>CAMZMU010000073.1:14790006-14948527 GCA_947311845.1 Poa pratensis
GGACTTTCGCTAATGCAGCCTCTCAGACTGAAGAGCCCCCGAACCTTTACCACTACCGGCACCCCCACAGACACAAAGCAGTCAAGGGTAAACTGCAGCTAGTTGGGATCAAACCTTCATCTGCGGAGATTCGACCAAGGGAGAATGGGATCTCCCGGGTCACATCGTCACAATACAGCCGGGACCAAGTGGACCCCCTCAGAAATACCGGATTGCTAATTGGCTGGCATCAGGATCTCGCGGGTAAAACAGCTTTAGGGTCTCTGGACCGGCACGTGCCAGCAAGATTGACGGGTCATCAAGCAAGGAACATCCGGGTCCAGAAAGCTAAGACAACCGTAGGGTCTCTGGACCGGCATCTCTGATACGCCAGCAAGTCGTCGGATCACCAGTTGGGTGGTCTCCGGGTAACTCGAGCAAGAAACAGAATGGTCTCCGGACCGGCGCAAGCCAGCCAGTCATGCCCCTAGTCGGCATTGGAGGCTATCTCGGATGGAAAACTTGTCCCCGCCAAGAATTGTTGGGCAAGGCAGAATTATGTCTGAAATACGGCATAGAAGACCCGCCTTGGCGGCAGCGCGACGAAACGATTACCGAGGTAGCCTGAAGGAGTCAAAACGTGAGCTAAGTATAAACGTGCTTGCACGGCATCTCTGATACGTCAGCGAGCCAATCAGATTTTTTCCTGAATTTTCTTTTCAAAAATAAATAAAATTATGTCAGGTGGACCCCACTGTCAGGTATTTAAACATTTAGGAAATCATTTATGGAAATTATTAAAACTATGACATGTGGGACTAACTCAAATTTAGAATTTTAGGAATTGTTTAATTTGAATTTAAACTCTGAAAATTCATAACTAAATCATTTTAAATCAGAATAATACAAATAATATACCAAAATGATCAGAAAAATAAAATTTATCTGTTTGTTTAAATAAAATGTTTGTTTGATTAAAGTTGAATCATTCTAAAATTGAAACAACAATTTGGTTATTATTTGAAATATGGAATTAATTTAAAATGCTAATTTAGATACATTTTAATTTCATGTAAATTGTTCCACATGTTCAACTTCAAATATGAAAATATGTTTCAATTATAACATTATGACTATTTTTTTTTAGAGTTCCATTTATGTAAATGCTTAAAAAAAAATATTCTTCAAATGGTTCATTAAAATAATATTTTCCATAAGGAAAATAATTATTCATGAGTCATTTAATAATACAAAAATGAATATATCAACATATAAGGTAATCATATTATTACTTCATAATATTCCATGTAGTTCTTAATTCACAAAAAAAAAAAAAAAAAATTCTCTATTTAATAAAAAATTTGATCACTATTATTAATACCTTTAATAGTTGAATTAATTTTGTGATATAATTGTTTAAAATCATTAATCCAAATTAATAACTACTTCATATTATGAGATTACTTGTGGTGTTTCTTCTAAGTGTTTATATTTAAATCATATTATCTTTTGCTTAAAGAAAAGTTAAAAACATAAGTAACTACTATTAATATTGATTATATACCATTACTTAACTAAAATAAGTACCCTTATGGTATGATACCAACAATGTATATATATTTATTTCTTCAAAAGTTATTCTTTTTGTTCATAAATAATAATACTACACCATTTCTTTAATTAATTCAAGTCAATACATGTTCTTTATAAACATAAAGATGATAATCAACCCCAAAATAACCATTTAGTATTATGATGTTGTTTTACTTTATCTTATGCTTAACATGATACTCTAAGTTAAAGTGTTGAACTCATCTTCTTGTGAAGTAAACTTGAAGATAAAGCAAATCTAAAAGTAATCACCAAACTCAAACAACCTCAACCATCGAGAGTTAGCTACGGGTTTAACGATGCATCTCATACTTATGCATAATAGCATATTGCTTCTTCAAACATTAGTCCTTACCGGACCAATGATGCTCTTTCCAGATTTTGGAGTCTTTATTGTATCGAAGACCTTGGCTGCATAATCTTGCAGTCAAAAAGGCAAGTTCACTCTTGCTCATGTCCTACTTGATTATGTTTATCAAAGTAAATGAAAAATACTATGGTTTATCATTGCATGAAAAAGAAAAACCTATCTTCGAATGATGTGAATTGCTATATATATATTGTTGGCTGGCAGATGGAACCATGGAATGATGTGGTTGGTGGAGGTTCCATTTGCACGGGAAAGTATTACCTAGGACTTAAGAACCAATGCCGTCAGCGTTCTTGCGCCGAAAATGAAGCGTTAACCATGAGACTTGGAATGGGACGGGAAAGTCATCTGTGATCTTTTCCCTTTCGCATGTCAACGGGCAGCCAGAGCCGTACGCTGTAGATCTAGTGCGACTACATGCACATGGGTGGGACCCCTTAATGCCCACGGACTCTGGTGTCTATGATGGTCTGCAAGAGGACACCTAGGTATCTATCGTGAGGGGTAGAACCAGGGGTGATTCTGCTATGCATGAATTGGGTGGGCATGCGGGGTTGTTGGAAAGCACGGCGAATGGCTTGGATCAACGACTGGGCCCCACACCATAGGAAGTGTGGACGGGAAAGACTCGCCCGGTTGTGCAACAAGGCGTTGGTCTCTTATGGGTAAAGTAACGCACCTCTGCAGAGTGTAAAAATGTGACATGTTACTCCACGTTCCAGGAAGGAACGGCGAACGCTGCAGGAAAGGAGGCTCCTCAAGGCCCTAGCACCTGTGAATCGATGACGGGCATAGTTTTCTGAAGATAAAATAAATCTTTTCCTAAAAATGTTTTACAAAGTTATGCATGTTCATCCATGACCTTTTGGGATGGATGGTAGCTAGTGCATAAAACACCTCATTCCTATTATATGAACTTGCTGAGTAACGCTCGTGTTGCTCACTCTTTCCTCCGTTGACCCCTGCTTAGATAATTGGAGACACAGAAGAAGGACAGGAATCCATAGCAATATTGGTGAGATCTTCGACAAGGAGTCAAATCAACCTGGTGGGCCTGAAGGAATCAACCTCTACTTAGCCAACGGATACGTGGCGACCATAGTGCAACGGTGGACACGTCGACAACAAAGCCTATGGACATGACAACTATAGCTAGATGGAGGAGCACAACTCCAGACATGGAGATTCCAAATGGATAGATAGGGCTGTGACAACAGCAGTAGTGGATTAGGAGTTAGAAGTAGAGCTGGTATCCAGCTTAGTGCTTCGACTTGAGTCTTTGGGAGTTTCATTTGCACGAGACCTACTTCTGTTTGAAAGGAGGTTCTCGAGATTTTGTATTGAATAGTGTTGTAATCCTATAGTGTTACCTTGGACCGACTATGTTTCTGTTGTACTACTCTGAAGGATGTAATATTTACGGATGGTCCTTCCGTGAGTATTATGTCAACGACTTGTACACTACAACATGCAGTGGTGTGCTGGGTCACTACAGGTGGTATCAGAGCGAACGACCTTAGGATTAAAACCCTTTTAGGAGACTTGTAGGTTGGTAAGACTATAGGAAGTTATCATATTTATCTAAACTATATATTACTACAACTATGATGGTTATTCACTTGAGAATAATACTGTCATATTTGTATACACATTTCCTTACCCAACTGGAGTAGATATTCTTATTTACTATTCTATAGGTATATTCACCTTATTTCTTTTCAACTTGGTATGACCAGTTAAAACTGTTTCGTATCAGTTGTTACACCAAATAGAGTGCATCCAGTGTTTGCCTACATGGTATCATTGATAGCCCTATCCTATGAAGTAGAACACTACCATAAGTTCGTGATGGAGGAAGTCAGAAGATGTTTGATGATAGTGAAGAATCATCGTCAGTCAACTATGGAGAGTATGTTAATACCCTAATGATAGAGATCAAAGGGGATTCACCTGAGTATGGTATAAGTTGATAAGTAATTAGGAGATGGCATAAATAATGACGGAAGCTACACTACTATTTCTGATGTACCCTGAGTAGTACATGAAGGATCTAGATATGTTCGCAAGTAGATGTTATAGTTTGACGGAAGATTCAAGCTACATGGAGTTTAGTTCCATATAAAACCAAGTCAAACCACAACCACTCTTTGAGTACTTTGTCTTTGTATTACTCCATTGCAAATGGTCAACTGGGGTAATTACCGAGTCAAAGAGTTGTTAGAATAAGATTATAAGGTGATATAAACCTATCTTGTAGTGTATAGCATCTAAGCCTGGGTACTTGAGATGTTTTTACTCAAGGTACTACTTATTTTACGGGCTTATGTTGCATGATTGATATATAATTGCATTTGCGATTTATTGGATCTTATTGGATTTTTGATTGGCTAGGTTGGTACATAAAGTTAGAATTTGATGTACAATGGCATGATTGTCACATTGAGTTCTTTTCTTCATGTTACTAATCTAGAGGTAGATAGGACTCGTGTAAGGGAGAGACGTGTTCACAGAAGTTTCAAACAACAATGAAAGCTTTTGAAGAGATGGAAGTCAAGATGACCGAGGTAAACGAAGCTACACGTGGTGATGGACCACAATCCACATCATATTTGGATTGGAGATCAGCATCATCAGAACATGGAAGGATGGAGGAACTACGATAGATCAAGGAAGAATATCATCACCATGTGGAAGAGGGCTTACCGAAGATGATGAAAGGAAAGCTACATGAGAAACTCTACTGAGGTAGGAGAATTATGAGGATGGAAGATCTAAATAACAAGTCTTGTCGTGACAAATCTTTGATTTGGACAGTAAAATTTCCAGTTTTGCACAAGAATGACGATGATATCGTGAAGGATATCAAGCGAGAACTGAAAAACGATGGAAGAAGCCGCAGTATGTAGTCATATATAGTTGGAAGTTGTCGTAACTTGACGGAAGAAATGGGTGTTGGAAGTCATAAGGCACAATTTAACTCTGGAAAAAGATCAAGAAGAAGTAGTACATGACTCATATGTCTAAAAGAGTCATGAAGTTGGTGGTAGAGGAGTATGAAACAACAAATTCAATACTTAGAGGACAACAACAAAGTATGATATTTAAGCAAGGCAAGATAGTTGTATCATCGAGATCAAGGGGTATGACTCCAACGTTCAATGTTACAACGGACCCACATCAGAATCATGGGAAATAAGTTCATGGATTGCTGAGAGTCCATGGAGTTAGTTAGTTGGAAGGTGACCAACAGAGACGGGTGATGTGGGGAAATAGTGAAGTAAGTGCCTAATCAATGTCAATATATAGTGGGATCGATGGCCATATGATTGACATCCTCAGTTTAAGGACTCCGATGGAGGTTGAACTAACCAGATTGAAGAAACATATCGTCTGATCAACCAAAATGAAGGAATCAGATCCAGCAGCAGACATATGAAGAGTTGTTATATCAGCAGAGTTTTGACTAGATGTCCAACACCTATACCAATTTAGACATAACGTACCTTTTCTGCAAACCATTTTGCAAAAGTTTCTTTCTTAACACTCTTCAACAAAGTGGAGATTAACAAAACCAAGTTGTTGAACTATTTTAGTCAATAGATTAACAAAACTAAGTTGTTGAACTACTTTTGCTATTGAAGGGTCATTCTTTGGTTCTAACCAAGAGTATGACGGAGAAAATGTGTTAACAAAATCTTTTAGTAGTACAGACCACACTACCACTTTACATCACTAGGATGAGAGTTTCATAAGATTCCAGATGACACGAGAAAAAGAAGACTCCACTAAGTTAGTCCTAAGTAGTAAACCTCAATGTCAACCTTATGAGATTGGACTAGGTTCTGTGACATTGTTTTGGTTTTCTGAAAGAGTTATAAAATATATACCTTAGTGATACTAATTTAAATCCTTAATATTTTCCAAATAAGAGGTTAGTTATTAAGTGAGAAGTCTTGATACGATTACTAGTAGAACCAACAAGCATTAAACAAAGTCTTGATCCATGGAGTTTGCAGGAAAAGAGATCCAAGAGTGGATTGTACCAGAAGGATTCATGGAGTTCGATAACTGCTATTTTATTCATAAGTCTCATCTTCAATCCGAAACGTAAGAGAGTGCGAACTTCGAGGACGAAGTTTTGTTTTAGTAGGGGAGACTGTAACATCCCAGGATTTAGAGTCCCAAATTAGAGTGGACACACAAGTGTGCATTGCATTCATGCATCAGAAAATCCGAAGAATTTTCGCGCAAATAATTTTAAAACACTAAGTGATTGAAGTTTCACTTGAGTTGGTGGAATTGAAGTAGATCATCGACTTGAGCGTTACAAACTTTGAGATGATCTTGGCTTAAAACCTATTTTTGGGTAGAGAGGTACTCGATAAAATTGTTAAACCCAGTGGAAATATCTTGTTACATCAAAACATTACCTCAGGAGTGTAACATAAATCTAGTTATTCTTAGGTATCATCTTGTCTAACCTTATATGTTAGACATATCTCTAGTAGATGGAAATCATTCTAGTCTTAAAGACAAATTGAATTACCTAAAATCTTAACAAAGATCTTTTCACCTTATCTAGTGAATCTTAACTTCTTATCTCCTAATCTTCTTGAAGTTATTCAACCAGGGAAGCATCTCAAGAAAAGAGGTAAAGCAACAAGAAGATATGAAGAAGGATTGATTAGATATGCATAGTAGTGCTATGCCAATCTATCACAGAGACAATGGGAACTCTTGCATCTGTTATGTTCTTATTAATTTCTCAAGAAATAGTGTGATATTCCAATGTTTGTGTTATATAGAAGTAGTTGGGTGACAAGCTTTGCAACCTTGTTAACAAATCACTTTTGTATACTCAAACAATTGAGTGTCATATACAAATAAACAAAAGGACAGATAATACATGGTATTTCTCCAAGAGTATGATTATCAGGGAGAAAGTAAAGCCAAAGCATAAAACCATATGATCATCATCCATATGTAATCATCACATGAGTTAACTCTCAAATTCATGTGAGTGTGGACATGTCTCATAAGAAAGGGGTTCACAAGTTCATCATATGACCAAGACCATTTGGCTTATTCAAATTCATTCTCAAGAGGAGATAAATCTGGACATGTGGTAAATGGAACCACATGGACTACTTAGTCAGCAATTGTTTTAGCAACTTGCTTCCACAGAAACAATATCATCTATTTTATTCAAAGGAGTATATCATCCTTTTGATCATCAGAATGAGCTATGGAATTAAGCAAGATTCTGTTCTCATCATTTTACCCATTTATCCTACCATAAGACCTGACTTCAGGCAGGATATCTTCTCTTGTGCATCCACAGACATTTGATCATGTTTTCACATGATTTAATTGTCAGGTATCACAAGCCAAAGCCACTAGGGCCATATTTTGTGCTTGGCATGAATTTGAATTGAAATACTGTGTATACTCTTTGTAGTCACCACAGTAAGCAAATCATGTTGTATTGCTGGACCACAATTTGATGTTGTCCAGAAATCAATAAGGCACTCAGAACAAGTTTGAATATTTATCTGGAGCTGAAGACAAGGAAGAAACTATCCTTAGTATTTGAAAATAATATAAACCACAAATAAAAAGCATAACAAAATAAATCAATTGTTATATAAGTACACAATAAGAAAAGAGGTTATAAACTATAAATTTTTATTAAAAAGAGATAATTCCAAATATGTTCAAATTTACTTTAAGTGGTTAATGAATTTAAAACACACAAAATATTTATAATCCAAGTTTAAAAGAAACTTGTTTTTGAAATTCTACACATTTTGTAAAAGGAAATAAATTTAAATATACACAAATTCATTCCAAATATGGAATGAATTCAAAATACATCAAATATTAAAAGTTATAAGTTGAAATCATAAATATAATGTAACCCTACACAACCAGGGGCTTTTCTATAATTAAAATCATCACAAACAAGTCCTCAAATCATTTAAAACAGGAGCCAGGGGCCTGTTTGCACTGTTCTGTAATTTCCTGAAACCCAGGGGGTTTTTCAAAAATTCTTTTCTTTTTCTTCTTCCTCCCGCCAGAAGGACGAGGCCGACGCCGCGCTGCCACCTCCTCCCTGCCTGCTTGCTCGCGCGGATAAGAAGGAGAAGACGTCCCCATCTCGCTCTCCATCGCCTCAGTCCTCTCTCTCTTTCTCTCTCCCACTAAGTCGACGGGGAAGCGAAACCCTAGTTCGTCGGGCCGCCGCCGTGCGCCGTCAACTCCGGCCATGCCGTGCTGCCCTGAGAAGCTCTGGAGGTTCGCCTGGACGCCCTCAAGCTCCTCGTTGAGCCGTGCGTGCTGGGAGGATCAAAGGAGGGAGAATCTCGCCGTCTTCCTCAAGTCCGACCGTCGGTCGTCGAGGACGAGTTCGTCGTCGTCAAGCATCCCGTGCCGTTCCGAGCCCTCCTCTGTGCTCGTGGTGAGCCTAGCTACCTTCCCATGCCCTTAATTTCTTCAATTACGCGCTGGGTAGTCGCCGTGTCGTGCACCGTCTCCGGCCGCCGCGGAAGCTCGTCGCCGAGCAAGCTCCGGCGACCATTTTGGAGCGGCGCCGCCACCAAATGGTAGCCCGCGTCGTTCTCTACCCGATGCGTGCCCGAACCCGTCCTAATTCGTTTCGAATCATCGGATTCGAGCTCGGGCAGGAGCTCAGCTCCATTGCTGACGTCAGCATGACGTCAGCGAGCCAATCAGATTTTTTCCTGAATTTTCTTTTCAAAAATAAATAAAATTATGTCAGGTGGACCCCACTGTCAGGTATTTAAACATTTAGGAAATCATTTATGGAAATTATTAAAACTATGACATGTGGGACTAACTCAAATTTAGAATTTTAGGAATTGTTTAATTTGAATTTAAACTCTGAAAATTCATAACTAAATCATTTTAAATCAGAATAATACAAATAATATACCAAAATGATCAGAAAAATAAAATTTATCTGTTTGTTTAAATAAAATGTTTGTTTGATTAAAGTTGAATCATTCTAAAATTGAAACAACAATTTGGTTATTATTTGAAATATGGAATTAATTTAAAATGCTAATTTAGATACATTTTAATTTCATGTAAATTGTTCCACATGTTCAACTTCAAATATGAAAATATGTTTCAATTATAACATTATGACTATTTTTTTTTAGAGTTCCATTTATGTAAATGCTTAAAAAAAATATTCTTCAAATGGTTCATTAAAATAATATTTTCCATAAGGAAAATAATTATTCATGAGTCATTTAATAATACAAAAATGAATATATCAACATATAAGTAATCATATTATTACTTCATAATATTCCATGTAGTTCTTAATTCACAAAAAAAAAATTCTCTATTTAATAAAAAATTTGATCACTATTATTAATACCTTTAATAGTTGAATTAATTTTGTGATATAATTGTTTAAATCATTAATCCAAATTAATAACTACTTCATATTATGAGATTACTTGTGGTGTTTCTTCTAAGTGTTTATATTTAAATCATATTATCTTATTGCTTAAAGAAAAGTTAAAACATAAGTAACTACTATTAATATTTGATTATATACCATTACTTAACTTAAATAAGTACCCTATGGTATGATACCAACAATGTATATATTATTTATTTCTTCAAAAGTTATTCTTTTTGTAATCATAATAATAATACTACACCATTTCTTTAATTAATTCAAGTCAATACATGTTCTTATAAACATAAAGATGATAATCAACCCCAAAATAACCATTTAGTATTATGATGTTGTTTTACTTTATTCTTATGCTTAACATGATACTCTAAGGTTAAAGTGTTGAACTCATCTTTCTTGTGAAGTAAACTTGAAGATAAAGCAAATCTAAAAGTAATCACCAAACTCAAACAAACCTCAACCATCGAGAGTTAGCTACGTGGTTTAAAGCGATGCATCTCATACTTATGCATAATAGCATATTGCTTCTTCAAACATTAGTCCTTACCGGACCAATGATGCTCTTTCCAGATTTTGGAGTCTTTATTGTATCGAAGACCTTGGCTGCATAATCTTGCAGTCAAAAAGGCAAGTTCACTCTTGCTCATGTCCTACTTGATTATGTTTATCAAAGTAAATGAAAAATACTATGGTTTATCATTGCATGAAAAAGAAAAACTATCTTCGAATGATGTGAATTGCTATATATATATTGTTGGCTGGCAGATGGAACCATGGAATGATGTGGTTGGTGGAGGTTCCATTTGCACGGGAAAGTATTACCTAGGACTTAAGAACCAATGCCGTCAGCGTTCTTGCGCCGAAAATGAAGCGTTAACCATGAGACTTGGAATGGGACGGGAAAGTCATCTGTGATCTTTTCCCTTTCGCATGTCAACGGGCAGCCAGAGCCGTACGCTGTAGATCTAGTGCGACTACATGCACATGGGTGGGACCCCTTAATGCCCACGGACTCTGGTGTCTATGATGGTCTGCAAGAGGACACCTAGGTATCTATCGTGAGGGGTAGAACCAGGGGTGATTCTGCTATGCATGAATTGGGTGGGCATGCGGGGTTGTTGGAAAGCACGGCGAATGGCTTGGATCAACGACTGGGCCCCACACCATAGGAAGTGTGGACGGGAAAGACTCGCCCGGTTGTGCAACAAGGCGTTGGTCTCTTATGGGTAAAGTAACGCACCTCTGCAGAGTGTAAAAATGTGACATGTTACTCCACGTTCCAGGAAGGAACGGCGAACGCTGCAGGAAAGGAGGCTCCTCAAGGCCCTAGCACCTGTGAATCGATGACGGGCATAGTTTTCTGAAGATAAAATAAATCTTTTCCTAAAAATGTTTTACAAAGTTATGCATGTTCATCCATGACCTTTTGGGATGGATGGTAGCTAGTGCATAAAACACCTCATTCCTATTATATGAACTTGCTGAGTAACGCTCGTGTTGCTCACTCTTTCCTCCGTTGACCCTGCTTAGATAATTGGAGACAACAGAAGAAGGACAGGAATCCATAGCAATATTGGTGAGATCTTCGACAAGGAGTCAAATCAACCTGGTGGGCCTGAAGGAATCAACCTCTACTTAGCCAACGGATACGTGGCGACCATAGTGCAACGGTGGACACGTCGACAACAAAGCCTATGGACATGACAACTATAGTTAGATGGAGGAGCACAACTCCAGACATGGAGATTCCAAATGGATAGATAGGGCTGTGACAACAGCAGTAGTGGATTAGGAGTTAGAAGTAGAGCTGGTATCCAGCTTAGTGCTTCGACTTGAGTCTTTCGGGAGTTTCATTTGCACGAAACCTACTTCTGTTTGGAAAGGAGGTTCTCGAGATTTTGTATTGAATAGTGTTGTAATCCTATAGTGTTACCTTGGACCGACTATGTTTCTGTTGTACTACTCTGAAGGATGTAATATTTACGGATTGGTCCTTCCGTGGGTATTATGTCAACGACTTGTACACTACAACATGCAGTGGTGTGCTGGGTCACTACACTCGGGCAGTGGAGTCGTGGGCTGAGGTCCGTGCGGTCAAGAAACGGTGGGTCCTTTGGGGGGTTGCGCCCCGTGTCAGCATTTCAGACCAGTCTGAGTGCCCACGGCTGGTTAGCGCTCACACCTTTGGATCCTTCCCGAGAGCGTAAAGCCCCCACGAGCACAATAAAACTTATATACTTTGGGAAGAAGTTATTTACATTCAAAAGCATGAGTTCATAAGCCAGTTGGCAATATCAGTACAAAAGCATGGTTCACGGCCCTTGGTATTGTCCTTTTCAGGACTTCACAGGTTCACGGGTCGTCTTCGCGGGAAAGACGCTCCAAGATTTCCTCCACCTGGCGGGGTACGTTTGGAGGAAGCGGCGTCTCGGGTTTAGGCGCCTCTAGCTCGGACAACAAAGAAAGCTACGGATGCCGCTGACGGAGTGCTGTGACAAACCAGGTCGTCACCTGCCTCACTGCCTGTTCCCCGGCAAGGCGAGTGGCTCTGCTAGCCTGCTCCTTGATACCCTTGATGAGCGAGGCCACGTACTTCAAGAACCCGGGATAGCGGATGAAGGAAGTGGAATGGTCGGCCATGAGAACAGGCGGAGAAGGCACTCCCAAGTTCGTGAACTCCCTCACGATATCCAAGGACCCGTGGTTCTTCTGGAGCAAGATGTTGTGATCATCGCGGCGGTGGTGTGCGAATCGTCGATGTTCTTTCTCAAGTGCACCTTTTGCTTCCGCCAGCTCGGCCTGCACTGCCTTCAGCTGGTTGGACATCTGCTCGTGTTGATGCCACGCAATCTGAGCTTGAGATCTAGACGCTTCCATCGTCGTTCGCCCGTCAGTCAGCTCCTTTGCCTTCTTCTTGCGAATGACGGCCATGCGCGCATCTTTGTCCTTCCAGAAATCGTTCGCCTCACCCAGTTCCCGGATCCTTCTTTCCATGGCGACGCGGCCAGCCGTGGCCTCTTGCTTGAACTTCTCAACTGCACTGAGGGCCTGCTTCTGCGCCTCGATCGTGGCAGCCATCATCTCGACCCGGGCGGACAAGCTGTCTCTTTTGCCCCTAGCTATTTGGAAATCATTGGCGCCTGTTCTCGCTTCTTCCTCTCGCTCTGAGCTCGCTGTGGAGCTTGGAGACCTGCTTGCCTAGAGACGAGACGGCTCTGCTTTTGGCTCGAAGGTCATGCTCGACCTCGCTGCGAGCCCAGCTAGCTACGCTCTCCAGGCCCTGCTCGAAGCGGTCCTCGTCCCACTCCATTCTGATCTGGAGCTCCTCAATGGTGCCAAGGTAGTGGCATTCTTCATCTTCCAGCTCGGCCTTTCGTCGCTCCAGCTCCTTTTTGCGGCTGGCCACTCTCTGTTCCCAAGCATAGAGCAGCTCTTCGTCTCCCGCCAGCTTCAGCTCTCTGGCGCCAAGAGCCTCTTCCCCCGAGGAAAGCCGCAGCTCACGAGCTTGCGAGTGCTCCCCCGCCGCCAGAGGTCGGGGGCACCAACCGCGCCAGTTCGGCACGGGCAAAGGACAAGAACTTTGAGACATTGGAGAATGTCTTGGAGAACCCGGGGCCTTCCTTGACTCTCCCGGGTTCACGGCAGGGGTCAGCGTTCCCGAGGGCCAAGCCCCTGGGGATGTACCCGCCTGCTTCAAGTCTGCGCGATCCTGAGACCGCCTGAGGATCCACGTCGCGCCTCTCCCCAGGGCCTTCCGCGCAGGCAGCTTTAGCCTCGCCTGCAACGACTGGAGCCACCTCCCTGATCCGTGGGGCGGACCGGGGGCTCGGGGATTCGGAGTCGCCTCCGTCGGAGGTGTCGGTGGAGCTCGTTGCTTCGACATCTTCGCCTCCCCGGGGCCGTTTGCTTGGCCACTCCGGTGTCGGGCTCCTACAAGAGACCAGAACAAGAAGTCAGGACGATGGCAAAAGGAAAACAACTCCGCGTTCAAGGCCAGTTGCCAGCGAAGCTTACTGGTGGGCTCTCTTCGATCCGGAGAAGCTCCATCTCTTCTTCACGAAGTCGTCAAAGAGGTCAGGCAAGGACAGGCTCTCTTCCCCAACCTCCACGTCTGCAAGGGGAGGAGGGATAGCCTCCGACGCCTGGTCAGACTCCTGCATCGACGGCGAGCCCGGCGGCACCGGCTGCTCCTGAGGTCCGTCTCCCGGCGGGTTTGTCGCCGCCCCAGAAGGAGCACCGGGGCCTCCGCGCCCGCAAGGTACTCCCGGAGGAGCCGGCTCGTCGTTTTCGTCATCCGAAGACCCAGGTTCTTCAGGGGAAACATCTCCGTGGCAAGGCTTTGCCCCCTTGGCCTCTCTCCTTGAGGGCTGCGTGCTTTGGGTGCCGGCGGGGGCTCAATCTTGGTGGTACCCGCCACCCCGTACTCATTGCACGCTAGCATTGAAGATCGGATACCGTCAGCGGCTGGATCCTCGAACAGCGGCAAGATCTCATCCTGGAATTCAAAGGGTACCCATGGCAACATGTAGCCCATGGTCAGAGCCCAGGTAGTCTCTGTCAAGTGGAATCTGGACCGTGGAAGGCTGCTGCCCACCTGATTGAGTTCCCAGAGCGGGCGGCTCCGGAACTGCAAAGGAGCAATCCCTCTACGAAGAAAGTCTGCCAGGATCATGGCGCCTGTCACTCCCCTTACACGGAGCGCAGCCAACCTGTTGATGGCCGAAGCCAGGGCTTCCCCTTGAGAGCTCCTTTCCTTGGAATGTGCCAATCGCTCCGCTGGACAAAATGGAGTCACCAGATGGGGGTTGGTCCCATCAGCTTCGACAAAGTACCAGTTGTGCCTCCATTCTCCAACCGAGGCCTTGGTGAATGTTTCCGGGTACTGGTGCGCCGCATCACTCCGGAGGCAGAAAGAGACACCGCCAGCGATCCACTTGGACTTCCCCAGGCGTGGAACGAAGAAGTGACGGAATAAGGCCACCGAGGGCATGACGCCCACGAATGCCTCGCAGGCATAGGCAAAGGTAGCAAGCATCATCACGGCATTGGGGTGCAAATGCACATGTGCAGTCTGTAAGCCTCCAAGATTGCCGCGAAGAACTCGGAGAACGGAGGAAGAAGGCCGACGACGGAGAAGTCGTGGAAAGTAATCACCTCTCCTTCTCATTGAGGTCCGCTCCCAGGACGCACCACCACTCCCTCAGTACCGCGGAAGCTCGCGGCCAGGGATTGGCGGACGCGTTGAATGGCTTCCTCCGACGCATACTCGCTGGGAGAAAAGAGGGCTTGGGTCAACCTCCTTGAAGGCGGCGCCTCGGCCAGAGAAGCTTCCATCGCCATCTTCTCGGCGGCAGATTGTGACACCTTCCTCACTCCTGTCCTATCCCGCTTAGGCGGCATGGGCTGGGGACAAGAACAAGGAACGGCGGCGGCCAAGGCGGGCGGCGGCGATTGGCGAAGTCCGGGAGAAGGAGTCTCCTGCGCGGCGATTTGGGGATTTCGGCGAATCTGGAGAGGTAACGGCTACAGTGGAAGCCAGTCGTGGCTTATAAGGCATCCCACATGTCGCGTCGCGGCCTCATTACTCCGACGGATGTGGGGATCGAGGGGGCGTGCCGATTTCTGCGCGTTTCGCCCGTTGGAGTCCAAGATAAGCACGAAGTCCGTATGAATCGCAACGTTCGCCGCGATTCAGTCAACGGGACCCGGGGGCTCGTCTCTACCTCGCCTCGGCGGGTCCCCAATGGAGCAGAGCAAGGAAGACCAGGTACCCGGGGACCCACTTTGACCTATCTTTAGGCCATGGCCCCGGCAGCTGGAGCAAGAGCCGTCGGGACCATGCCCGGGGGCTACTGTCGCAGCAGTGGAACATGGGGTTCCCCTAGTGTTGCCAAAGTGGGTCCACCCCATGTGGGCCCAAGATGAAGATGGACAAGACCAAGACTCAAATCAAGCTGGCGGGTTCACCGTCGGGACACGCAACGCCTACGTCGACAAAGGGCTCCGGTCCTGGGGGCCTGCCGGGTCCCCGAATCAAGCAAGAAGGCCTGGAAGGACCCGAGAGCCCGAGCTCCCGGCAAGAGGCCAGGCTCCCTCTCGGGTACTTCCCCACGTCCCTGTGGATAAGCTCTCCACCTCACCGCAGAAGACTTGGGAAGCAAGGCGAAGGCAGCGCGGGCGGGAAGCACATCCCGTGGTGGTGTCAGCTCCTGTCCACCCCAAGGCGGACGCTCCCACCTAACCCAAAGGAGACGCTAGGCTGAGGAGAGGCCACGTCTCCTCCTAAACTAGATGAGTAGGGTCCTTCACCAACCCCTTAGCCTATAAAAGGAGGACCAAGGCATAGAGGAGGGGAAAGGAACAGAACAAGGTCGAACCAAGGCACTAGTTCAACCAGAGCAAGACTAGACTAGGGCTGCGAAGGTAGAAGGGAAGGTGATCTCCTCCGGGTCAGGATTTGTCCTTCTTCTACCTCCAGCCAAAACCCTTCCGGGTACCCCATCCGGGAGGTTCCATTGTAAGCCACACTATGAAGAACTCATCAATCCAGACATGCAGGAGTAGGGCTTTAAGCCTCCGGGCGGCCTGAACCTGGTAGCTCCTTGTGTCCCTTTGGTTGCATGCTTTGATCGTGGAGAGGAGAGCTTGATCTAGACTCCGCCCGAGAAGACGACTCTCAGCCTCCTTCGCGCCCCGTGCCGAATCTAAAAGGGGGTATCCTATACTCCCGGTGTCCGTGCATCGAGACACGACAAACCTATTAACAAGATGCCACAGTGTCAGTTCCTGTTTTCTGCTGTCTTTTTGTTTCAGAAAAGCTAGTCAGGAAATATTCTCGGAATTGGACAAAAATCAACGGGGATGAGTTTTACACCGACACGATGACGAAGTCCGAATGACGAACGAAGAGGCACCTCGAGGGGCCCAGGCGCCACCTGGGCGCGGCCCCACCTGGTGGCGCGCCGGGGGTTCGTCTGGCTCCCTTGGGTGGCCCCTCGCGCCGCCCTTTCGCATATATATCACCTCCTCTCGAAAACCCTAAATACACGAGCATTATTCCACAAAAAGTTTCGTCGTCGCCGCCGTCGTCAACCCTAGTTCGGGAGGGTTCTGAAGCTCTTCTCGGCACCGTGCCGGAGGAGAAGATCATCGCCACAGGGCTCTACACGACCATGCCCGCCTCCAGACAGATGCGTGAGTAGTTCATCCTTGGACTACGGGTCCATAGTAGTAGCTAGATGGTTGTCTCTCCACTTTGTGCTATCATGTTTAGATCTTGTGAGCTGCCTAACATGATCAAGATCATTTTATTGTAATGCTACATGTTGTGTTTGCTGAGAGTTAGATCAAGTTGTTTATCTATTTATCTACTGTTTTATTTATGTTCTTGCATGCTCTCCGATGCTAGTAGATGCTTTGGCCAAGTAGATGCTACTATCTCCAAGAGGGAGTATTTATGTTAGATAGTGGGTTCATGTCTCAAGTAATCTGGACTCGAGCGACAGAAACGACTAAGGTTGTGGATGTGCTGCTGCCACTAGGGAGAAAATAAATTTGCTTTGCTTATATGCGTTGCTTATATGTCTAATGCATTGTTTACATTACATACTATACTTAATCCAATTATCCGTTGCTTGCAACTTAATACTCGCGGAGACACGGATGTTATCTCGGGAGTGGATTATTAGTCATACATGCACCTTGTAAGCGGTCTATGTAAAATGTTGTAATGCCCAATAAATGTTACATTAAACATCTTGTCATAATATGCATTGTCATGCGTTTGCCATTTGTCAATTACCCAGCTGTAATTTGGTTACCCAACATGCATGCTATCTTTTATGGAGAGACACCACTAGTGAACTGTGGACCCCGGTCCATTCTTCTACACTGATAAAACCACCGTTTTCACTACGCTCTACAATCACTTGTTCGCTGTTCCTTTTTGCATTTATATTTATTCTCCACACCATACGTTTAATCCTTTGTATTCAGCAAGCCGGGGAGATTGACAACCTTCCTGTTTTGTTGGGGCAAAGTATTTTGATTGTGTTGTGTGTAGGTCCACGTCAATAATCGTAAACGGTGCCATTGACACCGTGTTGAAGCTCTTCCACCTCCTACTGGATTCGATAATCTTGGTAAATTTCAAGGGAAAATTGCTGTTGCACTACTTCATACCTTTCTCTTGTGGTTTCCCAACGAACGTGTGTTTTCACGTCATCAGCCACCTCGGTGGCAACGGCGGCCTTCTCCTCCTCCGGCGGCGCCTCCTGCAGCCGTGCGCCGCGCCGTCAAGACGGCGCCTCCACCAGCCGCGCCGGCTTCTCCTCCGCCTACATCGTGCTCGGCGATGACGACGGCGACGACTCGTGGTTGGACACCACCGACGAGGAGTAGACTAGGGTTTAGGGTTAGGTTTGTCAAATTTCATTCAAACTTTTTGTGATATATAACAAATATGAATGAAATTTGAAAACCATTTAAATTTGTCTGAATTTGTTTAAGTTTTTTTTGTTTGGGGGCGCCGCTGTGGGATGCACACCAATTGACCGGACACATGTCTGACAACCTCCAATTGAACCCCAATTGGGGTGTCCCGTGGAGATGCTCTGACGATGATAACAAGATAGGAGGCGCTATGCCAGCTTGGCAGCTTGCTGCTAGCTTCGACGAGATGTGTGAATGTGACGAGCTTTGTCTCCTTGCTGACCGTGAAGAGGCTGTCAGGCGTTTGAGGAACCTGTAGTCCAGAGAATAGAACACGCGCCGTTTTTACTTGTTCTGTAGTTTTCAAAGTAAACCGGTTCCATCAACTTGAAACAACGTTGGAAATGCAGTAGCGGATGCCATCTTTGGTACTTACAGAGGGATCTAAGAGATATCTGAAAGAAAATGGGTTCATCATAGCATGGTTAATTGTACAGTTAGTTTGTAAATGTACATAAGGCAAAACCCCTATATAAACCCATCTTACACTCCTCACTCCACAGTGAGGCTGCCACACTCCCCTAGCTCGTCCAAGCTAACCTCGCACGCCATGGCCGCCACCACCATCCGCCTGCTCCTCCTCCTCGCAGCCACCGTCGCCGCCGCGGCAGCCGATCTCTCCGTCTACCACAACGTGCACCCACCGTCCTCCTCCCCGCTCGAGTCCATCATTGCACTCGCACGCGCCGACAATGCGCGCCTCCTCTTCCTCTCCTCCAAGGCCGCCTCCAGCGGCGTCACCTCCGCGCCCGTCGCCTCCGGCCAGACGCCGCCCTCCTACGTCGTCCGCGCCGGGCTCGGCTCCCCGGCGCAGCCCATCCTCCTCGCCCTTGACACCAGCGCCGACGCCACCTGGGCGCACTGCTCGCCGTGCGGCACCTGCCCGACGAACAGCCTCTTTGTCCCGGCCAACTCCACCTCCTACGCGCCCCTCCCCTGCTCCTCCACCATGTGCACGGTCCTCCAGGGCCAGCCCTGCCCGTCCCAGGACCCCTACGACAGCACGGTGCCGCTTCCGTCGTGCGCCTTCTCCAAGCCCTTCGCCGACGCCTCCTTCGACGCGTCGCTGGCCAGCGACTGGCTGCATCTGGGCAAGGACGTCATCCCCAACTACGCGTTCGGCTGCGTGGGCGCGGTGACCGGGCCGACGTCCAACCTGCCGAGGCAGGGGCTTCTGGGTCTCGGCCGGGGCCCATGGCCCTGCTGTCCCAGGTCGGGAACATGTACAAGGGCGTCTTCTCCTACTGCCTGCCCAGCTACAAGTCCTACTACTTCTCCGGCTCCCTCCGGCTGGGCGCCGTCGGCCAGCCCGCGCGCGCGCGGTACACGCCGATGCTGAAGAACCCGCACCGCTCGTCGCTCTACTACGTGAACGTGACTGGCCTCAGCGTGGGCAGGTCGCCCGTGAAGGTGCCCGCGGGCTCGTTCGCGTTCGACCCAAACACCGGCGCCGGCACGGTGATCGACTCCGGCACCGTGATCACGCGGTGGACGGCACCCGTGTACGCCGCGCTACGGGAGGAGTTCCGCCGCCAGGTGGCGGCGCCCAGCGGGTACACGTCGCTGGGTGCGTTTGACACGTGCTTCAACACCGACGAGGTGGCGGCTGGGGGCGCGCCGGCCGTGACGATCCACATGGACGGCGGCGTCGACCTGAACCTGCCGATGGAGAACACGCTCATCCACAGCAGCGCCACGCCGCTGGCGTGCCTGGCCATGGCAGAGGCGCCGCAGAACGTGAACGCCGTCGTCAACGTCGTCGCCAACCTGCAGCAGCAGAACGTCAGGGTCGTCTTCGACGTCGCCAACTCGCGCGTCGGCTTCGCGCGCGAGTCCTGCAACTGAAATTAGATTGCTCGCGAGACGAGCTTCTCTCACGTGTTCATGCAATTAGTTCATTTTCAACGCTGGTGTACGATCTTCTTGTTCATTTGTCGCTTCATTTCCATTGTTTGCAATAAGGGGCGTGGCATCAAAGTTTGTCACGGGTGACTGTGTTGTGTTGTACGTGTCGATAGGACCGGTGAGTGATTCAGAACTATTTACTGGTGTGATGTGCTTCACTTGTTTGTTTTTGTTTGGCTGCAGCAAGCATGCAAGAGATTGAATTTTGCAGGGTTTCGTTCACTTCACTGTACGCATTGCTCCTTTAAACATTAGAATACAGGGAGCAAAATGATGAGGACCGTGGAACAAATTATGAATGCAAAGGGAACTAGTTAAGTGGAGTAAAATCTTATCATCCATGGAAAGAATCATGGCGATGAGAGGAACGAGGATATGAGCAAAGTGGAACGATTTAAAACTCGTGGAGCAAAATGCGGGTACAAGATGAAAAAAAGTTGGATCATGTGAGAATCTATATCTAATTAAAAGAGTGAACTTGGGTTGAGCTGTGTTGATACACTAAATTTTAACCGTTCAATATTCGATCAACGTCCTAGATTGCTCCAATGTCCACTTGTGAGACTAACTTGTCAACATTCTATAAGAGGCACCTCAGCATGCCACCGTATTACTATGGGCATGTTTGGATTGTGACCAAAGTGTGCCGTACCAATTTTTTGGTCATGACCAAAAGGTTGGCTCTTGTTTGGATAGTGGTCAATATTTTGGCTTGCCAATGATTCACTACCAACTCTAGTTCACTTTTTTAACCAATGTTGGCCAACTTGTGGGCAAGGAAAGGCTCAACCAAAATTTTAGCTGCCAAATTTTTGGTACGGCAATCTTGGGCAAAAACCAAACACACCCTATATCTTTGATCAACCAGCCCGAAGAGATTCTGATATACGATATAATATCCATCATAATACCTCAACATGTTTTTATTTCTTAGTAAATAGGAGCCAGGCTAAATGCAGCATATTACACAGTGGTGGAGCTAGAACTCAAATCGGGAGATGCGTACATTTAGGATGTGCTATACTACAGTAAAAAAGAACAGTTTGTAAGAACATTGAAATGGACAATAATAAAACTGTCAGCTATATACCACAATCATATTGAACTTGGTTTTGCAACAGAACCATCTAGAATGCTGCAGGCCTGTAAGTGGGCAAGCCCGCTTATGTCCGCTAGCTTGCCCACTTAATCAAATTACACTACAGTTTCTCCCATTTAATTCAGCATAGTTCCTTGGCAGCCGTCTAGCCCGCTTACACCCGTCAAACAGTGACTCGAGGGTGTAGTCAAGCGGTGGTTCCGTTCGTCGCTCATGGATAATCGTAGTCCATTTAATTAAACGGGTATAAGTGGCATGCATACCGAGGTAATATGTCTGATTTTGCAACATACGGTATTGTTACATCTCTAGATGATCCTTACTCTTGGTGCATACTTGTGTAACAAGTAAAAATACATCAGTTCTGGACTACCCGAATGCATCATCCAAGTCTCTGACATCCAGATGTCAGACAAGATCACACGGAATTGGAACAAAAAAAAGCTCTCCGGATTGCAGCCGATCAAAGCTCGGCCCTGGCACTCACCCTGTAATGGCAACAACCTTCTTGATCAAAAAGTACAGGTCCTCTGGGATCTCAGGGGCTAGAAACCAGAAGCCAACCATGTCCACATCTACACACATTGCAAAATTCATGAAAAACATTCAGAGTAGAGGATAGTACAAAAAAGCCATTACTTTCTTACTACAGATGAAATTACCAATGAGGCGAACAGAGATGGGCAAGAACTATCTCTTACATAAACAAACCCATAACGAATATGAGTTTAGCTCTCACTAGCTGGTAACATAGCTTACGTTACGAAAAAAGAAACTGAACTAGTGCGGAATTGCAGACCAATAACTCTACGCCCACGAAATTGAGACAATGGATAAATCTAAATCAATTTACGGAGTAAAATCCATCTAATGCATGAAGTGAACCAGCAAAAAATACACTGAGGCAAACAACCTAGGGTGACAAACCAAACTACAAGTTCAGGATGCTATTGAATAGTTGCTATAATTATAACAAGAAAACTTATCATACAGAGGGACATAAATGCGTAATAGATTCAGTTAGAGTGACAAGTCGAGCTAGGGTGTGTAGTACACGCTAAATTATAGCCCAGCTGATGCTAAATTACATATGTTCATCAGGACGAAGCTGAACATGCATCGATCAATCCTAGCCTAAATACGAACTGAGACACAATTGCTTTGAAGCCAAACTGAACTACAGGTTCAGTTAGCATCTAGGCGAGGTCAGCCACAAGAAAATGTTCAGTTACCTTGATGATTGAGGGGACGAGGGAGCTGCCATTGGGGTTCTTGCGCTTCCCGCCGCCGGCGTCTGTGCGCTGTGGTTCGCCGCCATCGACTGCCATCGAATCGAGGCAGGGAACCGAGGGAGAGGGACCCGGAGGCGGAGGAGGAAGGGCGGCCCCTGGACCTGGAGGCGGATGAGGAAGGGCGGCCCCCGGACCTGGAGGCGGAGGGGGAAGGGCGGCCATGGCGGCGGTGCAAGAGGAGCCCTCCGAGGCGTCGGTCGGCGGGCGCGAGAGAAGACCTCCCCTCCGGCGGCGGTCGGCGTCTGTGCTCCTCCACCTGAGCCCTCTCCTGCGTCCGTGCTCCTCCACTGAGCCATATCCTGGAGCTCCTTCGCGGCGCGACGCGGCAGCTGCGGGACGGCCCGCATACGCCGTTTGTTTTTTCCCCTGTTCCGTGAATGCTCGCGTTTGTACGTAAGTGGGCTGAAATTAGCGGCGCCACGGTCGGCCCACTACCGCTTGCACCCTGAGGCCTTACGCGATTGCGCCCTTCAAGTGAATTAGATTCTTTTATGCTGTTTGGTAGATCCTCTGTTGTTACTTGCGACTGCCGAACAACATACCTCACCATCTCCTGACCTGTGCAACATATCTTATTCCTTAGAGAGTACCTGCTAACTGACATGCATTTCTAATTAGTGGAGGTAATTTGCTACTCTCTCTGTTCCACATTAAATGATTTCTATTTGTCTACGTGTGGATGTAATTAGACATGTTATAAGTATAGATTCATCCACATTTGAAAAAAATAGAAGTTATCTAATTTAGAATGGAGGGAGTAACACGGAACTACTCTGTGTACGACATGCAGTGTCCGATCCATGTCTGACGCTGTGATCCGACGGACTGCTCTGTGTACGACATGCAATGGTAAGAAGAGAAACATCCGACAGGTTGCTGTGTCGTGCACGTTTCGGACGGAAACGCATACTGAATTTTGGATTTCTACTGTAACTTACAGGAACCTCGTGCTGTAGGCCTGTAGCACTACTTGTCTCCCTTGCAGTGACCTGTAGATATAGCTTGCTCATGACCTGATCATTTTTCAAGACACAAGTTCTCAGCTTATTACTGTTTAAATTTTAGAAGATACACATTTTCTTTCCATTTTTATTTCAGATCCAAAGTGAAGAATGTTTTTGTTGCAAAGAAATATCTTTCTCACGGTATGTTGAAGACCTTTGAGGAGGTGCAGGCCCTGTACATGCCCGGCGAGTTCGTCTCAGATGACCTCGATGATGTCAACCAAGCAGCAGAACTTTGGTCATTCCATGGGATACGTAAAAAGACCTTCTCAGTTCACTCGCGAGAGGCTGATTATGAAATGTGCTGAAATGTTACACAGATCTTCTCTTGATCAATATGTAAATTTACTCCGTACCATATGAAAGTGATGCATATTCAGACGTTGCCATCTTTTATCGGACATACCGCTCAATTACATGTTGTACAGAATTTTCAGAAAATTCGAATATCATGGACACATGTGCTCAAAATTAAGAGGGGAATTTGTTGAAACCCAATTTGTTAAAAAACCCTTCTGTTTCATGTTCAGATAGTAGGGGTTTCAGGTTTGTAGGTAAAATACTGATCTCCCTATTAGGTCGCATGTATAAGACTGAATTTCGTTGTCTGGTGGTTGTGGTGAGAATAAGAAGGCAGAGAATACAGTGAAGTTATGCATTACTTTTGTGGATTATCTTCTTACCGGGGTTGACTTAGATCAATCTTGCACTATGTACGGTATAAGACTGAACTTTGTTGTTTGGTACTTGTGGTGAGAATACGCATGCTCCTGTTTATTTTGTTGTTAGCTATTGTGCACTATTTTGGTGGATTTCCATTTTTAGCATTTGAAACATGTAAGTCCTTGCTAGAGTTGGACTAAGATTTTTCTTGCCCTTGGTTGTAATGGGCGATGTGTATCTAAAGACTCTGTTCTTGGTGTATTTTTAGTCAATGCCCTGAAACTTTGCCAAAAAGAAAAGGCTTAAATTTTGAGTTTATTCCAACAACAAAAAAGCATTGTCAATTGATGACATTTGTCTCCTAAGATTACATACTTAGGAGATACTATCTATAGAACGGAAGGCAACGGAAAACATCCCAACCTCCCGGGTCGCTCTCCGCCCGAGCGACTCTGGAGGCGATCCTCGCCCAGCCGCCGGTCCTCCCTCTTCCGTGGTCCCTGGCCGTGCCGTCGCTGACGCCGGCGGCGGTGGTGGCCCCCCTCTCGGCGAAGGACGGAGGGGAGGTGAGGGTTTCACGGCAGTGGCCTCACGGGCGGTGGTGGGGCGGCGACGACGGAACTAGATGGCGCGGCCGAGGGCCGGGGCCTGTAGCCTGGGCGGCGAGGTGGCGGCGGCCGGCGGGAACTCCTCCAGGATCCTCCAGCGGCGTGGCGGCGGCCATGGATCTGGGCTCGTTCCAATCTGGGCTGGCCTCCGGCCATGGATGGATTTCATGGAGGCTTCGGCGGCTGCCTCCTACTTTGCTGCAACGTCCGGCGGCGTGGGGGCCTGCTGGTGTGCTCCTTGATCTGGCTGGTGTGGCGAGTTCCGGAAGGCTCTGCTGGCGAACTTCCATGTGCGTTTATGCCTGGAGATTGCTGGATCGGGTGGGATTCGGTCGTGCCCACGATTCTCCGTTAAGGAGCAAGCGGTATGAAGCTCTGCTATCTGTTGCCATCTTGGATGAAGTCAAAGGCGGAGAATGTCATGAAAGTCGAGATCGGAGGACTAGGAACGGTGATTTGACTCTTGGTGGCGATGAGGAACTTGCTTGGAGCTTCAGGACGCGTATGCAGCGGTATGAAAGTGGGGGCGACATCACAGGTGAAGTTCAAAGTTCTACCTTTTAGGGTGAAAATCCAAGGTCTGACTTTAATTGGTTGTGCCCGACAATGGTCTTGTTGAAGACATTTTTTTGAGAGCGGGGACTATCTCCAGGATGAAAACGCAAGATCTCGATCGGGCGACGACGGCGCTTGTGCACTGTTTCCTTCTTGAAAGCGTTGCTTTTGGAGAGATTGGACATCAGGTGTTGTTTTGGTGGTGGTTGTGTTGCTGCTACAAGGACTGTAACTCTGAAGCGAGACTTTTCTTTTTTAGTTTCTTCTTCTTATTGTCTTTCGACTGTGTACATCCGTAATACCTTCGGTTATTACGTTGTTGCAGAGGATAGGTGTATTTGGTATCCTCACGATATTAATATATACTTTTTATCTAAAAAAATCTATAGAACGGAAATAAATTTTGACATCTTCCCAAGCGAAATTGAATGATGTTATTCTGACATAGTGTGAACTCGATCACGGACAAGACGTCGGCGTGGACCCGAGCTGAAAGTACATGGTCAACATCGCCACGGCCACGGCCGCCCTGCATACACGCCAAGCCACCGTCCGGCAGCGGCTGCCGCCTGACGCATCCTTGTGAGTAACCTCTTCTTCCTCCTCGCTTATCTCCTCTTCTAATTCACTTGCCGGCGTCTGCTTCTCCTTGTCACCGTTGATGTGCTCCACCTGCTTCCTGTCCCCGGCGGCGCCTTCCTTCTTCTTCTTCGTCTTATTGGTCTTCTTGCCACGTTTCGGCGGCTTGACGCCACCTGGACCTGCACGCATGTTATGAGCCGGTGCCGCCTCCTCTTCCTCCGCGATGATATCGGGGACAGCGGCAGCGGCTTTCGTGTGCTTCTTGTTGTTGCCAATGCCGGCAGAGCCGTGGCCGGGGTCGTCGTCGCTGAGGAGAGCCCACATGTTGGCACCAGTGACAGTGACACCTTCCGCGACAGCCGGCTTAGGTACCTGCCCGGCCACCGTCTGGCGGCGTCCACCACCTTTGGGCACGACGTCAATGAACACCTTCTCCTTCTGTGCTTCTTCTTCTTCTTCTATTCTCCGCACGGCGGCAAGCATCTTCTTGATCTCCTCGCGGGCGTTGGTGAGCTCGTCGCCGTCGGACACAGCGGCCTTCTCGGCGGTTTGCTTGTTGTCCGCTGCGCCGTTAATCTGCACCTCGCGGGCATCCTGCTTGTACTCCCCGGCATCGCCTTTTTTTTTTTTTGAACTGTGGTCCGACTCTTATATTCAGAAAACTCAGAGCATCTTACAAACTGGTCCAACGAAGAAAAGAAATTACACAAAGACCCTTGCAAAATGCACAGAGCCCCCTGAGCACTCTGAAAGAAAAACGATCGGATCCACCTCCACGCTCCCGATCAACTGGTCGACGCTGCCGCCGCCGTACCACGGCCCGCTCCCCGGCATCGCCTTTCTTCTCCTTCTTGACCATGTTGTTCTTTAGCTTGGCGACCTCGACTGCTTGGGCACCCGACGCCACCGCTTCCTTGCTGCTCCCGACGACGGCGCCTTTCTTGGTGGTCCTTGCCTTCTCGCCTCGTTTCGCAGTCTTGGTGACGTTACCGGGCGGCGGTGTCTCCTCAACCTTGACGACGACGGCGGCGGCGGTTTTCTTGAGCTTGTGGTGGACGACGTCGAAGGCGAGCTCATTGGCCGCCGCGCTGTTGCCGGGGTCCTTGTCGAGGAGGAGAGCCCACATGTTGGCGCCCGCGATGGCGATGCCTTGCGCTCCCATCTTGCGATCGATCGGTATGGTTCGATGATCAACGAAGGCAATAGAGAACAGCCACCGTCGTTGCGAGATTTCTATCGATCAAGTACGTAGGTACGACCGTAATAAGGGCGCGCGGTGCTGCTCGATCGAGTTGATTTGGAGTGCTGTTCGTCTCGGAACCGTATACGGATTGTATTCCGAGTCCGAGGTATTCATGGTATTCATGGCATCCCACTCCTGAAACGTAAACGGAAAGCGTCGGAGAAAACATAACCACTCTTCTCCGTCTCGGACCGAATTAACGCTACATAGTCAAACACACTGATGGGCCGGCCCATACACACGGACATGCGGGCGAAATAAGTCTGCTCGGTACTGGAGGGATACCGAATAGCACGGAGCGGATAGTCCCACATCGGAAGCGCGGAAACAATTTTCCCACCTTAAATATGCGTCCCACACACAAATCGCATGCCGAAAGCATATGCCAAGGATGACACGCTCCCGTGTTTCAAGGATTGACAATCCGATGGCATTCCCTTTTTGCAAATATACACAGCTAGCCGTCCATCGCTTCCGTACGATCTTCTTGTTCCATTGTTTGCAATAAGGGACGTGGCATCAAAGCTTGTCACGGGCGAGTGTGTTGTATTTACTACACTAGTCCTATTGACACGTACAACACGATCGGGCGGCTCCCGGGACCCAAAAAAAAACCCTAGCGAGCCACCAGAGGCGGAGGGCAGAGGATCCGACTCGTTGTGGGCTGGTCGAAGATGGAGGCGGAAGCTTGGTCGCTACTGACCGGTGGAGAAGACGACGGCGCGAGGGCCCAATTTGGGCCGGGAAGATCACGGTCATTGCATAGTGGCTTCCAGGTGATGGTGCTTGCACGGGATGCTGGTGGCCATGGGTGGGCTTGGTCTTGGCCGGGGTGCTGCTAATATTGCGCACGGTTGTCATTCGGTCGAGGCTGCGGCAGTTGTTGTGCCGAGGCGAGTGGGTTGGAGGCAGCGAGGGGTTGTGCTTGGTACTCTTTTTTTTGAGAGAGCCTTTCTGGGATTACAAGTTGTAGCACCTATTCGGACGCACACCACACACACGTATACCACACCTGTGTGTCTAAACTAGTCATACACCCTATAACCCAGAACTACGTCCTGAGAGACTTAGCTGAAGACCAGTACTTCGGTGACCGACGGGCACGTCGATCTCGCCTGTGGCACATAGACGTGAGGCAAAACGGACTTCTGTTATTGCACTGTTCCTAATGAACAGTGTCGCTACGTGTACAGTGTTCAGTGAACAGTACCGGCAGGGGTGAGACACCCGGAAAATCGCTCCCTAGTGGAGTCGATCCCGGGCGGGTGAGCTGCACACCGGCAGGACTCACCACTGCGCTGAAGCGCAGTCCTCTGTGCTTGGTACTCTTGGCCATGTGGGGCGGAGGCAGATGGTTGACGGTGCGCGGCTAGGTGAAGGTGGTGCTGGTGGGAGACAAATGACACCTCCGCGGTGTCGGCAGCGTTGCATCCTCCCTGACGGTGGTTTGGCAAGCTTGACGTTGTTGCGGGCGTGTCGACGCCCGGTGTGCAGACGAGATGGTGGTGGCTGGAGGGAGAGTAATGGCGTCGTTGCGGTTTTCGCATCCTTCGTCGGGAGATCAATGGCCCGCAGATGTAGCATCCTCGAGGAGACGAATGGCGCCGTGCTTGGTTGCATCCTTTCGATGGGAGAAAAATGGCGCCGTTGCGGGTGTTGCATCCTCCGTTCAGTGCGAGGACGTGGATGGAAGCATGTTGAGCTTGTCAGGAGGTGCGGTTGGCCATGGAGGCAGGGGCAGTGGTTTGGTGTGTTGGCTGATCGGATTCTGGTTTCGGGCTATGCGGGTGAGACTGTCGGTGAAATCCGTACTCCGACTGTGGCCGGATTCTTTGATAGCGGCGCCTATGGGCGTTGCTTCCTTGTTAGAGGCATCGATGTAGCTCCTCCAACCTGATCTAGTCTTCTAGATCGGTCGATGGTTGCGCTATCCGGCGTCGCGTTCTCTCTTGGGGCATTGTCTTGAAGGTGGATCCGGTCAGAGGGACCTATGGTTCCCGAGGACATGTGTGTTGTAAGCTGAAAGGCATCGTCTGTATGGTTTTTCGGTCTAGTTCCCTAATAAACTGGATCAACTTTCTATCTATTGAATGAATTTAGCAGTGAGTGATCCTACTAACATTTAAAAAACTATTTACAAATGTGATGTGGTTCACTTGTTTGTTTTTGTTTGGCTGCTGCAAGCTTGCAAGAGATTGATTTGCAGGGGTACGTGACAGACTTCACCGTGCACATAAATACCCTCCCCCACCCCAAGTAAATGAGTTTACTGGGCAAAAAATCTCAAATCTTTTGAATTTGGGCTGAATTCTATCTCCAAAATTGGTTTTGATTTTTTAAAAATTTCAAGTTTGAATTTCAAATTTTGTCAAAAAATCTCGTGTGGTAATTGGACGGTAATTTCCTGCAACTATGGTTGCCGAAAATCCCGCCCCCTTCGAGATTTGTTCCGTACCGGTATCCAAATCCTTGTCCGTCCCACATTGGCCACCGTCCTTTTTTATTTCGGGTTTCTTCGTTGTGTCCCTTTTTGTTGCCTATTCTTTCTTTATCTTCCTCATGTGTACTTCCCGGCTACGTCAGTGCTCCTATTGCAGTAAGCACATCGAACTCACACACGTACATGTGCTACACCAGCTTGGTACATAACACCCTTGTTTAGATTTTTCTAAATAAAAATAAAGCTATAAAAAGGAACCGAAAGAAGTTGTCTAGCTTGCTTGCACAAACATAAAAGCCATTTAAATATATGAAAGTTGATGACACTTTGTTTTATATGATCTAGAGTTCATGTTGAGGAAATGAAGGACAATCGACACAAAAGAGCAATGGTGAGATATTTCCAAGAGACAAATGTGATGTCAGTTCACCAAAATGGGTGAAACGTCAGAACCCTTAACATGAACTAGAAGGAAAGGGCGCGCGTTGGTGAAACGTCAGAACCCTTAACATGAACTAGAAGGAAAGGGCGCGAGTTGCTGCGCCTGCTCCATTATAACTGAGAGAGAATAAAGGTTTGGATTGGAATAAAAAGTATGAAGAATATTTATGGGAGAGGCATGTTAACACAAAATTCTTTGCGACACGGAGACACAGAGCAAAATAGGACAATGCCAGGTGTTGGAAAAGTAAGCACAAATAGCTAATCATAAAGCACGAATATATTAATATATGTGCTATGATATAGTGCAATCAAGATGGGAGCATTAGATATACTATAAATAGCAACATCCATACAAGGCTAAGAGTTCAGACCTGAAATGCATACATCTTAAGCTAAGGTGATACTTAGGCACTTGGTTGGCTATTAACTATGTAAAAGGATGGTTACTCTAATTTGCAACTCGCCGCACAACTCGGCTTAATTACTGTAACAATCACATGGAAACTTCATTTGTTTCTCTCTTTACGGAATAAAACTTGGTGAGCCAAGGAGTATCCCGTCTAAGGGAACTTAAACTGAAAAAGGTACTTCTATTCAGTTGACGTTCAAACGTGACAACATAAGTAAAATATGACAACAGAAGAAAGTGGAGCTGTCAGAAAACAAAATAGCAAGAGAAGGGAATCCGTAGCATGCAAATCTCTTAATTTATAGGAGCAGAGTTTAATATTTCTAACCTGTGGAAGAGATATTGGAGAGCATGTCAAAGTAGACCATGGATAACAATAAGTAACTCAGTGTGATGAATTAATGGAATATTCTACTATGATGGAAACAACTATACCTGTCCATGGGAAGCCCGGCCCGGCTCGGCCCGAAATTACAGGGCCTGTGCCGCCATGGGCTTACCCACGGGCCGGGCCGATGGACGGGACGGGACGGGCCTGGGCTTTGCATATTGGTGTTTTCAGGAAGAAGCCATGGGACGAGCCTGTGCCTGAAATATAGGCCCGATGGCTTGGACGGGCTGGGCCTGGGCCTGAGATTTTGCCCGCGGGCTTTTTTAGGCCCGGCCCGAAGCCTGGCCCGGCCCGGCCCGACACATGGCCAGGTATAGACAACAAACCACCAATATCATCAGATTATTGAATCTTCGTCCATCACATGAAGCAACATCAGCCCATACGGTTTTGGGGGAAATATTCAGGTTTAGTTAAGCATTTCTGCCCGACGCCCCCTTTTGCATTACAATGATCTGGAAAGAACAACTGATGTAAAATTTTCAAATAACAGTCTTCAGACCATTTACAGAGTAACAGTACATATATTTCACATCGTAGAAGATATGAGCATATAAGCAGATCTTCCAACCGCAAAATACTCGCGGTTAAGTTAAAAGTTCCATGAGACAAAACAAATGTTAGGTATGAAAGACTGCAAGTGTTGTCCATATATTTGAGATAGGACCACACATACAGAAGTTTAATTCTAGACCTAATTAACATGAAAATTTGACGGACAAATACATACACAAATCTGGTAGCCAAATCAACTATGAATCATTAAGAAAGATCAATTAACATAGGCCTTCAATATATAACTCCATAGGATTACGTTATTTTCTTCCATTCAAAAGGAACATCCCTCATTGGAATCATGTGTATATGCAAAACAGCTTCATTTACCGATATAATACAATTCTTCCTAGTAAAAGGATGCATACTGGAAACACATGGAGTTCTAAAAAACAATTCCTATTAAACTGTGGTGAAATACGAATCTGAAAATAAATAAGTGGTCGCCCATGTAGAAAATAGTAAGATTGTACATTAAGAAAATGGTAATAAAAACAACTCAGTACTCTACCACTTGAAAGAAAAAAAACGATTAACTACATGACTTTGAACTACATTATTTGTAAGTTTTCAGTTGAGTGGGGGTATCACTATCATATTATTTTGGATTTCCTTTTCTGATGTAATAGAGTGTTCAAAGATATGTGTTGGTCATAGATTATATATGGTTCATGTACAAGTTTATAGTTTGGGATTGACAGCCCAATTATGGAAGATGTTCTAGTGGCCTCATGGATAATGCGAATGACCAGTTAATTTTAATAGGTGAAGCATAAGTTCATGACAACATCGAAGTAGGCATTCATTTATTCTATAAGGGTCAAAACTTGGAATTAAATGCAGCAAAAAGGAAGAGCCCACACTTTAATCTTGCGGCAACTCCTAGAAGTCCTAAACTTCTAATCAATATGTCTTGCAGTTGTTTCCTGAACATACAAAAAAATAAAATGTCCCAGATGTCGATAAAATCGATATTCGCAGGGAGAAAGTGTCTATATGGCCATAACCAACAAAACAGCAAGCAAGCAAGCAATAGAAGCTCACCTCAATAAAATGCAGGAAAGGGGTTTCTTTACTCGTGGAGTCAATCAACGCTAAATGACACAGATGATGCATCACCAGATAAAACTCGGTAAATAACAGTAAATCAGATTAAGAAAGACGGCGAAAGAAGCACACTCAAAGAGTTCTAATGGCACGAGTCTAGCTGTAAATGGAACAGTAAAATAAACAGTTCAATGTCACAGGTTCAGCTCTAAAACAAAGAGAAGTTCAGAAACACAAGTCGGGGTTACTTCAGGTTCAACAAATGAAAAATCCAAATTTATTTGGGTAAAAATGATATCTACATGGGCCTGCAATTCTTAAGAATAAAATTAAGGAGCTCCTATGTCTTAACTCATGCGTACCTATATTGAATAAATCTGTAGGCATCATGAACACTCCACCATGTTACGCAGGTTTCTTGCCAATACCAATTTGGCATAGACCACAATGGTACAATACTAAACATGGAACGAATTTTTTGTCTTTAATATAAATTATTACTCGCTCCTTCGTACAACAGGGAAATGAAACCCAAAATACAGCCAGAGGTATATTATCCGATACTTGGTGCCACTTAACAGCGATGGGCGGCCACATCACACAGGTTTCTTGCCAATACAAATTTGACACAGATTACAGTGGTAAACTACTAATCATGGAACAATTTTTGTATTTAATATAAATTATTACTTGCTCCTCACTACAGCAGGTAAATGGCACCCAAAATACATCAAGAGATATATCACCCGAAACTTAGTGCCGCTGAACAAAGATGGGTTCTGACGGATCAGATTAAGAAAGACGGCGAAAGTAGCACACTCAAAGAGTTCTAAAGGCAGGAGTCTAGCTGAAATGGAACAATATAACAAAAAAAATGCAATATCGTAGGATCAACTTTACAACAAACAGAAACTTCAGAAACGGAAGAAAAGCTTCCAACCGCAGCTTCTGAAAGCTATTGTTACCTTCTTCTACTTCTCAATTCAATCGCAGAGAGAGTTTGACACAATACCATAATGTACAAAAGATGGCAGAACCTGAGATGCCGAGGTCGTAGCTGATACGTCTCAAACGTATCTATAATTTTTGATGTTCCATGCTGTTATTATATCAATTGCTACATGTTTTGGTTACACTTTATATCATTTTTATGCATTTTCTGGGACTAACCTATTAACAAGATGCCACAGTGCCAGTTCCCTGTTTTCTGCTGTTTTTGGTTTCAGAAAATCTATTAAGGAAATATTCTCGGAATTGGACGAAACAAAAGACATCGTCAATAATATCACGAGGAGATCACGGAGTCCAAAGGGGAGTCGGAGCAGACCCACCAGGGGGCCACGCCACACTAGGGCGCGGCCCAGGGTGGGCCCGCGCCCCCCTATGGCGTGGTGGCCCCCCTCGGCCACCGACGCCGCCTCTTCGCCTATATATTCTCCGCGACGCGAAAACCCTATTACGGTCGATCATATTCCACGAAAAGTTCCGTCGCGGCCGTCATCGTCAATCTCAGATCGGAGGAGTTCTGAAGCTCTTCCCGGCACCCTGCCGGAGGGGAGATCATCACCGGAGGGCTCTACATCACCATGCCTGCCTCCGGAGTGATGCGTGAGTAGTCCACCCCTGGACTACGGGTCCATAGCAGTAGCTAGATGGTTGTCTCTCTACCTTGTGCCTCCATGTTTAGATCTTGTGAGCTGCCTAACATGATCAAGATCATCTTATTGTAATGCTAGATGTTGTGTTTGCTGGGATCCGATGAATATTGATACCATGTTTATTCAAGTTGTTTATCTATGTGCTCTTGATCTTGCATGCTCTCCGTTGCTAGTAGATGCTTTGGCCAAGTAGATGCTTGTGACTCCAAGAGGGGGTATTTATGCTCGATAGTGGGTTCAGTCTCTAGATATCTGGATCAGTGACAGAAAGGTCTAAGATGGTAGATGTGCTGTTGCTACTAGGGATAAAACATTGGTGCAGTGTCCAAGGGCACTTGTATTGATTACATTACACACTTTACTTCATGCAATAATCTGTTGTTAGCAACTTAATACTGAAAGGATGCGGATGCTGCCTTGAAGGTGGATTATTTAGGCATAGATGCTGTTGGAATAACGGTCTATGTACTTTGTTGTAATGCCCAACTAGATTTCATAGTAGACATCTTGGCATGTATTGCATTGTTATGCCCTCTCTATTTGTCAATTGCCCAGCTGTAATTTGTTTACCCAACATGCTAGTTATCTGTTCTGAGAGAGACACCACTAGTGAACTGTGGACCCTGGTCCAATTTCCTCATACTGTTTACACAACCTGCTGCAATCATCTGTTTCCTGTTACTTGTGTTTCCTGCTGTTTTCCACACCATACGTTTAACTCTTTGTTTCTGCAAGACCGGAGAGATTGACAACCTCTCTGTTTCGTGTTGGGCAAAGTTCTGGTTTGTGTCTGTGCAGATTCCACGTTGGTGCAAGCTCCCTAGCGCCAGGGGGAGTCAACATCAACAACCTTCCGATAGATCGTCAAGTCCTACTGGATTGATAACCTTGGGTAGATTTCTCAAGGGAAAACTTCTGCTGTCTACATCATAACCTTCCTCTTGGGGTTCACCAACACGTAGCCATCAAGCTGTTTTCTGGCGCCGTTGCCGGGGACTTGGAGGCTATTGGAAAGGGGAGTCTCTCAGTTCCAATCTCTTTACTTTGTTTTTTGTCTTGTTTTATTTTTGTTTTGCTTGCTGTTAAAAATCAAAAACCCAAAAAAATTAAATTCCTGCATCTAGTTTATTTCGGTTTGCTCATCATGTCTGGTTCTTCTTATTTTGTTTCATCTCCTGAGGTTGAGGTTCGAACTTTTAAGCAACAAGGGGGAGAAAGTTTAAAAGATGCTTGGTACAGAATTAGTAATGCTCATCATAGGTGTGCTAAAAAACATTCCACTACAATCCTTCTTAGGAACTTTTATGTTGGCATTACCAATTGGTATAGATATGTTTTGGACACTTTGACAGGGGGTAACTTCCTAGGAACACCTGCTCTAGAGGCTAGCTACATCCTTGAAAGTCTAGTAGGAATACCACCTGTTAATGAAATTAAAATTGAAGTCTCTCTTGAGGATGTTATGAAAAAGCTTGAGGTTGTAGAGAATCTTCCAAGTATTGATGTTAAGCTTGAAAAACTACTTGAGAACACTGAAAATTTGATAAATCCTTGGAAGATCTTAATAAAAGAATTGTTGCTCTAGAAACTTGCTTTAAAAATCATGATCAAAACTCTAGGATTGAGGAGATAGAGGAAGTCATTGACACCATGAGTAATACTTTTTCCTCTTTCAAAACTAAGAAGCAAGGGTATATTCTAGATAAAGGAAAGAAATTCATGTATGTACCTAAGGGGCCTAAACCAAAACTTTCAACTTCTGATGTGCTGGATAATGGATTTTATGAATTTACTAATAAAGCTTGCAGTGGGCCTCTCAAGTTTTCTTCTCAAGAACTAGCTAAAATGAAAACCCCTCTTGTTGTGAATTATGATTTATCTGAAGCTTTTGGGAACCTTGATGTTTCTGGTCTTGACAATACTTGATGCATCTCTTCATGCCTAGCTCAAAGGCATTAAAGAAAAGCACTTCTGGGAGATAACCCATGTTTTTATTTGCTGTTTTATTTTTTTTTCTTGAGTCAAGGATGCTTGTTTACCTCTGTAGCAACTCCTTTGTATCTTTTATTTGCTGTTTTGTTGTGCCAAGGAGAGTTACTAATGCAAAGTTGGTTTTTATTTTCGGGACTGCATTGGGACAGATTGCTGTTCGTCACCGTTTAATTCAGTAGAAAATCAGAAAAAATCGAAAAATGCTGAAATTTTTGTGCATGTTCCTGATGATGTTACGCAACTTTCATTATTTCAAAAGTTTTTCATCTGAGCATCGTAAGTGCCTCGAAAAAATTCGTCATACAGACTGTTCTGGTTTGACAGATTCTGTCTTTTATTTTGCATTCTCTCTTTTACAAGTTTTTAAGTGGTTTCTTTTCGTGTAAAAGTGCCCACTTGAGCCTAGTAACAGTGGCTAATGTTTAAAATAGTTGGCTTGTGAGTTTTGTCTTTGCTAGAACTTTGAAGTATTATCTTTTAGTGCACTAACCTGCTAATGAGAAAAGCTGTTAAGTTTTGGTGTGAAGGAAGTTTTCAAGTGTTGATAGAGGAGAATGATATTACATGATCAAGAAGAGTGAAGAGCTTAAGCTTGGGGAGGCTTACCTCCCCAGCATATTTCAAGAAGACTCAAGCATCTAAGCTTGGGGATGCCCAAGGCATCCCCTTCTTCATCTACAAATTATCAGGTCATCTCTAATGGTGCTATATTTTTATTGCTTCATACTAGTGTACTCTTCCTTGGAGCGTCAGTGTGTTTTTGTTTTCAGTTTGTTTTGTTTTGTTTGCTGTGCTATACTTGTTGGATCCTAGCATTCATGTTTGGGAGAGAGACACGCTCCACTTTTTCATTAGAATACTCTTGTGCTTCACTTATACTTGTTGAGTATTCCTGTCTAGTTGCTGTTATTGCTGTTAGCTCTCAGTTTTTCATACTCTTGTTAGAGCTTTCAGTTTCTTTTGAAGAAAGTACTCTCTTGCTTCACTTATATCTGTTTGGAGAGTTGTCAAATAAGTTGATTGGTGTTTGGTTGGACCAGAAAAATGCTATGCATGTGGTAGTGGTATAAAATGCTTACATGAATCTTTTTAGATCGTTGTCTTGAGTAATTTGATGCTTGCCAATTGTTTTGAGCTGTCAAGTAATTAATGTTTAAGCTTGTGCATCATGTAAGTAATGGCTATTAATGAAGAACTACTATAAGGATTTTCTGCTATAATAATCTGTTGCATGATTGGAAGTCCATAGTAGTCTAGATAATTTTTGGATGAAGGCTATGTGTTAACAAGGAAGACAGTGGGAGTCTATGGTTCGTCAAACCTTGTGTTTTATGTACACTCTTGCTATTCCAGTTGATAATGATGTTTGCTTATAATAACCTTGCTAGCCTAAACTCTGTACTAAGAGGGAATGCTTCTTGTACATCCAAAACCTTGAGCCAAATCCATGCCACCTGTGTCCACCATACCTACCTATTATGTGGTGTTTTCACCATTCCAAGTAAATTTCTTCATGTGCTATCTACTAACTACTCAAAACAATTTCCTTTTTGTGTCACTACTTGAAAAGCTCATAAGGACGTAGTAGTGAGATTTGTCATCTTCCATGCTAATTAATTTACAAGGATTGGCAGCTTCATCTGCTTCTCCACCTTTTATTTTGCATTAAAGAGCTGGTTAGTCCACCCTATAAATAAATAAATAGACACTCCTCCATGGTGAATGTTGGTGGGCACCCGAGGATTCGGTTAGCCATGGTTTGTGGAAAGTAAATGGTTGGGAGGAGTGTCACCAATAAGTGCTTGTTACAAGTGCAGTCCTAAAAACTCTCGGAACCGCTCTAAAAGTTAGTTAGCCATGGAAGATGACAAGTACCTGCTATTTGATTTGTTGACACCTGTATACACCATTACCTTACAAAACAATATTTTATGCTCTCTATATGCCTTCGGGAACTACAGCTCTAGCACATGATGTTAATCCCTGCTTCCCTCTGCGAAGGGCCATTCTTTTACTTTTATGTTGAGTCAGTTTTCCCACTTCTTTCTGTCTACTTAAGCAAACATCATTGTCAACTCCAGTATAACAGTTTTTACATAACTTTGTGTTTGGTTGATCATATTCTTTGCATTGACATTATCTATATGATATACATGTTGAAAGTTGAAGCAAAAGCTGAAGCTATTATCTTCCTTTGTGTTGATACAAACACTTTCATGTTGAGAATTATTGCTGCTGTGAACTAACTATTATGTTAGACTATTATATCTCTAAATGTTTTATAGTGTTATTCATGAAAGTTTGCACTTGTGTGATCACTTATGTTTACTCTTTATTTACTTGCTTGCAAACTATAGACCATTGGCTTGGATCACTTCATTCAGATCATGTGCATTACATTGTTATTTGATCAAAGATTGTGTTGGTAGCATGTCACTTCAAAAATTATCTGTTTTTATCGTTTACCTACTCGAGGACGAGCAGGAACTAAGCTTGGGGATGCTTGATACGTCTCAAACGTATCTATAATTTTTGATGTTCCATGCTGTTATTATATCAATTGCTACATGTTTTGGTTACACTTTATATCATTTTTATGCATTTTCTGGGACTAACCTATTAACAAGATGCCACAGTGCCAGTTCCCTGTTTTCTGCTGTTTTTGGTTTCAGAAAATCTATTAAGGAAATATTCTCGGAATTGGACGAAACAAAAGACATCGTCAATAATATCACGAGGAGATCACGGAGTCCAAAGGGGAGTCGGAGCAGACCCACCAGGGGGCCACGCCACACTAGGGCGCGGCCCAGGGTGGGCCCGCGCCCCCTATGGCGTGGTGGCCCCCCTCGGCCACCGACGCCGCCTCTTCGCCTATATATTCTCCGCGACGCGAAAACCCTATTACGGTCGATCATATTCCACGAAAAGTTCCGTCGCGGCCGTCATCGTCAATCTCAGATCGGAGGAGTTCTGAAGCTCTTCCCGGCACCCTGCCGGAGGGGAGATCATCACCGGAGGGCTCTACATCACCATGCCTGCCTCCGGAGTGATGCGTGAGTAGTCCACCCCTGGACTACGGGTCCATAGCAGTAGCTAGATGGTTGTCTCTCTACCTTGTGCCTCCATGTTTAGATCTTGTGAGCTGCCTAACATGATCAAGATCATCTTATTGTAATGCTAGATGTTGTGTTTGCTGGGATCCGATGAATATTGATACCATGTTTATTCAAGTTGTTTATCTATGTGCTCTTGATCTTGCATGCTCTCCGTTGCTAGTAGATGCTTTGGCCAAGTAGATGCTTGTGACTCCAAGAGGGGGTATTTATGCTCGATAGTGGGTTCAGTCTCTAGATATCTGGATCAGTGACAGAAAGGTCTAAGATGGTAGATGTGCTGTTGCTACTAGGGATAAAACATTGGTGCAGTGTCCAAGGGCACTTGTATTGATTACATTACACACTTTACTTCATGCAATAATCTGTTGTTAGCAACTTAATACTGAATGGATGCGGATGCTGCCTTGAAGGTGGATTATTTAGGCATAGATGCTGTTGGAATAACGGTCTATGTACTTTGTTGTAATGCCCAACTAGATTTCATAGTAGACATCTTGGCATGTATTGCATTGTTATGCCCTCTCTATTTGTCAATTGCCCAGCTGTAATTTGTTTACCCAACATGCTAGTTATCTGTTCTGAGAGAGACACCACTAGTGAACTGTGGACCCTGGTCCAATTTCCTCATACTGTTTACACAACCTGCTGCAATCATCTGTTTCCTGTTACTTGCTGTTTTCCTGCTGTTTTCCACACCATACGTTTAACTCTTTGTTTCTGCAAGACCGGAGAGATTGACAACCTCTCTGTTTCGTGTTGGGCAAAGTTCTGGTTTGTGTCTGTGCAGATTCCACGTTGGTGCAAGCTCCCTAGCGCCAGGGGGAGTCAACATCAACAACCTTCCGATAGATCATCAAGTCCTACTGGATTGATAACCTTGGGTAGATTTCTCAAGGGAAAACTTCTGCTGTCTACATCATAACCTTCCTCTTGGGGTTCACCAACACGTAGCCATCAGTAGCCAAAGAGGATGCCGCCGCTTCCGGAGACGATGCATGTCAGTAGTCAGTACCACGAACATGGATATAGTTATCATACACAAAGATTTCTATTTTTAATGCAGAATCTAAATAGAATTAAGCACCGATTCAACGGTTACAACTTAAAGTGATAAAGAGCAATGGTGTTCATCATTAATTATAGGGTCCTAAAAGATAAATACATATGTGCATCAGGGAAAATATATGGAATTGATACGTATATGATGATAACTTCACTATACATGATAAAGGAATGCTGCTTCCAAATGATCTAACAATCTGTTCTACCTATATCTGAATAGAACCAGAAACCATCTAATGTTTCGGACCACTCTAGCTAAAGAGGAACACTTATGGGTTTGACTGTTTGACACAAATGTAATGTTGCTCAAGAACCATTCCATGTAAAAAATGTACCAAATTAAGTACCTGAATAAGTAATGATATCATACGACAAAGGTGCTTTTGTATTTTTCATGATCAGATGGCTTAACCCAATGGAAAATATACAAGACGGTAAATCATACTTAATCACCATTAGGGAACTTCTGAACTATAATCAAGAGATACCTTACATTTGCCTATCACCATCATCCTGCACAGAAATATAGGGAACAATTAGAGGGACTTATGGCCCAATCGGAAAACTGACTTGAATGTTTCTAGTGGCCATTGTCATCTTTTCTGCAGATAGTTTAGACAGTTAATAGAAAATTAAAATAGATAATTTTGCATTGAAATAACATCTATTTAGTTCTGAAGCTTTATCTATGTCAATGGTTAGGTATAAAACAATTTTTCATTATAGAAACAGACATCTATGTAATCTATGTCAATGATTCGGAACAGGCCATCATGATAAAGGCAAATTTTAACTATTGTAAAATAACGAGCTTCAGTTCAGACTACTTGTTCTTCTGTACTGATGTGGAAATTGAGACGAAACTCAGCTGGAATGGCAAGAGACCTGCATAAGCTTACTACCCAATAAGTTGCACCATTGTCACATCCACAATCAGAAAAATGCTTTGAGAAAAGAAGAAGGCGTGCCAAGCTAGAAGCTAATGAAAGTAGGAGAGGGAAACAAAATATAAGCATTCATCCAGTGAACATATGTGTGCATCAATGGGGATGAGAGGTGAAGGGAGGAAATCCATATTGCCTCGGATTTGCGTTGATTATGGCATGCTCGACACTCTATTCTGTGGCCATGTTGCCGAGCTGGCCATGGTGGTACCATATGATGCAGCTGTTTCCGGTTGCTGACATGGCACGGATGGGACTGCCGTGGAGCACAATCTCACGGGAATAGATTAAGTTCATAAGCAACTGCAACACACATACTTAAATCCAAAGAAAAAATCACAAGAATAAAAAGTTGAGCACATTTTAATTGTGTATTCAGGAATCAGGACGCTTTGTGCCATTTCCATTTCAAAAATTGTTGTGTGACGGTGAGGAAAGTGTAATGTATACAGACGATTTCAAGCGGCAACACTTTGGAATACTATTGCAACTCTGCAAGGGTACTCCCAGTTCCTCAATCCTCTACATAACTACTTACATTAAATCTTTCAGAAAAATACTTACAGTACTCTCATCAACATGTAAAATGCGACAAAATGCCAAAATAAAACATCAAGAGCTTCGTTTTGACTGCTACAAATTACAGGGCAGAAACCAAGTAAACAATTGGAGATGTGTCGAAGTGTTCTAGGTGCAAGTTGCAGAGTAGAGAGAACCTCACTGCAGCTACTTGGCTGAATTTTTACGTTCAGGTTGCGCATCGGGGCAGGGGATCCATCGGATGTGCCACCACCAGCATGGTTAGTTGGTCAACGCGTTCGCGCCGGCCCATGCGCTCGCCCACTCCTCCGACGGCGCAGCGGCACCCACGCACGAGGCCAGCGTCCAGCGACTCTGCGAGCCGGCCGCCGCTAATAGAAGACGTGCGGCGTCGCGCTCGTCTGATGAAAACGGGTCCGGGAGGAGCAGGGGAAGGGGAGCCATGAAAGAACGATATGATGGAGGTGGCCAGATGGGTGGTGGCGGCGGCGGCCGGAGGCGGAGACCAGCGCGGAGGAGGCTTGCGGCACCAGAACCAGATGCGGCTCCTTGCACTGAAGTGTGTACTGCTCGTCTCTCCGGAGTCCGGACCGTCGGCGCACCACGTGCCGCTTGACAAACACTCGCAGTCGTTCCTCGCCTCGACCCGCTCGAACCGCTCGCTTCTTGCTCCGGCCGCCAGCTGCCGTCGCGAACACGGACGAACCTACATATCCAGCGGATGAAGAGGCGAACCTGCAAAACAAGAGGGGAAGACATCTGACAACAAGAACAGAAAGAACACACCGCGAAAACGGATCCAGACGCCGATGGAAGACACGAACCCAAATCCACCGAATGACGACCAAAACACGAACCCAAATCCACCGCCTCAGCAACCGAACAGAACCAGAGCGAAGAGAGGGGGAGACCGGAAGACTATAGAACAAAGGAGAAGGAACACACGCGTTGACCATGCAACTCCCTACGAACCGACCTGGGCACCTCCAATCACGCTACACAGAAAAGCCACACACATCAGACCACAGGGACACATACAAGTGGGACCAACATTCACTAGTCGTGGCAGCGTACAGAAAAATAACCCAAAGCGTCCCTGGGATGTGGGACCATCCGGGGATGAACCACAGGCCAGCAATCCTAGGCAGATTGTAGGTTGTAGTGATACCAGTTTTCAACAGACCAATAAGGTGGCACCTCATAAAAAGGGTGTAGGTCAGAACCCTTAACATGAACATCGATTTCATTTTGTTAACATTATTTTAAACTAAATACTAATAGTAAAGAATGCATACATTTGTAATCTCGGCACTACAAATTTAAGTATCGTTGTAAGTGGAAGAAAATATAACTAAACAGAGGACCAACAATATTTTTGATGAATAATGTTTTAAACAATATTAGTTTCAGCATTTTGCCAAACTGTTTGCTGGTGCAACTACTACCACAAATATAAGGATCACCGGATGAGCATCACATAAAATTTTGTCCCTAACACGATCATAGAAATTCGACAACCAACAACACATGAGTAACGGAACTAATTAGCACCATAGAGATAGGAAAACTTACGTGCCAAACCATGAGACCAATAGCTTGATACAGTAGTAACTAGAGTTGTAATAACACAATGGCGCGTATATGGATAAGGATAACCCAATACCCGATGCGAGGGACACAAATGAATATTTCATGGGGCCTTGCTGGACCAAGGCCACAACGCAAAACAAGATGGGTCCTGCAAACCAAGGTGGCCTGCTTTGACCAAAAGATCTGCCCCTTCAGGGCCCAAGACGGAGTCAAGGAGGGGCGCTATGGAATTTAACCTCTGTTCCGTATTATAAGCTGTTTCGGCAAACCAATTTAGTTAGCCAAAACGACTTATGATACAGAACAAAGGGAGTACCTCACAAGTCACAACGACCACGTCGAGGTGTCCGTCCTGGGGAAGCCACTAAATCATTATGCTGCTAGAGTATTCGCTACATGGTAAATGTAATTTCATATAAAATATTTTTTCTAGACCACATTCATTATATCGTAATTAATTTATATACTTTCAGTGATTTTTACAAAAAAAAGCAAAGAAGTTTTTTAACTATATAACAGAAAAACAAGTAGGCTGGGCCGGCCGAGGCTGCGAGCGGCGTCAAGTCCTTTTCCTCTTTGCTGTTGGGCTGTGGGCCGCCAGGGCTATCTGCAATTCACTTGCCTTTTTCCACAGGAGCGCTTGATTCTTAAGTACAGTAGTACTCGACTCGAACCCTCCTCCGCACACACAAACCCCAGAACCCTACGAACACGCCGCAGCCACCGCCTCCCAGTCCGAGGCTTCGATTTCAGGCTAGCCGCCCTCCCACACGCTTCTCTGGCCATGGCTGAACCCGAGGTAGCCGCCGCCGCTGCCATGGAAACCGAGGCCCCGGAGGCGAACCCTAGTCTGAAGAGGGAGCGGGAGAAGGGGGACGAATCCGCCGCCGGCGCCGCGGCGGAGGCGGCGGAGGAAGCTCCGGCCAAGAAGGCGAAGGTGGAGGGTGAGGAGAAGGAAGAAGAGGATGTTGCGGTGAAGGGGGAGGAAGTGAAGCCCGTGAAGCTGGGGCCGAAGGAGTTCGCCTCGTCCGTGGACATGTTCGACTATTTCTTCGCGCTGCTCCACTCGTGGTCGCCCCATGTTGATTTCAACAAGGTGAGACCTTGAGAGTTAGGATTCGGTTGATCTGGACTCTGGCGTTGTTGTGGGTACCGATAGATGGTTAAAGCTTTCATGGTGATGTGTCATATGTTTGTAGGCTTTGCCTAATCCGGGAATATGATGTCATTTGTTTGTTGGCAGTAAGCTTTCACGGTAGTGACAAGCTGGCTGGTTGATTTGATTAGATCGGGGAGTTCGTGGTGCCTGGACCTGGATTAGGCAAAGCCTTTTTTTGGCATAGATTTGGTTCCAAGTAATCTAACTAATAGGATTCGCTAAATGCACTGCCAGTGTTTGCAGCTAGTCAAGGTTTTAACTAATCTTATGCTATACTCAGGCCTCTCAGCCTCCTAATTTGATCGATTACCGTTGTGAATGCTATTCCGGTTGAAAAACAATGAAGATTTGGGGTTTATTAGTTTACGTTACAGTGCTATTTGGTGTCCTGAAGTGTTAGTATTAGTAGGGCAGTAGCATCCTATTGGTTTGATTTGGTTAGTTTCAGTGTTATAGTGTGCTTGGATTAAGTATGGTCGATCATTTGTTTTTGGCGCATTCGATTATTTATTTTCACGGTGTTCTGCCCCTAGTTTATGTAAATAATCTGTCTTCATCATTCATGGTTAGCATTGATATCACGGTCACAGTCAAGACTTTAAACCTCATTAGTTTCATATAATTTTGCCTTTATTGGCATCCCAGCCCAAATTCAGTGTTCAGTGTTCTACTCCAAAAGGTTTTTGTCATTTGAAGTTAACATTGTTACCAGTCAGAATGACATCTTGTTGAGACTTCGGTTCACTACTTCACTTCATTTCACTGGAAGTGCTTTGTAGGCCATAAGCTGCTAGTTTCAATCTGATCATGCATTGCCTCAACAGTGTTAACTTATCTTCAAGTTTATAGTCCATATCATCCTATGTGGCTGGCTATGCAATACTGGACCGGGATAATTTTGTCCTTATTGTTGGGCATTGCGAGACCTAAAAAAATTTGTTGGTACTTTGCTATTTGCTCTTGTAGCTTCAGCATGGTATGACATGATATGATAAATGAAACGAATTATACATTTCTGTTGTTGTCTTTCCATAATCTTGGCTAAATTTAATTTAGAAACTTTGAATTGTCTGGCCTTTTTATCCTGCTAGTATTCCTTTACCACGTTGATATATTGGCCACATTTTTGGGTTATGTAGCCGATGAAGTTGTACTTTGTACTTTTGAGATGCCGCAGATGTGTCCTATGCTCTTCAACCTCTAGTTCTTATTTCATTATTATTGTCGCACTGTGAGACATATAGTGCTAATTTGCATCTTACCTTTTGCAGTACGAGTTTATGGTGTTGGAGGACCTGGTGAAGAAAGGCCACTCTGAGCCCAGTAAGAAGATTGGAGCGGGCATGGAAGCCTTTGAGATCCGCAACCACCCGGTGTGGCAAAGCCGTTGTTTCTTTGTTCGCAGGGTTGATGGGTCCTCTGATGATTTCAGCTTCCGCAAGTGCGTGGACAACATACTTCCTCTCCCCGAGGACCTGAAGATTAGCAAGTCAAATGGCAATAAGGGTGGCGGTGGTGGCCGTGGTGGTAGAGGAGGAGGCCGAGGTGGTGGTGGCCGGGGTGGAGGTGGCTACCGTGGCCGGGGCCGGGGCAGGCGTGGGAACTAGAAGGAACTAATAATAAACCCCACAGTTTTGCCTGTTGAATGCCAATCGTTGCAACTGAGGCATTTATCGTGACCTATGCGTGTTTGTTCGCCTGTCCTAGAGACCTATGCTCCACCTCTGTACTTTGTGCAACTGATATATGATCCTTTAATATTTGCCATGGTGGTGTTCTTTACTTTCTGTTATTCAGTTGTTCCATTGCTCTGTCAGTGCCAGTCTATGGCCGTCATTCAGTTATTCCAGTTTCGCGTGAATCAGGGCATGCTGTTGTTGTGGTTGTGGTCATGCGATGCATTTTTAATCGAGTTGGTTTTGTTTGTGCGATGTGGTCGTGGTTTTGCTAAGCATGCAAAATAATAATATGCCCGTGCATATCCTCTTCCAAACAGACGTAGCAACTTGGTCCCCCCCCCCCCCCCCCCCCTTTTTTTTTTTGAACATCAGGCGACTTTATTATTGAATCATAACAGGGTCATCTACAAGTACATGAAAAGATGGGGTTATCAATGGTAAATGATGGTTTTCTGCTACGATGGTTTGGAAATTTTTAAAAATACGACTTCCCATTTTCTAAGGAGAATTGTGTGACTACGTTTTTTTTCTAATAACAATACATTCATTTCATAATTAAAAAAGGTGAAGAACACACACACCATTTTTTACTTAAAAAAGACTAATAAAATCTAAATTGCACTTTTTTTGGTTAAAACTTGCAGCATTTCTCTATTACACGGGTCACCTCGGTGTTTGAGGGACGCGGGTGTAAATTCACGTTGATGCAGGACTACATGCACAATTATGGCGTAAATTTGAACGTCACCTGTGTGGTTAGCCTGGTAAGTATAGTTTCCAATCATGTTAGCTACTTCCTCCGATCCGTAAAGATTGCCGTGAGTTGTCTAGAATTTGTCGTGAGCTGAGTAGTATTATTTTCACGACAATAGTATCTTAATGACCAAGGAGGTGGAAAGCCACTTGGCTCCCGAGCTCCAGTGATCATGGTGTTTTAAAAAAAATCAAAAGGAATATTTATAAGTTTTAAAAAATTATGGAAACAAAATCTGGATGTAGACCATGATGTATCTTATAAGCATGGAAAATCACAATGTGAAATTCTTTTTTATTATGGACTACACAAAAATGATAAAATCTGGATATTTGAAAATGTGCATTCTTCACTACATCAGATATATACATTTGACAATTTTGTGCAACTCAAAACACAAAATATTTGAAGTTCAAATTTTACACGTTTCCGGGAGACAATATTGAGAACAACCATGATTTTTTTTTAATTTTTTCTAAACTTTTAAATTGGAATTTATTTATTTTTGAAATAGAGAGGAGCACGAAATCTTACACGAAACTAAAGGAGAGCCCACCGAAACAGCAACAAATCCGAAATAAAAAACACAAACGGAACTAAAAGAGAAGAAATTTTACACGATTTCTCCGCTCGTCTCTTCGCCAGCAAGCCCCCAAACACGACAAACCCTCCCGCCGGCGCCGGCGCTCGCCGCAGGCGATGTACAAGCTCGGCGGGGCGCCTCCTCCCCAATCGGAGGCGGGGGCCGGCCTCCCCGCGGTCATCGCGCCGCCGGGCGAAAGGAGTCGTTCAGCCTAGAGTCTAGCGGGCCGCCCGCCTTTGCGGCAGTCGTAAAGCTGACCCCGGACCTCATCGACGAGATCCGGCGGGTGGAGGAATCCGGTGGCTGCGCCCGCATCAAGTTCAACTCAGACATCAACCCCGCGGAGAACGTGAGCTCTCTCCCACTCTCCATCGTTTAGCTCTGCTCCTTTGAGTTGGTTCCAAAGTTTAACCTAACCAATTTCGATGTTTTACCCATTACCATTATTTTGGTTGAGAACGCCTCTTCATTTTTTTTTCCTTTCTTCGGTTTCATTGTTCCTGTATTTAGGTTAGGTTGATAGGTTCATTGTGTATTTTGCACTCAGATTGCTCAAATTTACTGTCGGGTGCTTAAGTTATTAGTTTAAAACGTCCAATTGCTAGTAGCACATAATGATCTGTTAGCTTAGTTCATGTTCGAATTGCCTATTTCTACTTTCTTCGGTGGCAGCCTAAGGGCATCTCTAGCCGATCCCTTAAAATTTAGTCCCTTATATGGCTCCTTATCCTTTAACTACTCATATTTACTCAGTTAAAAAAAAAGCAGTTCCTAACTGAACCCCTAAAACTTAGCTCCCAAAATTTCTAACATAAATTCTCTTTTGGGCTATGGAATTAAACTTCGCTAATCAATAATTCATTAAACGATATCTTGGTCACATATTCTATCGGCTCTTTGCTAATAGAATTGATCTAAAGAAAAGAAAAACAAGAAAAAATACACACTTCAATAGGAACACAACTTTCTTTATTGCTCCTACAAGTCCGATCAATACTTTCTCCATATCCTTATTATTATGTTCATTGGCTACATCTACATGATTGCTCTTATTCGTTCACTTCTCTAGCTTGCACATCCCCTTCTCAGTCTTCTCATAGTTGGGCATTGCGTTATCTCTAGTCTCATGTGTAGCAACTAGTGCGTCAACATCTAGTACATTTCTTTTGATTAATAGATCAATGTACTCTTCTTCCAATACCAAAACACGCAACCTTTCTACATAACAATAAAGCAAACAATGAGTGTCAAATTGCACCGAATCGAAGAACAACGGCACAAAATTGCACTCACTTGGTCCATTTCACACTTTAAAAAAATCCATTTGGGATGTTTCTCCGTGCTCAAGACCCACGGCTGCACCAACCGCCCGCAGTCACACTTGATTGATGATTGGTAGAGGCTGGACGACGAGCTGCTGGGCGAGGGCTGAGCCCGCCCGAACGACCGGCGGTCAGTTCAACGTCGAGACGCAATCGCCTAGAGGAAGAAGACATACCTAGAGGTAGCGCGGAGCGGTCGGGTGGCTGTGCGACGGCAGCATTCGTAGATTCGTCGAATCCGACGACAGTGGAGGTGGGGGCCGTAGATTCGTCGAATCCGGCGGTGCCGGCGAGCGGCGACCGAATCGAAGTGGGGAGGAGCGCGGCGGGTGCTACAGGGAGTCGATGGTGGCGCGTGAAGGCCGGCACAGGCACAGAGGAGGAGCTGGACTGGTCAGGGCCTAGCACGGAATAGCGGCGACCGAGGGGGAGAGGGGATTTTTTTTCTCTAAGAGGCCGCGGTCGAGTATATTTAAGAGTCGGCCAACCGGTGAAGTAAATTTTTTACTCCTTTCGCGGCTATAAGGGATCTGTTCGGTGCGGTTTAGAGAAGAAAAACTTGATTTTTACCCCTCTAACCGATTATAAGGGATCGGCTAGAAACGCCCGCAGGGGTTTTCTGCTCCGGTTACATTCTTACTGGAGTCTTTGGGATATATATGGTGAGTTTGGGCATCAGCTCTCAAGCTTTTACATGCATCTTTGGTCCTGCCTAATTTTTTTGCTTTGTCCTTTAGGTACAGTAGGAGCAACTGCATTGTTCTTCTTATAGTCTAAGCAACATAATATCTGATCAAAAGTTGCTGAAATTTCACTACTCCCCCATAATATATACATATAATTGTCTTCAAAACCATTATCTAACTATAATTTTGTTATTTTGTGCACCGCAGTTAGTTTTTGAATGGGTACATTCTTTGCTGCAAGCTTAAGATGAATTTGGTTTCTTATGCTTTTTAGGACCGTTTGAAGCTTTCCCAAATGACGATCCAAACTTAATTCACATCACACTTTACATATAACACTTACGTTCCAAGTTCAGGATGCTCATTTGCATTATTTAGCTGAACACCATTTTTTGTAATTTTTAGTTAATATCATAGTGCCTTTCCTGTTGGATGTTGGGGACATGTGGGGGCTGACTGGTTTAAAGCGGTTTCTGGAGCACTGATGTTAAGAATGTTTAGTTACTGTACTAGTTCAGTCTAACCGAAATCTCCATGTCACGCAAAATGTGCGCAACATGAGAGTTACTCTTGTACATTTTACTTGCTCAATTGACTTATAAAGTTCTTTTCTTGCATTAGATTATCGATGTTGGTGGAAAAAATACAATTTCACATATACATGCGAACGTGGTGAGCTATGTGATATTTATGAAGAACGTCAGAGTGGAGAGGATGGACATGGATTGCTTATGGAACGTGGGTCTTCTTGGCGCAAGGTGAATGTGCAACGCATTTTGGATGAATCGGCACTGAACCTTGTGAAAATGCTCATGGAGGAGGCTGAACGTCTCTCGGAATCTCGAAAGTTTGTCTGCTGATCACCAATTAATCATCATTCTGATGTACATATTTCTTAAATCTTTGTCGTAGATATTACAGATCTCTTCATTTTTTTTACTTATGCATCGCTGTATATTTGCTCGTTATAGATCAATTGTGCTGGACCCCACGAATCCGTCTGTTAAGAGTCAGGCCAAGTCAATGACTGCTGCAGCGATTGTTTACTGCGCAACTGATATATGATCCTTGGATGCTTTCCATGTTGCTGTTCATTCCTTTCTGTTATTCAGTTATTTCATTACCCCGTCAGGGTCACGTCATTATGTTATTCCAGTTTCCCGTGAATAAAAGGCCATGCGGTCAAATCGATCGAATTTGTTTTGTGCTTTTGTTCATGCGATTTGGTTTTGGTCTCGCTAAGCATGCAAAAGACCTGCTATGCGGCCGAATATGTCTCTGTTGGTCTTTAGGACGGCGCGATGATGATGATTCGCTCCGTGTAATATGCTTTCTCCGTGGAGAAAAAAAGAAGGATATGCTTTCTTGGTCATTGTGGCACATAATATATCCAGTTATGCACTAGCAGCATCAGTGCTACTGTGTGCTTGTGTGTTGCTTGCTTGCTCGTCAGCTACCACTAGGTTACGAGCCTGGCGAATGGTTAGCACTGTAGTTGCTGGATTCTTGGCATTGCTTTCACATAGCTAACCAATGTCACCCTTTTTGCCAGCACCAGTAGTCTCTTCAGGGAGCAATGAACCACGAATACAATTCTTGCTCCACGATTAAATCCTCGTTCATATTTATGGTTAGAGAAAGTGAGATGCTGGTACGCAGAAAAATTATAATATGGCCGTGCATATCCTCTTCGAATCAGACGTAGCAACTGGGTCTCACTTGGTGACGTGCGTGCTAGAGCATGGATGCGCACGAACGGGTGTGTGTGTGGATAAGATCCACATCCCACCTGCTGCTTGCTATTGGTCTTTTCTGCTGAGAGCAGCATATGCCGCTGTCGCGATCTCTGCGGTGACGGCGAGGCTGCTCTCGCTCGCTTACAAAGTCGCTCTACAAACCTAGCTCACCACCTGCATGCTCTTAGATAGTTAGACTAGGTAAATTTGCGTGGCGATGCCGCGCATGTGTGGGTAAATTTCAAATTTAGAAATGCGGGCATTTAAGTTTGTTGAATATTTGGAAATTAATGAAATTTAAAGAGAGTTTACGTCTGAAAGGTTGTTTAGATTTTTTGGAAAATTGTTCAAAATGGGAAGTTATTTAGATTCGAGTTGTTTTTACGTGTGTGAAATGTGTAGGTTCGAAAGGCATCTATAATTTTGAAAAAACTTGACGGATTTCAACATTTCAAATTGCAACACGTGCAGCCCACATCAATTTTTTTTAATCCAACCGAAATATTAAGCGCACACTTCTCTTTAATTTACCCGATTTCTTGCGTCGGATAACTACCTAAAAAGATTTCACCTAAAAAAATCAGAAAATAAGAAGTTTACTCTTCAAACTCCATAAGTTCACCATGTTAACCCTTTGTTTATATTAGTTTAAAATCGGGGTCTAGAGTATGTTTAAATATTCAGTGAATTGAAAAATAAAAATATAATTGCATGTTGGCATTAATTTTGTATTTTAACTCAATGTTCAAATATATTTGGATTGTGGCATAAGTAGCTAGTATTTTTATTTTGTCGTGAGCATGTTAGCATATATTTTTGGGAGCAATGTTAAAGTATTTTTTCTTTAAGCAAATTAAAATGCTCAAATATGTGTTTTTTAATTAATTTTCAAGTTATGGCTAGAAATGAGCGGAAGCGTCATTTACTGAATTGATTTCCATATTTAGATAAAGCTCATCTAAATTTCGTCCAAAAATATTTACTAAATTGAAATGGTCAATTTAAGTCCGTCGCTTGAGAAGTGTATTGTGTGAGCATTTAATAAGTTTAACTCAACATATTTAGAGGGAGTGCACTTGTTTTTTGTCAAAATATTCGCCAACTCAAATTAAGTAAGGTTGTTTGTCTTTTTAGCATAAATAGTTAGCATTTTTTTGCTGATTTGTTTTGTCTAAATAATTGGCATTTTGGTATGTTGAACGCATTTTCTAGAATAATAGAACAAAAGATATTGAATTTGGAATTTTGAGATAGGGCTGAATCGTAAACCCTACACATGTTTATCAAATTAAATGGATTACAATTCCGCAAACTCTATATTTAAGAAATAGGATTAATTTTGTTTTTTAAAAATGGTTTAGATGATTCTTGAACATGCATGAATTTGATTTAAATAGATAGATATTATCTTTGTGAACATGTTGATATATTTTTTACATTCATCTAAGTTGGAATGAATAAGTTATAAATTTTCAAATTTTAAATAAATTTTGAAGGATTTGTAGGAAATAATAAAAAAGATTGCTGACGTCATGTGTGACGTCAGCAATGGGGATTTGCTTCGTGCTCAGCACGGATCCGGCGATTCCGGCCGCGAGAGGAGACGTGCGCGAAGGCGCCTGACCTTCTAGGAGCGGCGCCGCTCGGATTTGGTCGCCGGAGCGGCGCCAATGGCGTCCAGACGCGGCGGAGGATGCCGACCGCGCGGCGGCGAATCCAGCGCGCTCGTGGAGTCCCAGGATGCCGCGCTCGGGAGGGGGTGGAGAAGGCGACAACGGAGCTGGGCGTTGGTTTCAATCCGTGCAGGGAGCGGTGGAGCAGCAACGGAGCACGGCGGCGTCGACGGCGGCCTCCGCGCCGCTCGCGAGAAAGAGAGGAGAAGATGAATTCTGCTGGCATTTTTCATAAAAGTCCTTGTGTTTCTAAGAAATCGTGGGCAGGTCCCTCACAGCGTTGAAAGTTGGACTGCGGATTATTTTGCGGAAATTGCGAGGGTTGTTTTGCAAAAACGTCACGGGCGTGCAGTGCGTACCGTCAGATCGGCGACCAACGGTCTAGATCGCGCTACTGTGCTACTGTAGCGGAGCACAGTGTTAGCTACAGTAGCACAGTAGCGCGGAGCGCTCTCAGGCCGGCATTTTGCACGAACTTTAATTTTGTATTTTAACTCAATGTTCAAATATATTTGGATTGTGGCATAAGTAGCTAGTATTTTTATTTTTATTTTGTCGTGAGCATGTTAGCATATATTTTTGGGAGCAATGTTAAAGTATTTTTTCTTTAAGCAAATTAAAATGCTCAAATATGTGTTTTTTAATTAATTTTCAAGTTATGGCTAGAAATGAGCGGAAGCGTCATTTACTGAATTGATTTCCATATTTAGATAAAGCTCATCTAAATTTCGTCCAAAAATATTTACTTAATTGAAATGGTCAATTTAAGTCCGTCGCTTGAGAAGTGTATTGTGTGAGCATTTAATAAGTTTAACTCAACATATTTAGAGGGAGTGCACTTGTTTTTTGTCAAAATATTCGCCAACTCAAATTAAGTAAGGTTGTTTGTCTTTTTAGCATAAATAGTTAGCATTTTTTTGCTGATTTGTTTGTCTAAATAATTGGCATTTTCTAGAATAATAGAACAAAAGATATTGAATTTGGAATTTTGAGATAGGGCTGAATCGTAAACCCTACACATGTTTAGCAAATTAAATGGATTACAATTCCGCAAACTCTATATTTAAGAAATAGGATTAATTTTGTTTTTTAAAAATGGTTTAGATGATTCTTGAACATGCATGAATTTGATTTAAATAGATAGATATTATCTTTGTGAACATGTTGATATATTTTTTACATTCATCTGAGTTGGAATGAATAAGTTATAAATTTTCAAATTTTAAATAAATTTTGAAGGATTTGTAGGAAATAATAAAAAAGATCGCTGACGTCATGTGTGACGTCAGCAATGGGATTTGCTCCGTGCTCAGCACGGATCCGGCGATTCCGGCCGCGAGAGGAGGCGCGGCTACACGCTCTGGACGCGCGCGAAGGCGCCTGACCTTCTAGGTGCGGCGCCGCTCGATTTGGTCGCCGGAGCGGCGCCAATGGCGTCCAGACGCGGCGGAGGATGCCGACCGCGGCGGCGGCGAATCCAGCGCGCTTGTGGAGTCCCAGGACGCCGCGCTCGGGGAGGGGTGGAGAAGGCGACGACGGAGCTGGGCGTTGGCTTCAATCCGTGTAGGGAGCGGTGGAGCAGCGACGGAGCACGGCGGCGTCGACGGCGGCCTCCGCGCCGCTCGCGAGAAAGAGAGGAGAAGATGAATTATGCTGGCATTTTTCATAAAAGTCTTTGTGTTTCTAAGAAATCGCGGGCAGGTCCCTCACAGCGTTGAAAGTTGGACTGCGGATTATTTTGCGGAAATTGCGAGGGTTGTTTTGCAAAAACGTCACGGGCGTGCGGTGCGTACCGTCAGATCGGCGACCAACGGTCTGGATCGCGCTACTGTGCTACTGTAGCGGAGCACAGTGTTAGCTACAGTAGCACAGTAGCGCGGAGCGCTCTCAGGCCGGTGTTTTGCACGAACTTAATATATAGAGGTAATATGTCAGGAGCTAAGTATGCTTAACGTTGGCTCATCGAAAAATACATTCCAGGATCGTGAACATAGGGAAGACGTGCAAAGTTACGGAGTCTCGAACAATCTCATATCCAAATCCTACTTACATACCAAGAAACAAAAATAATAATCAAGCCATAAGCAATACCAAACTCAATGAAAAGAGCTAATAGCGCGATGGTACTATTCACGGTCCGATTTCCTCTTTTTTTGTGTGGTTCTAATAGCTTTGAGTTAAAGGATGTGAATTCTTACATTATAGATGTTAAACGGTGCTATTCGGTCATCTAACACGGTAGTACACCTAATCCCCTAGCGCATCGAATATACTATGTATCTCCTGAAATCGAAGACCAACTACAAACAGTACTGAAGTTAATTTGCATTCGAATTAGTATTTGAGCAACTTTTCTATTCTTAAGAGAGTTAAAGGGAGAGTAAGAGGGCACATCATATCAACACCAACACAATCTTTATAAGTGTGGGACATATCACCTGTCACCACCAACTCCCTTTTTAAGTAGAGTATAAGGATCGATCAATGCATTTAAAAGAAAATAAGATACATAAATGGAGATATTTTGGTTGGGTCATGAGTTTCTTGATAAATTGTACTGGTCTCATGGATATATATAAATAAAGGACATGTCGAGTGGCTAAGAAAAACCCTCTCGTCTACCGCATCATGACATCTGAGACACCATCACTAATGGTTTATCTTTCATCGTTTTCTCTAGCACCTAATACTTACATAGTTGTGACGAAATGCCTTTTAACAAACATGAAATGTAATTGTCTATTAACTAAGAGCAAACATATCTTTTTTTACACACTCTCTCTTCTACATTAGCAAATGCTATATGACAACCCTAAAAGGAACGATTTCACCGCATTATACATTAACTATTACATATATACGGGTTTTTTGCTAACAAATATGACTACACATAAAAAATGTATATTGTAAGCTCTCCCGAATCTATTTTTCATATATAAATATAACTGTGCGCACGACCTAGTATTCTAGCCATGGAAGCGTGCATGGAACGTGAATAATGTTTGGTCAAGGATTTTGTGCCATGAAGATGTAGAGAATCAAAAAATGATATGTTTTTATGATGTGATCTCCATTCTTAGAAACTACGAAGATCACATCTCAAGAAAAAAACACGTACACAAAAATGCCGTTAACTATTGCAGACTCTTTTCAAATATAAATATAATTACACATGACCTAGTATGCCAAACGTGGGTGAGTTTATGGAGCGTGGAACATCTTCGATGTCTCGACCTTTATGACAGAATTATCAATGGTCAACGGTTTTGTGGTACAAGGGTTTGGCGAATTAGAAAAATATGACTTACATAGGGTTTACGCAAGGAGAATTGTGTGGCTACATGTTTTTCCAAAGAAAATACATTTCTCAAAAAGAGAGAGGTGAATATCACATACTACAACATGTTAAATAGTACTATACAATTTACATTGCATTTTTCTATTATTAAGACTTGCAGCATTTCTGTAATGCAGGCGTTTGAGGTACACGGGTGCAAATTCGCGTGATACATCCATATTTGGTTGATATCAAGTCAATTAAATTAGAACGGAGGGAGTACATGCCAATGATTTCCTCGTGAGGGTGTACATTATGGCGTAAATTTGATCGTCAGCTGTGCGGTTAGCTTGGTAAAGTATAGTCATCAATCATGTCATGAGCTATCTTAATGAATCGACCGGCGGGGGGGGGCGGTCTTCTGTAAAGGAAACTAAAAAGGAGAGCCCACCCAAACAACAAACAATCCGAAAATTAAAAAAACAAACCGAACTAAAAAAGAAGAAAATTTACACGATTTCTGCGCCCGGCGTCCTCGCTACTCTCCGCCAGCGAGCCCCAAAATACGACCAGCCCTCCCGCCGGCACCGCCGCTCGCCGCGGGCGATGTACAAGCTCGGCGGCCGTGGCGGCGGCGCGCGGCGGCGGCAGCGGCACGAAGCGCCCGCTGGCTCCCCATGGCCGCGGCCGGGGCGTCTCCTCCTCCAGGCCCGGCGGCGCCCCGCCTCCCCGCGGTCGCGCTTCCACCGCCGCGGCGCCGGCGGCGCAGGCAGAGGGCAGGAGGAGTCGTTCAGCCTACAGTCTAGCGGACCGCCCGCCTATGCGGCGGTCGTAAAGCTGACCCCGGACCTCATCGACGAGATCCGGCGGGCGGAGGAAGCCGGTAGCGGCGCCCGCATCATGTTCAACTCCGAGATCAACCCCGCGGAGAACGTGAGCTCTCTCCCACCCTACTTCGTTTACTTCTGCTCCTTTGAGTCGGTTCCAAAGTTTAACCTAACCTATTTCGATGTTCTACCCATTACGATTATTTTGGTCGAGAGCACCTCTTTTTTTCTTCCCCCCTTCCGTTCCTGAGTTTGATGTAGGTTGACAGTGCATTCAGATTGCTCAAATTTACTGTCGGGGTGCTTACGTTATAGTTTTAAAACGCCCAATTGCTAGTAGCACATAATGATCTGTTAGCTTAGTTCATGCTCGAATTGACTATTTCTACTTACTTTTGGGTGGTAGCCTTAGGGTTTTTTCTGCTCCGATTAGATTATCATAGGAGGCTTGGGGATAGGTATGGTGACTTTGGGCATCAGCTCTCAAGTTTTTACATGCATTTTTGGTCCTGCCTAATTTGATTTTCTTTATCCTTTAGGTACAGTAGGAGCGACTGCATTGTTTTTTAATGATTCTTTTGTATAGTGTAAGAAGCATAATATCTGATCTAAAGTCGCTGAAACTTCTCTACTCCCCCCTAATATATACTTACATGGTTTTTAAGGCGATGCCCCCCCCCCCCCCCCCCCCCCCCCCCCCCCCCCCCAAGCGCCTTAGGATGCCTTACCGCCTTAATAACCACGTATACATATAATTTTCTTCAAAGCAATTATGTACATATAATTCTATTATTTTGCGTACCTTGGTTGGTTTTTAGATGGGTACATTCTTTGCTGCCAGCATAAGATGAGTTTGGTTTCTTTATGCTGTTTAGGATCGATTGAAGTTTTCCCAGATGATCCACACTTAATTCACATCACACTTTACATTTACCATTTACATTCCAAGTTCACGATGCCCTTTTGCATTATTTAATTGAGCACCATTTTTGTAATTTTTAGTTCATAGCAAGCTCATGGATTTCTCATTTGGGTCCTATCTTTAGTGATACATTTTTGTTGGTACTGTTACTCAGTGGTGTAGTTGGAATCACTATTAACAAGGCATGTAAACAAATCAACCATGCAATTTTTTTCTCTAAAGAATCACATTTATGATGGATAGTCATTAATTTCATATCAAACCCGTCAAATCCAATATCTCCCCCCCCCCCCCTTTTCCACCTATTAGAAAAAGGGAATTTATTTCTGTCAAAGTCTTAACCTTAAAATATATTGGACACAGCTGCGAGCTGGTTTTAAAGAAAGGTAAAATAGCAGGTAGCTGGTATTATGGGTATCCTGTTTCGATATATATACCTTTCTAGTTTACATGACATGTCAGTCTAGTGAAACTGTACTCTTATGCCTGCCAGCTCCGTCCAACTGAAATTTCGTGTTGTTGCGAGTGTTTTTCGCAGTTGCACAGTGCCACAGTCATACATAGTGCCTTTCCTGTTGGATGTCTGGGCGGTTCAGAGCGGTTTCTGGTGCACTGCTGTTAAAATGTTTAGTTACTGTACGAGTTCAGTATAACGGAAATTTCCATGTCACGTAAAATGTGCGCAACATGAGTTACTCTTGTAAATTTTACTTGCTCAATTGACTTATAAAGTTCTTTTCTTGCACTAGATTATCGATATTGGTGGGAAAAAAATCAATTTCACATATACATGCGAACGTGGTGAGCTATGTGATATTTATGAAGAACGTCAGAGTGGAGAGGATGGAAATGGATTGCTTATGGAATGTGGGTCTTCTTGGCGCAAGGTGAATGTGCATCGCATTTTGGATGAGTCGGCACAGAACACTGTGAAAATGCGCTCAGAGGAGGCTCAGCGTCTCTCGAAATCTCGAAAGTTTGTCTGCTTTCCTTGATCCATAATTCTATTGATCACAAATTAATCATCCTGATGTACAGATTTCTTAAACCGCTGTATATTTGCTTGTTATAGATCAATTGTGCTGGATCCCACAAATCCATCTGTTAAGAGTCAGGCCAAGTCAATGACTGCTGCAGCTGTAGAAGGTTTGTACTTTGAATTGTAAGATATATTTTTTTGTTTTTAATGAAATCGCGAGTTCTTTATTTCTATCTGTTGCATTCAGGCATTCATAGTAGAAATGTGTGATGTCTCAGTTCTTTATGATGGCTAATGGTTGTAAAAGATTGTATAATTTAATGCTGTTATCTCTTCAAGGTAATATGCGGAGGAAATGGAACCAGAAGAACGAACATTTCAAGAAGAACCAAGGTTTCAATTCTACCTGATCTTTTCTTTTCCATTACCTTATTCTTTCTATTTATATAGCATGTCCTGCATTATCACATAACTAACTCTTTGTTTCTATCGGTCTACTCCAGCTGCTGTTATTCCAACCAAATCAATTTCCAAAGTAAAGCTGCCTAACAACAGTACTACGAAACAAAATATCTCTACTTCACCTGCGCCTTCTCCTGAGCAATCTGGATCAAGCATTCCTTCATTTGTAGCTGGGTCAAATGCAAATAATGAAGTCATAGTACCTTTTGATTTGAATAAAGAGGAAAATAGTAAAGGTGAGAAAGCAACACCAAATAGGATTTCTCAAGGACCAAATCGCCGTGCAAGCTCTGTTTCTGCAAGTGCTGATGATAATGCAACGGATTTGCGAAGCCTCTTAATATCTATACTCTCAGAAAACCCAAAAGGAATGAACTTAAAGGTAACGGGCTACCTGCTCCCGCTTTCTCTCTCTTTCAGCATGTGCAAATGGAAAAAGGAATCACAAAGCTTATAAGATGAACTAGTAATGAGCAAATTCCTTGTTATGAGGAGACATTATATGGACATAGAATGCTTTCATGCTAATCTATACATGATTTATCTAACTCATAAAATTTAAGACCAACTTTCAGACTTTCACGCATTGAAACTTATATGGGTGACAGTAGTTCCATAAGACCCAGTTTTCTGTATGATTTTTTCCTTTCTTTGACCCTTAGCACAATGCTACTTGCATCAAGTGTCACTTCAATTCATGGCTGACCTTTTTCTGACCACACCTTTGCCTTTTTTTAGCTTTGTACATGTGTATTGTGATATCCACATCTCATAGTTTCCTTTCATCATATACTACAACTGCTTTTTTTCATGATCGTAGATGCCTTTTCTTAGTTACCTAATTCACTGAGGCTTACTCCACAAGCAATTGCCTGATGTTTCTGTTTACAACATGTTCTGAAACTTATGCAGGCCTTGGAGAAAGCTGTTGCAGATGCAGTTCCAAATGCATCAAAGAAAATAGAGAGTATCATTAAGAATGTGAGTAACACATTATGCACCACCTCTTTTCTCAGTAAGCAAACATTAGGAATATATTGTGATGCACACTTAACATATGTATATTCTTCTAGGTTGCAAATTACCAAGCGCCCGGGAGGTATTTGCTCAAACCTGAACTGGAGGTAGAAATCTCCAAACATCATGCTTCTGGCAGTGGAAGGTACAATGTTTTTCTCCTACACGTTCAACCCCTTGTCTTCTTGTTTAGCCGAGGCATTATCTTCATGATGTCCTCCCCACAGTTCCGCATACAGTTATTTTCTGCATGTTTGGTACTTCCTCCCACAAGCACCTCAACAGCCAATTGATATACCTTACAGGAATATTGATGAGAATATCGACGAAGCCGCTCCAATCTTACAGATTGATGATGATGATATATTTGAGAAGATTGAAATTGGGGGCTCCCCGGTTTCTACTGCAGGAGGCGGAAAGGTCAATGACATTGATGGTAAAGCAGGTACCTCTAGTGAGAGTGGAAGTGATAGTGACAGTGACAGTAGTGGCAGTGGAAGTGATAGTGGGAGTCAAAGCAGAAGTGCTGCAAGTGGCAGTGGGAGCAGCAGCGACAGTGATAGTGACGCTTCATCGAGCAGCAAGGAAGGATCTGATGCATTTGTGGACATTACAAGTGATGATAACAAAGCAGATGCATCAGGCAGAAAAGTAGCAGATGAACTGAAGTCGTCTTCCTTGCCAAGAGATTTGCCAACATTGGATGGCGATGATGAGCAAATTGACATTGGAACAAATCTGGATTATGGGAGTACATCATCACACATTGATCTGAATAATTTTAATATCTACAATGATGAGGCAGCATATACAGCTGAAGTAACTGAGAATTTTGGTGCAAACAACGCAAACATGGAATCAGAAATACCAGGAAGCAAAAACATGGTGAGTGCTAGGTCAGATCCTAGTATAGTTGATGGAAATTATCCTGCACACAAAACGTCTTACGAGGACAATATTTTTGATGACCCCTTAGCAGCGAGTAATGAAAACTTACCTAATGAAGAAGCCATTCAGTTAATGAAGCAGCATGGTAGCAAAAGAAAATCAACCTCAAAGGATGGAACAGACCATGTACCGACAAGAACCTCAGAGAAAGGTGCCAAAGCCACCTTGAAAAGGTTTTCTGACAATGAGAATGCTACCACAAAGCCAGAAAGTGCCAAAAAGGCCAAGGTTGACATTGCTTATTCGGGCTAGAGGTTCTTCATCAGAGCACAGACAAAACTTGCCTCCAGACAAACATGTCAATGAAAGGTTGAGCAAAGAGACAGGGAATGTTGGATGGGACACACATACCGATCTACAGTTACAAGATAGTATTCCTTCTATTAAAGGACCTCCGGCTTCTGGAAATCTACAAAAAAAAAATCGGAGCCCAAATGTTCCCATCCAGACAATGCACTCTGAGGGAACACAAGATCAGATTGCTAAAACAAGTTCTAAGAAGAATATAGATAAGATTCATAAATCTTTGAATAGTATGGACGGTAACTTTGGGAAGGGTTATGTACATGCTGATGACCATCATGGAAATATTGGCGACTCTGATGATTCTGTTGCAAGGAAAAGGAGTAGGCATGGGGGGTCTTTGTTGATGGGAAAATGCACAATCGTTCAAAGGGTGCTAATATTGATGCAAATTCCATGAACATAGCCAAAGGTGTCAGAGGAAATGCTAACCACGACGTGGTCATGTCCCTTCCTGAATGCACTGAAACTAATGGTCAGCCGTCAATTTTGCAAAGAAATACTGTTGACAAATCACCTCCAGGAAAAAAGGTGCTCCAGAGAGAGCAATCTGATCTTGAGTTAGGTGAACTTCGTGAGGGTTCTTTGGAAAATGACATTGAGAGGACAAGAAAGCAATTTGAGAGAAATAGTTCTTCTAAGTCACTTGATGGTCAAGCAATAAATGTTGATAATTCCCAGCCCAGTATGAATAACAGGATGGTTGTTGTATCTGCATTTCATGATCAGAGGAAACCATCACCACAAGAATTTGGTACTGCTGGTAATATAAACCATGAGGGATTGCCAGGGAAAACACCAGGATACGACTTTGATAATAATAGGTCTCAACAAAGAGTAAATGTATCACAGAGTCGACAATTGCCAAGGACTGATAATCTGGATTCAGAGAACATGCTATATCCAGATAGGTTGTTAGAGAAAACAAGCAAAGGGAAACAAAAATGGCACATGTTGGAGTGCTCGATCATGTAGATCCAAAGAAGAAGAAATCTACTCCCAAGCTTCCTCAGAATGGTAGCAACAATGGCATAGAGACTAGGATACGAAAATCAGTTTCCCCTGCAGAAAATGAGCAAAGAAGTAGGAATAACTCTTTAATTGAGACCGAGACAGGTAGGAAGAGAAGGGAGAGTTCTTCTGATGAAGATAATTTATTTTTTTCAAAGTATGATAAAGAGGAGCCAGAACTGAAAGGTCCAATAAAAGATTTCTCACAGTAAGTAACGTCGATGTGTTTTATTAGCCCACTCGCACCAAGATTAACACTGATCTGCTAGTGAAAATATTTGATCCAATCTTAATTTATCCTTGAGATTTTTCAGCCAGCAAAATATAATTTAGACGAATGCGATTTTCTTTGTTCATGCATGCTACTAACTGATTATATCCCTTTCAGATACACAGATTATCTGCAGGAGTACAATGAGAAATATGAGGTCTACTCTTACTTGAACAATCAGCTAAAGAAAACCCAGTATGTGTTAGAATGAATTTTCCTTCTGAGTTCCCCTCTGCTCCACATTCATCTTCATAGTCCATCTATAATTTTCTCCTATAACTGATACGTTTGTTACACAGGTCTGAATTCCTAAAGGTTCAGGAGGATTTCAATGCTGCTAACGAAAGACATAAGGATCATCAGTACTATAACATTGTTGAAAGAATCAGAGACATGTATCATGAATCGGGCACGGTATGCTTTCTGCCTGCCATTTCCTTATTGATTAAACCTGAGTAGATGGCTATTTTCAGTTCTCTCATAGCCTGAACTGGTGGGTGGGTCCCGATTTCCTATTTTATTCCTTGAAATTTCTGCCTCCATCCAAATTGAATACTTACTTTTGCTCATTCCATTTGACAAGGATGCTGTTAACTATTTTCTCAGCATTACTCTGAAACTTAGGTTTGACAATTCTTTGTTGTTAATTCTTATTATTGACATATATTCTGCAGAGGCATAAATTGATGAAGAAGGTGTTTGTATTGCTTCATGAAGAGTTGCAGGTGCGTAATGGGATCTTGTAGTATTAGTATGCTTTTGATAGTTGACTATGCAATTGATCTCAGTACCATTCGAGTTAACCTCCTTCTGTTTTGTTTCAATTGTGTTAATGGCATGCTCTGATTCTCTTGGCTGTTGATTCCCCAGGCTATCAAGCGAAGAATTCAAGACTTCGCAGATGCATATTCAAATGAATAATGGGTGCACCCCAATATCATGTGAGTGTTTTTAAGCAACCTTTTCCTGAAGTACATCAAAACATCTGACAACAGAGTAACTGACAGTGCACTACAATACTGATTGTCGGTGATCATGCATGCAGGGCATTTGCAACTGTGTCTCTAGAGGCTGTCCCCCAGCAACTACTATGAAAAATGTTGGGAACCTCGGCATCATGCTTGCCTTTCGTAGAAGGACGTCCCTGGCTTGAACATTCAGCTCAAGGCATTCATCAGTGATAGAAAGCTGGGGAAGCTCACGGTACGGTTTCGTGGATTGTTCTGCTGAATTTCATAGTGATCACAGCAGCGGCGGTCGAGGGCGATGCCGTGCAAAGAGAAGACCAACACCTCCACGCGAGACATGCCCGTGGCAGCGTGAGCAGGCGAAACTTAACTTACGGAACAGAGGATTCAAGGCGGTTTTACAACAGCAATTTTGCAGGTAGATAGGGAACTGTGACGGGATGGTTCCCTTCGTAGATTTTTCTTCCAGTGAGATCTCTCCCCCTCCTGGCATTTCACTATGTAAATCGGCTTTTGTATCAATGTGATCAACTCAATTGTATTTTAACTTTGTACATATATATTTTATTTTATTTTTTGCAATTTCCAGCACGTATATTCAACAAATACCACAAACACAGAACAAGTACAATACGTAGAGGAAAACGAAACCACGAGCACCAAGAACTCGAACCACGCTGGCGTCGGAGACGAAGAAGACCAACCACCATCTTGCCGCTGTCAGGGAAACTTTTGCCCTATGAGAGACGCTGCCATGCCCGTCCGCCGCGCCGCGGCGGAGCTTGTGTCGATGAACGGCCGGGGCAAGCGGCCCCCTGTCCCAGCTACACCACCTTGCCGGAGTCGTCTTCGGAGCCGCCGCCGGAGGAAGTCGAGGATCCCGGCGAGCCCAGGGTTCCGACCGCCAGATCCGCCGCCAGCACGGATCTGACGGAAGCCAGAGAAGCTCGGGCACCATGCCGGGCCCCGAGCTCCGGCGAGTCGAGCGCAGAGACGCCGCGCCCCGAGGGGCAGCACCGCCGGAGAAGCCCGCGCCGACACCAAACCAGACACCAGCCGCACCTCCTCCTCCAGAGCGTTGCCGGCTTGATCTCCTCCCTACCCTACCATATTTACAGACCGGAGCCGGGGATCCTCCACCCTCCCGCCGCCGAAGCGGCCGGCGGAGGGAAGAATCCCACGGCTCAGCGGCCGCAGACGGTGGATCGGCGGAGCTGCTCCAAAAATCGCCTTCGCTCTCCTGCACACGACGGGGAGAGGATAAGACCTCGGTGCAACTTTGTACATATATGTGGAGACCAATCTAGAGCAGTTTTGAGGAGGTGGGGTAAATCACGGTATGTTGTCGCGCAGTTATCTGTCTCCAACCATACGTGTTGAGATCCCATATAAACTCACACACTGGAAAAGTTGTACGGTATGAAATTTTGCCTTCACAGAACAGATACAGTACCAAAAATATCTCTTATATCACGGCACACCCGCCACCAGCCTTTTTTTTTTCTTTTAAGTACATTTTATTTTTCTTCCCTCTTCTTCCTCCTGTGTCACGTCCCCTCCGCCCCCACACACCCGTCCCTCCACCCCCACACACAGTGACTCCCGCCTCTGCCTGTCGGGCAGCGCCTGGCTTATACGGGATCTGCTAGAGATGCTCTGTTGTGGCACACGGCTTATACGGGAATTGTTAGAGATGCTTCTGTGTGCCACAACTGTTTTTTTCTTTAACAATCAATACCATCGTATATTAGTACTGAGTAGTACTCCTTTAGTGTATAGTTTTTGGCACGGACTAAAGAACGCTCATGTAGGGAAAACAATATCATTTCGCACATAGAGTGGTTACTTTTGGACGGAATTAACTCCATTCAATTGACCTGGAAAGGATGCAACACTTGTTCGTTAGGCTCGTCTCGTCCCTCGCGTCGCCTCCCCCCGCGCGAGCGACTTGAGGCTTGAGGGAACCCTAGCCCGCCGCCTTCTACCTCCTCTCCGGCCTAGCCGCGGTGGCGGCGACCCCAACCTCCTACAAAAGGGGCGCGGGAGATCTGCGGTGGACGCGCTCTCGGTAAGGGCTTGCGCAGCGTGGCGGCGCGTTCACGTGCGGCGCCGGCGAGCGCCACGGGCTGACTCTGACGGTGGGGCGACGGGTGAAAGGACAATGATGTCGCCTAGAGGGGGGGGGGGTGAATAGGCGATTAAAACTTTTCCGGTTTAGGCTTGCTAATTGCGGAATAAAACTAGGTGTTTAAATTAACAAGCCGACAACCTAAAATAAACTAGGCTCACCTATGTGCACCAACAACTTATGCTAAGCAAGACAAGCAACAAAGTGATAGCAATGCAACACTTCAAGCACGAAGGCTATCACAAAGTAAGTTGCATAAGTAAAGAGCTCGGGTATAGAAATAACCGAGGCGCGCGGAGACGAGGATGTATTCCCGAGTTCCTCCTTGAAAGGGAGTACGTCTTGTTGCAGAGGTGTGAAACGACACAACGGTTCAACAACCACAAAGGTTTCACCCTCTTCTCCGATGAACCGCACCACAAAGGTTTGGTTCACCTTCCACTATCGGTATTCCTTCGAGTCGGAATCCGGAGCCTTTCAACAATAATCCGAGGCACAACCCACAATGGGTTGGGGGCTCCCGAACGGCTCTCAACAACAATTCGAGGCACAACCCACAATGGATTGGGGGCTCCCGAACGGCTTCAATTGACCACACAAGGGTCCAACCACCACAAAGGCGTCTAGGGCCCGAAGACCCAAGAGTAACAAGTTCACATGCTTTAACTTCCACGAATCTTCGTGGAGAGCACACCGATGCACCAAATGCAAAAGGCAAGAGCACAAGTGCTCAAATCCCTCACTCTCAAATTCCAACAAAGCAACAAATGCTTATGGGGAATAAGAGAGGAGGAACAAAGAGGAGATGCACCAAGAACTCCAAGAACAAGATCTACAAGGTTTCCCTCACTTAGAGGAGAAATCGATCGATGAAAACGTAGATCAAGATCACCTCTCACTATCCCTCAAATATGAGCAAGAAACATGGGAGGGATTGAGAGGAAGAGCAAGCTTTGCAAAGTGCAACAATGGAGGAGAGAGGATGGACAAGCTTGCTCAAAGGTTGTGTATCAAATGGGGAAGAAAGCCCTTTAAATAGTCCACTTGAAAATATGGCCGTTGACAGGTACGACCAGATCCACTCGTCGAGCGCCCAGCCTGGTGGCCGGCCTGGGCTGGCCGGGAGGCTGGCCGAGTGGCAGAGGCGCCCAGCCTGCTGGCCGGCCTGGGCTGGCTGGGAGGCTGGTCGAGAGGCAGACGCGCCCAGCCTGCTGGCCGGCCTGGGCTGGCTAGGAGGCTAGCCGAGTGGCAGACGCGCCCAGCCTGCTGGCCGGCCTGGGCTGGCTGGGAGGCTGGCTGGGAGGCTGGACACACAACAGCGACACGAAAACTTCAATAACTTGAACATCCGGGCTCCGTTTTCGATGTTCTCGGGCTCGTTGGAATCGCAACGAAGAGCTTTACAAGATCATGCAGAGAAACATCATAGTCCAACAATGGAAGATAAAACCAAATGGAGAAAGGTAAAAACTCTCTAAAAAGGAATAACCGGCAAACCTCCAAAACCGAAAACGCAACAAGTTTTCCAAACGAAATTCGTTTTCGGTGAACTTGGGTTTGTCGTGAAGATCACAACAAGCACCAAAACCCAACAAGGAGAAAAGCCAAGTAAGAACCAAGAAAGATGAAATGCCAAGTATGCAAAGGTTTGAGCTCTCCACAAAGATGCGATCAAGTTACTCACTTGAGAGCCCCTCTTGATAGTACACCGTCTATCCTAAAACTCGGTCTCCCACTAACATGAGACCAGTAAAATATAAAACCTATCAAGATCATACCTTTGCCTTGCGCATTCCACTTGAGCTCGATGATGACGATCTTGACTCTCTCAAGTTGGAACACCTTTCTTGATTGTGCTTGCTAGCACATGCTTGATGAAGACTTCTCCAAATGCTCCCCATACTCCATTATGGGAGGACCTCGCAAAGCTCCGTCTTCATGTCTCCTTTGCAAGCTTCAATCAAATGATATCTTCCGAGATGGATCATATTGAGCTTGCACTTCATCTTCTCTACACATGACCATTCTTCATATAAACCCTTGAGTAGAACATTGATCATCATGTAATCTTCTAGAGTCCAACACATGAACTCCAATCTTTTCCTATGGACAAGATCTACAAGTATATCTCAATGCAAACATTAGTCCATAAGGATTGTCATTAATTACCAAAACCACGCATGGGGCAACACATGCACTTTCAATCTCCCCCATTTTGGTAATTGATGACAATCCCTTTTACGAGGGTTTATATAATGAATTAAGCAACCATGCAACACAAAGAGCAAGGATGCAAGAGCAAGAAAGGCAAATGCTTGAGAACGAAACTAAAGCATAAAACCAAACCTTAAACCCTCTAAACTTCTCCCCCATTGGCATCGATTGCCGAAATGGGAGGAAAAATTTAGAAGGCCAATATAGTAAGAGCTCCCCCATAATGTGTGCATTTCTCATAATATGAGTGAAATCAAATGCACATATCCAATAACGAATAGTTGGAAAGGAGATCAAACTATATTGAGGATCCAAAGATTGCAAATGAATATCAAATAGAAAGATACTTCAACGAAAGAAGCAAGCAATCAAAAGATCCAAAAATGTTCTAAATATCAAGAGGGAACTCCCCAAGGTACGTGCACAAATAGGATTTGTATTTCAATATAGTGTGCACAACATGGAATCCTCACTCCCTCCTAGATAAATTCGAACACAAGCACATGCAAGAGAATATAAAAGAAAAGAGGCAAAACAACTTGCAACAAATACAATCGTTTTGCAACATGAGCAAGGAGCGGCAAATAAAAGGATGGGTGTGAGATATAAAGACATTTTAGGAGACTAATACAAGGATGAGCAAAATCATCAACATAGTCTTTCAAAAGTGTTGCACATAGTGCATATCATGTCTTTCACATACTCACACACCAAGGAGATATAGCAAATAGCTCCACAAGCTTATTAAATGCAAAAGCATAACACAAAAAATAAAGCTTGTGCCTTTTAGAAACCACCAAAGAATCAAAAGCAATAAGAGGTGGTCACTAAAGAATTGGAATATCAATTAAAGATGTAACTATTCTCATGTGTATAAGTTTCTAAGTAGACACGAATCACGAAGATATAAGTCCACAAATAAACATGTACACACAAATAGGTACAAAGGTAAAATCATGATATCCAAGAGGAAGTCATAAATACACCAATAAGATTTTGCTTAAAAGCATAGCACAAAGCTCAATTTTATCTTAAAGGATATAGATGAACTTCCAACACATACTCATCATAGCATCAAAAACTATCCACAAAGGATAAAGGTGATAAACGGGATGCTCCGAGTAAGATAACAAGTATCACGAAAGGCAAATGATTTTGAAGAAACATCAAGTTGCACATGAGAGACTTAAGTAGAAAGTGCTAGATTGACATAAATGGGATCGATGAATCATGAAATGAATATATAGTCCCTTATATGTAATCATCCCGGCTTACTCACATTTGCAATAAAGACGTTTTGCAAGAATCAAAAGAATTGCAACCAAAGAGATTCATGCCATGAAACAACCTACACAAGGTTGAGAGCTAGAAAAGTATGCATGAGGTAGATACTTGTTACCGAGATAGCATTGGTGATGTAGAAGATAGGAGCTCATGATCATCCAAGCTTGGCTCCAATAAGCACATGGTGACAACACCTTCCTTGTAGATGAGACAAGCTTCCAATGCATCTCCAAATGTACCTAAAACAAATTCAAGTACAAAATGGTACCCAAACTCATTGGGTCCAAAGTAGTTAGAGCAACTACAATACATAGGACAAACTCCACATAATATGTGCATATAGATATGAAATTGAATTTCATGCACATCTTAGTCATTTAGGATTTGATGGAGTTTATCCTATATATTGGATCAACGAAAGTAAGCATGCCATAAGATATACATATAATAAATATGCATGCACATGACTTTCAAGAACCAAACAAGATATAATTTAGACAAAACACCAAGTAAACCAACAAAGCACACACAAGTGTGACAAGAAAACAAAGTGTCCAAATTATATCAAATACCCAAATCAACACATGAGTGAAGATACCACTTTGAAAAGATACCAATGAAATCAAATACCAAATGATGAAAATATCATCAAGGAATAAACCAAACCCTCTACACTTTTCATGATGGCACAAGTACCAAGACGAAAAATGTTTGTCTTCCAAGGAGACACGTCATCGGGATCAAATATCAAATGAAGACAACTAATGTTCAAAAAGCCTATAGGATTGCTCCCCCAAGATGTGTGCATTATTTAAGATTTTGCATTTGAATACAAAATGCACACAAATGAGATCATCACTCTCCATATATATATATATATATATATCAAACACTAGTCATGTTCAAGAAAGGCAAGAAATTGCAATACCAATTTAAAGAACGGTGTTTTACTCAAAGTAGGATAGCTTCCCAAAGAATAGTGCATTATCAAGAAGTATGACTTTTGAATGTCAATGCACAAGAATTGGTTCATTGCTTTTCCCAACTCAAGAAAGCACAAAACAAATTTCAAGTAGAGCAATAAAGGATCCAAAAGATACAAGGAAGACAAATGAGAGTTAGATCAAAACAAATCCTTGGCAATCAAATAAGGCAATTCAAAGCAAGAGCCAAAGTGAATATGATCAATATATTTACCACAAATATGATTATCACTTGTCAAGACAAGTAATGTATGGAGATATTTCTCGGTGGTGGATTGCAAAGATATATTCAAGATCATATTCACAAAACATAAGCATATGGCAAAGGATAGGAATTAAAAGCCATGCTTAGATAGATAGATATTCTTGATAGCTTCAAAAATCACGCAATAATGCAAAGCAACTCCAAGGAGTAGCTTGAAGCAATTGGTTTCCCAAAGAGATATATGAGAACATATTTGGGGAAAGCCATACAAGAAATTCCATCACAAACAAGATCCAAACGAAAAGAACAAGAAGCAAAGATCAAATATGGAACTTGTTTGAGCAACATGCCACAAGGAAAAGGATAATGACAATATCAATTCTAGGTGGCAACACCTCACATATTCACATTTTCTAGGCTTGTAATATGCACATAGCTTATTACTCCCCCATAATGTGATAATCCATTTTCTTTTAAAGCAAGAGGCAAACAAAACCAACTCGAGAAATTAATGGACATAATAGAATTTGAATTTCTCATGAGCATGACATACCACATAGAGAATAGATAAGATTGATATATCATCACTAAGTGGTATTCCTCATGTACACACATTTTTGGTTTGTGAAGTGCACGAAGCATATCACTCTCCAAAAATGGAATGGTCCATTAATCTCTCAAAAGAGAGCCAACAAGGTATATCAAATAAAAGCAATAAGGCTCAACACAAGTAAATGGTGTGCAAACCAACATACACATACTTGATTTCTCAAGATAAGTAAGTAGAGAGCACAACACATACAAACACTAGCAAGGTACAAAACCAAACACATGCAAGGGTGCAAGCAACTTTCAATGTATATATGATTTAAATAAAAGTTACCGCAAGGAGGAACATTGGATATGAGATAGAACAATATAATCCAAATGACTTGGCTTGAGAGAATATAATTGATGAAGATCCCTTAATTCTTCATGATGTAGCCAAGTCTCCAATGACCTCCAACAACACCTATTGATCAAGTTTTAGCTTGTTGGTCCCCAACCAAGTTGGGTCCTAAGAGGTTAGTCACAATAGGTTTGGCAACCCAAATGGTTCTTTTCTTGACACCACTTTGAGTCCCAACATATTTGGCAAACACATTGCCAACCTTATCCTTCCGAAGAGAATAAACATCATCAATATAATGGGGTTGGATAAGGTACCATTTGTGCATGAAGAAGCAAGGTGACCCTTCTCACGGCATAGGTAGCAACATCGACTTCCTCCTCTCTTCTTGGTTGGAATCTTGACTTGAGGAGGAGTAGCTTGATTCTTGGGAAGAGGTTGTTCTTCAACTTGAGGAACTTGAGGCTTCTTCCCTTGTTGCTTCTCACTAAGAGCCTTCTTCTTCAAAGGGCAAGATCTAACATGGTGCCCTTCAACTTTGCACTTGAAGCAAACAATCTTGGCCGAATCTTTAACTTGTTCTTGGCCCTTGTTCTTCTTGATAGACTTGGACTTGTTCTTGTTATTGGAGTTGAATCCAAGTCCACTCTTGTCATTGGGGCGTCTTTGAACACTCAACATATTGTCAAGTGTGGACTTCCCAACATGACGCTTTTCCAAGTCTTTCTTCAAAGAAGTGACTTGGGCCTTGAGCTCATTTAGTTCCTCTACATGGTTAGTATCAACAAAAACACTAGAGGAAGTAGAAGCTTCATTGTTAGAGCAACAAGGCAATGAAAGTAATTCATCACAAGATGTAGCAATATTGTGAGTGGATGAATCACTAGGACTAGCACATGGCAATAAAGCATTTTAGTAGAAGTTGTGCCTTTGTCCACATGAGGCTCACAAGATGTTACCTTTGTAGAAATAGCCTCATGAGCTAACTTTAGCCTAGCATGGGATGCTAGAAGATCATCATTAGAGCTAGAAAGCTTTTCATGACTTTCTTCCAATTTCCCATACTTGCTAGATAGCAACTCAAGTTGAGCCCTTAGCTCAACATTCTCCTTCAAAATAGATGCTTCACAAGAAGTGGAGTTAGTAGCACAAGCATCATTAATATTAGAAATGGAAGAAGACAATTTGGCAAGCTTATCATTCTTAGATAGTTGAGTTTGGAGTTGATCATGAGACTTGATAAGGAGAGAGTGTTCACTTTCTAAAGCCTTGTGAGCTTTGTCAAGTCTCTCTATGTCCTCACTTAGTCTAGCATTGCCAACACCAAATTCAACTTTTTCCTTTTTAAGCACTTTATTTAGCAAGGGCATGATCTCTTTCCTTAATGATTTTAGCAATAATAAGATCATTAGACTCATCAAGAGATTCAAGTCTCTCTTCAAGAGAAGACCTAAGTTCTTCTTCTTCAAGAGAAGCTTTCAAGGAAGCTATAGTAATAGAGTCATCCCTCTCAATTTGACATTTCTCATCAAATTGACTTTCCAAATCCTCAATGAATTCCCTACTCTTAGTAACATAATCAATGATTTCACAAGAGGAGGGATAGCTTTACTACCTTTGGGGAGAGCACCAAGTACCATCTCACCCATCTTGGTTAAGGATTCAAAATCAAAACCTTCTTCATGAGAATCCTCATCCTCATCATCACAATTTGGATTTGAGGTGGGAGACACCTCGGAATCCTTAGCCATAAGGCAAACATGATTAAAGAATGAAGAATTACTTGAAGCACCATTTAGGTCCATGTCTTGTTCCAACAAATGTTGGGATTCCTCTACATTGTTAGTCATGCAAGTACTAGAGGATATGGAAGCATTTTTCATGGCAACAAGACATATGAAGCATATCATCATGAGATTTAGTTAAACAACTATTACATGATATGCAAGGACTATCAACTCTAGCATGTATGACATTTGGAGTGCTAGAAGAGTTTAAGTCCAAAGATAGAACATTGCAATGAGATAGAGAGAAGTATAATCAATAGTAAGTTCACCATCACAATGCAATTTCTATCACCACTCACCATATCATTACCTTGTGACAAATCACATGTTGGTGAAGTGGAAGAAGTTGTGAACTCATCACGGCCGGAAGTGGAAGGAGAACAATCATCCTCAATAATTTTGGACACTTCATATATATCTTGAAGCTTGGTCCAAAGCTCATGAGCGTTCCGAAAAGGCATGATTGACGCAAGAACTACATCGCTCAAAACACATATAAGACCATTAGAAACTAGAGTCTCGAGATGAGAGTTTTCCTCATCCTCTAAAGATAATTCTTGAGAATCCTTTGGAGGAGAAAAACCCACATCCACAATCCTCTTAATATAATTTGGACCCATGGCCCTAAAAAGATTAAGCATGCGAATTTTCCAAACATCATAATTTGTGCCATCGAATATGAAAGTGGGATCGTGCACTAATTCCCTAAACGACATCTTTTACTCTCTAGGCGGTAAAGCCCAAAAAGAGAGCCCAGGCTCTGATACCAATTGAAAGGACAATGATGTCGCCTAGAGGGGGGGTGAATAGGCGATTAAAACTTTTCCGGTTTAGGCTTGCTAATTGCGGAATAAAACTAGGTGTTTAAATTAACAAGCCAACAACCTAAATAAACTAGGCTCACCTATGTGCACCAACAACTTATGCTAAGCAAGACAAGCAACAAGGTGATAGCAATAGAATACTTCAAGCACGAAGGCTATCACAATGTAAAGTGCATAAGTAAAGAGCTCGGGTATAGAAATAACCGAAGCGCGGAGACGAGGATGTATTCCCGAGTTCCTCCTTGAAAGGGAGTACGTCTCGTTGGAGAGGTGTGAACCGACACAACGGTTCAACAACCACAAAGGTTTCACCCTCTTCTCCGATGAACCGCACCACAAAGGTTTGGTTCACCTTCCACTATCGGTATTCCTTCGAGGCGGAATCCGGAGCCTTTCAACAACAATCCGGGCACAACCCACAATGGGTTGGGGGCTCCCGAACGGCTCTCAACAACAATCGAGGCACAACCCACAATGGATTGGGGGCTCCCGAACGGCTTCAAGTGACCACACAAGGGTCCAACCACCACAAAGGCGTCTAGGGCCCGAAGACCCAAGAGTAACAAGTTCACACGCTTTCAACTTCCACGAATCCTCGTGGAGAGCACACCGATGCACCAAATGCAAAAGGCAAGAGCACAAGTGCTCAAATCCTCACTCTCAAATTCCAACAAAGCAACAAATGCTTATGGGGGAATAAGAGAGGAGGACAAAGAGGAGATGCACCAAGAACTCCAAGAACAAGATCTACAAGGTTTCCCTCACTTAGAGGAGAAATCGATCGGTGAAAACGTAGATCAAGATCACCTCTCACTATCCCTCAAATATGAGCAAGAAACATGGGAGGGATTGAGAGGAAGAGCAAGCTTTGCAAAGTGCAACAATGGAGGAGAGAGGATGGACAAGCTTGCTCAAAGGTTGTGTATCAAATGGGGAAGAAAGCCCTTTAAATAGTCCACTTGAAAATATGGCCGTTGACAGGTACGACCAGATCCACTCGTCGAGCGCCCAGCCTGGTAGCCGGCCTGGGCTGGCCGGGAGGCTGGCCGAGTGGCAGAGGCGCCCAGCCTGCTGGCCGGCCTGGGCTGGCTGGGAGGCTGGCCGAGAGGCAGACGCGCCCAGCCTGCTGGCCGACCTGGGCTGGCTGGGAGGCTGGCCGAGTGGCAGACGCGCCCAGCCTGCTGGCCGGCCTGGGCTGGCTGGGAGGCTGGACACGCAACAGCGACACGAAAACTTCAATAACTTGAACATCCGGACTCCGTTTTCGATGTTCTCGGGCTCGTTGGAATCGCAACGAAGAGCTTTACAAGATCATGCAGAGAAACATCATAGTCCAACAATGGAAGATAAAACCAAATGGAGAAAGGTAAAAACTCTCTAAAAAGGAATAACCGGCAAACCTCCAAAACCGAAAACGCAACAAGTTTTCCAAACGAAATTTGTTTTCGGTGAACTTGGGTTTGTCGTGAAGATCACAACAAGCACCAAAACCCAACAAGGAGAAAAGCCAAGTAAGAACCAAGAAAGATGAAATGCCAAGTATGCAAAGGTTTGAGCTCTCCACAAAGATGCGATCAAGTTACTCACTTGAGAGCCCCTCTTGATAGTACACCGTCTATCCTAAAACTCGGTCTCCCACTAACATGAGACAAGTAAAATATAAAACCTATCAAGATCATACCTTTGCCTTGCGCATTCCACTTGAGCTCGATGATGACGATCTTGACTCTCTCAAGTTGGAATACCTTTCTTGATTGTGCTTGCTAGCACATGCTTGATGAAGACTTCTCCAAATGCTCCCCCATACTCCATTATGGGAGGACCTCGCAAAGCTCCGTCTTCATGTCTCCTTTGCAAGCTTCAATCAAATGATATCTTCCGAGATGGATCATATTGAGCTTGCACTTCATCATCTCTACACATGACCATTCTTCATATAAACCCTTGAGTAGAACATTGATCATCATGTAATCTTCTAGAGTCCAACACATGAACTCCAATCTTTTCCTATGGACAAGATCTACAAGTATATCTCAATGCAAACATTAGTCCATAAGGATTGTCATTAATTACCAAAACCACGCATGGGGGCAACCATGCACTTTCAACGGGGTTGTGGTTTGGAGTGGCGACGCGAGAGGGATGGTGATGTGGCGGTGCCCACGTGCGCTAGGTCTGGGCGGGGCGGGTCTGGGCTCCGACGGACCGCCGTGTCCAGCGCGGTGATGCGAAGCGCTGGCTTCCGCGCACCTTCTGCATCCTTCGTAGTAGTGCGCCTCCTCCATCTGCGCACTGCCTCTGCATGACGGCCTCCCTCGTTGTGGTGGTGATAGAGATCTCGATAATACACTACTCAATGAGTGTGTTAATCTGCTCGGTGGCTTCTTCCCTTAGTCGTTGTTCCATTCTATACCGTTGCGCAATGTTGAAGGACGCCAGCAAGGCCACCTGGTTTGACGAACAGGGAGGCTGCTCCTGCTCCTCCTTCTTCTCCTCCTCGTCTTTGCTTGAAGGCAAAGGAGATGGGCAGGTGGTGGCGCCTGTGATCATCTTGGCCCAGGTGGGGGCGAGTTAGGAAACCAATTTTTTCCGAGGGTGAGATGGGAGAACGGCAGGAGATATCCCCACGACAGACCATCTTATAGGGTCTTGGAGCTCGTGGGTGACGAGGGGTTAACTTATCAAGTCCCATGGTTAAGGATCTAGGGTTGAGATTATGGGGGGAGAGAACGTGGTAGAGCTGGTAGTATCGTCGGCTGACAAGCAAAGGCAAGGTTTTACCCAGGTTCAGGTCTCCAGAGAGTAACACCCTACTTCCTGCTTGTCTGGTATTGATCTGAGAGTATATGCGAGTTACAAGGGAATCATGGCGAGACGCTGATCTCGCTGGTGCTTCGATGGTTCTGGTATTGCGTGTCCTAGATCAGTGGCCCTCCCAACCTTTATATAATAGGCTGGGTCTCGGGAGTTCCCAACCGACCCGGATTACATGTAACGAAAGTCTAAACCGACTATGGCTTCGCCTAACTTGGAGGATACTCCATCTTCTTGGGCCTTTTTTCTTGGCCTTCATGTAGGCTCTTGATAGTTGGGCCTAGTCGATACGTGCACCAGGTACCCTCATGGTAGGGTACCCGATAGGTATATCCCTGTCAGTAGCCCCCGAGTACTTGTCTGACTCGAAGAATCGGGCATGGACTCATTCATCTGTGCACGTCATATTCTTTGTATCTGTATTTATAATTGGAATTCTTGTATGAATAGCACATGTTGGCTATGTCGAGTATTTCATCGACTATGGTTTTTGCTTATGATAATCAAGGGATAATAACTTAGTAGGCCCAGTACACTCGACGGATCGGAACCGGTTAACTGCACATTTGGGCAAAACCTTACTAGCTTTCAATCAAACTCGAGTCCCGGACTCGAATCTGGAACAGACTGGTCAGACTCGACTCAGGTCATTGAGGTCTTACTGAATCGTTCTACAGCATAATTTTGAGACTACCCAACGCGTCCGTCGGGATTTTTCATCATGTCTGCTGACACGGCAAGTTTTAAGGATTAACGCTGCTGGAGCGGTCCTTAGCCCAGCTCGACAGATCGGCGGGTCTTACCTTTGCACTTATGCATGCAGCATCCGAGGTATTTGCGGCGGACGCAACTCAGGAATTTATCGTGTATGATTTTATGTTATATTTTTCTTATCAGCTGAATCGTGTCCTTTGTCGACTGATTCTTTGCCATTATTCTATCGGGTGCGCGTCAGCGCTCCCGATGGGAGTAGCCCCCGAGATTGTGCTTTATTTCTTGCAATGGAGGATAATCTCAAATCTTTTCATCCCGTACATATTCAGTCGAAGAATTTTTTATATGCTCCCGATGAGAGTAATATGCTTCAGTCGAAGAAACTGTCGAGTGCCTTTCTGCCATTACATGCCAGGCGAACGATCTAAAGTGACGTCAGCAGTGAGGCATTCCTCGACTGCAATTTCTGACAAGCGGTGGCGTGCTTGTATGACCGATGGGACACGACATGTGTGTGGGCCCATTGTGCAGAGCTGACCGAGGACAGCGCCGTTTGGACTAGATTTGACCGCTCGGGCGCTATTTTCACGGGGCGTGATGATGGTTCCTAGATTCCCGTGCGTAGTGGGCAGAGTGGCAGACGACGGTTGCTCTCCATGCTCGCCATGTGTACGGTAGGATTTCCCGCGGAGCACACGATTGTGGATTGACGGTGGTGATTGTTTTTTACTTGTGGTAAATAGGAAGAGCGGTGCCGGCAGATTTTTTACTTCCCATTTGCCTCCTGCGCCGCTCCCATCTCATCGTCTTCCTTGCGCTTCTTCCTCCATTATTCTTGCGCCCAAGCTCTCTGCACTTCGCCCATCCACCCGTGACAATGAAGAAGGGTATGGGCTCCAAGCGAGCTGCTGCGGCCATAGCTTCTGCCGCGACAGACGTGGCCATTGTGAAGGGGAAGAAGAGCGCGGATAGTGCGTCTGCATCCGCCACCGCCCTGAAGAAGGGCAACGGGGACTGGGTGAAGTCCTCAATCAAGGACACCCACCTCAACAAATTCCGCGAGGAGGGCCTGCTTCCCCCCGCGGATCAGCTGTCTGTCCGTGCGCCATCGCCCAAGGAGGTACTCCCTAAACCTCGTGCTGACGAGCGTGTTTGTTTTGCGGAGTTTTTGACTAGGGGGTTTGGATTCCCCCTCCATGATTTTGTTCGTGGTCTGATGTATGCCTACGGGGTCCAAATCCATGATTTCACCCCTAATGGTATCCTGCACATTGAGTGTTTTATCATGCTTTGTGAATGCTTTATGGGGGTTGCCCCTAGCTGGGCATTATGGAAGGCTATCTTCCTTGTCCGGCCGAATAGGGGAGGGGGCCGCACCTACCCTCTGGGCGGCTGCGGGATCCAGGTGCGTAGCGACACCCGCTACTTTGCCCTGAAACCAGTCAACTCCACACAAGGGTGGAGAAAGGGATGGTTCTACGTCTGCATCGAGCAAGACGGAGTCCCTGCTTTTTCGACTGTCGGCCCTCCTGCGAAGACCAATGCGTGTAACCATCGGCTCTCGTCTGAAGAACTGGTGGAGGCGGAGCCTCTTTTGTCTCATATTGGAGGTATGCTGGGTAGGGTCACTGGCGTGCATCTGATTGCCACCTTTTTGAAAAGGCAGGTGTGGCCAATCTGCGCCTGAGCTCATCCCATGTGGCAATATGAGGGTGTGCTTGACTCCAGTCGGATGAGCCAGGAGGAGTTGTCGAAGAATGAACTGGTGACGCATGTGCGATCCATCACCAGCATCAAGGCATCCGATCCATGCAACGTCGACTGCCCTGTCACACCATATGGGGTGGACAATCCTTTGCCTGAGGTTAGTACAGCCTATGTATTTTTGTCGTCGGGCTTTGCCACTCGTTTGTTTGGCAATTTCTAACTTTTGGCTATTATGTGTGATATGCAGGGTCACTCGACTGCATCCTCTCTTCCTCCTCTTCTAGAGAATGGTCCAACTGAAGAAGTAGAGTTGCAGGAGGTGGAGGCAAAGGGGGATGATTCTCCAATCCCATCCACCACCACTTCTCGTCTAGAAGAAATCGAAGAAGAAGGAGCAGACGAGGCACAGACTGAGGAAACGCCCGCGCGTGATCATGAAATCGACGTCCCCGCTCCCAAGCGTCGTCGACTGGTTAAAGGGTTATCCTCTTCTGGGAGCTCACCCATGAGGAGGCAGACTTGAAGGATGATGGAGACTCGGGCTCGTCTCCTCCCGCCAAAACTGCCCCCCTGACTGTATGCCCATTGAGCTCGACTCCTCCTCCCTCGTCGGGTGATGCGCTGCTTTTTGGAGGCCCAAATTTTGACAACCTCGACAGTGAGAAGGATGGAGAACACAGGTTTGCTCATTTGCTTTTTGTATTGAGTTGTTGTTTTTGGATATTTTTGCTGAACTTGCTTTTTCCCCTGTTTTGCGTAGTGCTGAGATGGAGCGTCCTTCGACTCCTCCAGCTGATAAAACTTCGACTCCGGATTACCCGGATGCTTCGCCTGTTGCTCCTGAGGTTGTGCAGCCATTGGCTGCGGCTACTGCCATTGAGGCAGCCAAGGTTGCGAGTGCTGCGACTCTGGAGGTCGGAACATCTACTGCATAGCCTGAACCTTGGATTAACCACTTAAGTGTAGTTTTTGTCGAGTCCGCACACTTGGGACTTTTTTAGTGTAACGTATGCTGGTTTCATGTGCGTGCAGCCCTTCTTCCTCAACCTGGTAGAATCAGGCAAGGCTTTCGTCCGGGTGGAGCAGGAGAGGGACAGTTTGCGTGCTGACCTGGAGCAACTCAGCCGTAAGTGTGTTTGAATCTGTACCTGAAGTTCTCTTGCAATCCTTTACTTTGTCGATTATGAACTACATTTTGCCGTCTGTTTCAGACGAGAAGACATCGGTTGTGTCCCGCGTGAAGGAGCTAGAAGAGTCACTCGCTGCGCAGTGTGCTGAGTCGAAGAGAGCTTTGGATGCTGCCAAGGACTCAGCCGCCTTGCGCGAGAGAGGGTATGCGGAGCGATTGCCTGGCCTTGCGCGGGATGTGGGAGGTTAGTAACTTTTCCCTTTGCTAAGTGTATCTGCTAAGTGCTATGTAATAATTCTTTGCTCTTTTTGATGTTTGTTGAAGGAGCTATTGGCGCGCCAGCACCCGCGGACGTGGTCAGTGACGAATTGTCACTCGACCATGTTATCGGTGACCATGGCGCCATGTTCGTCCATGCGAAGGATGTTCTGGCCAAATCAACCAGCACACTTGGCGCCGTGTACAAGAACGTGCTTCCCCTTGGTGAGCTACCGGCGACTGTTGATGGCTTCGCCAACGTGCTTGGCCCAGAAACTTCGACCATGGCGAACTTTGCTCGCACCCTCACGGTACGCGGCTCGGAGTCTATCCTCAAGCTGATTTTAGGTCATGGGATAGAGGGTGATTTTGAAGCGGCTATGTCCGACTTCCCTCGGAGGCCCAGCGGGAAACTGGTGTCTCTGAAGCATGTGAACGAGCCAGCCGCGCGCCTGGCCAACATATTTATGACCACCATGGAGCATCGGGCAGCCGAGGTCGCCACCCGTTCGAATAGGGCTAGGTCGGAGTCCATGTCATAGATTTGTGACAGCCGAACCTTTTTTTTACGCTCTGTAATGGCACCTTTAATCGCGCGAGTACGCGTGTGCTTTTGCTACACTTGTATGGATGTTTCCCTTTAATCCATTTGTGTTTTTGCCTGCGAGGCTATGTGCTATTTAGCTCACCTAATTTATGCACTGGGTTTCCCTTTTCTGATAAGAAATTTTTGTGATGGATATGCTTTTGAACAGCCACGGGAACCCGATACGTCAGTTGGTTCCTCGCAGCCTCCTACGGCCACCCGGTCATAGGCTCAGGTGGCAAATTATGCCAAAGTAATGGAGTATATGAAAACTCGAGTCGTGAGACTGGAGCAAGACCTAAAGAGTGCCCAGAGCGAGCTGAATATGCTGAAAATGAGACCAGCTTTGGCCACTCAACGAGAAGATTACGTGCTTGGAGAGATGGATCTTGTAAACAGGCAACTCGATTGTGAGTATGATCATTGCCCTGTTTACAAATTTTTGCTTATTCTTCCTCTTTTGACTCGACCTGTATTTTGGTAGGCTTTGTTGTTGACTTCCAAGCAGAGCAAGCTCGCGTTGAGGAGCGTTTGGGCAATGCTTTTGACAACCCGACAACTGGTCGTCAGCATTTTTGGCTCGATAGGTTTTGAGCGCGTACACTCGCTACTTTGAAGGATCGTGCTTGGAGGAGCGCTCAGCTACTCGAATTGTGCAGGACGGCCTTTATTCGCATCAACCAGACCCTTTTTTCCAACAGGACCACAACCACAAGGAATCCATGCCTTGCTCGATGTTTTTTGCCATGCAGGTCCTATCCGGGAGTCGCTTACCTAGAAGCTTGTGGTTGGAGCTAACGCAGCGATGACATATGTTTGGAGTCGACGTCCAACCTTGGTGCTGCCGCCACCCGCTATTGGGGCGACTCTGTCCCAGGAATATCTTGATGGCACCGTTCTTTCTGCGAGGATGCTAGTCGAGCGTACCCATACCCAACTTTTTGGTCCTGTTTTGCCCATCAAGGACGAGCCTGAGGATTAGAGCAGCACCCGAGTGTAAATGTGCCTTGTGTATATAATACGAATTTTTATGTGGAATTTTCTCCAACCCCGAACCTATCGAGTGGGTTTTATGCAGTGTTTCGAGTACCAATGATCGCACTGCCCCGAGTATTCGAGTGTGACTGTGAAGTTTGCGTCTTCCGAAGTTATTCCAACTTTGGTTGGAGACTCAGCCTCCGAGCGTTCGAGTGAGGGTAAGGTGTTATTTTTGTGGGAGCGAGAGCTCGTGTGTTTGATAGCGCATCCCCGAGCGTTGGGGTACCTCCTGAGTGTTTTCGTGATTTTTCAACGAGCTCAACCCCCGAGTATTCGAGTGCGACTGAATCTTTGTTCAAGTTTCAAGGTTCAGCCCCCGAGTATTCGGGTGCGGCTGAAGTTTTGTCCGGTTGATGTGTATGAAAGAATAAAAGAAGAATGAGAGGAACATAACTTTTATTCCACTTTTTGAAAGTTAAGCTACAGGCCGCCTCATTAAAAATCTTCCAGTCCCCTTAAGTACCCTGGTAAGGAAAAGAGCACGTCGTGAAACCTGTAGCTATCCGACATATCGCCTATTACATTGTATGACTAGCAATCTAGGCATAGAAACGGCGCAGGTGGGCAACGTTCCAAGGATTATGCGAAAGTTCGCCTGTCTTCGCGTGCTTCAGTCTGTACGCGCCACCGCCGATGACTTCGGTGACGATGAAGGGTCCCTCCCATGGGGAGGCGAGCTTGTGCACCTTCTTTTGCTTCAGCCGGTGCACCAAGTCGCCAACCATGAAGGACTTGGTGCACAGTCGACGGCTATGGTAGTTGCAGAGATCCTGCTGGTAAACAGCTGTGCGAGCCAGGGCCATGTCGCGTGCTTCTTCGAGCAAGTCGACTGCATCTTCGAGTGCTTCTTCTGCATCGTCTTCGTTGTATGCTGCCACCTTGGTGCGTCGAACTTTACGTCGGATGGCAGAATTGACTCTGCGCCATAGACCATGAAAAATGGTGTGAATTGTTTTGAAGCGTTAGGAGTTGTGCGCAAGCTCCACAACACCGACGAAAGTTCTTCAACCCAAGCACCTGCGGCTCTTTTGAGTGGCACCGGAAGTGTTTCTTGATTCCGCTGCACACGAGCCCATTGGCTTTTTTGACTTGGCCATTGGACTGCGGGTGTGCTACGGATGCATAGTTGAGCGTGATACTTTGCTCTTTGCAGAAGGAACGGAACTCTTCAGCTGTGAAGTTTGTGCCGTTGTCAGTTATGATACTGATTGGGACGCCGAAGCGGTAGATGATAGTCTTTATGAAGTTAACTGCCGTAGTAGCAGTCGAATTTGTGATGGGGACTGCTTCGATCCACTTTGTGAATTTGTCGACTGCCACCAGGAGGTGAGTGTGTCCACCATTCGAAGATTTTTTGAGTGGCCCAACCATGTCTAGCCCCCACTGGGCGAACGGTCAGGCCAACGGTATTGTCTTCAACGCTGATGCAGGTGCGTGCGGCTTTGTGGCGAATTTTTGATAGCCGATGCACCTTTTGACTATGTCCTCCGCATCCTTGAGTGTTGTGGGCCAGTAAAAACCTGCTCGAAAGGCTTTGGCTACGAGTGACGGCTGCTGGCGTGATGCCCACAGGTACCTGCATGAATATCTCAAAGTATGGCTTGGCCATCTTCGAATGCGATGCACCGTTGGAACATACCTGATATGTTGCGTTTGTATAATTCGCCATTGATGATGGTGTATGCTTTAGACCGTCGAGTGACACGTCGTGATTCAGTTATGTCTTCAGGTAGCTCGTTGCGGAGTATGTATGCTAGGAAAGGTTGAGTCCAAGTTGGCTCAATGAGGAGTACCTCGACTGGCGGGTCCTCTGTGCTACGTGTTGTGCTCTTGGCTGGTTCAGTCGATGTAGGAGGTGCCCGTTTTTCCTTGATGGATCTATGTTCAATGCGCTCGAGGAAAACACCAGGTGGAACTTGCGCGTCGGTTGAGCCTAGGTTGGCTAGCATGTCTGCTTTTTCGTTGCTTTCTCTTCCTATGTGCCGCAACTCGCTGCCTTCGAAGCTGCCCTCCATTACGTTGTACAGGTCGCGGTAGGCGATCATGTTGTCTGCTACGGCGTCACAGGCTTTCATTGTTTGCTGCACCACCAGATTCGTGTCACTGTAGATCATCAGTTGAGTGCACCCAAGAGCTTTGGCCATCCGCATGCCATGGATCAAGGCTTCATACTCAGCCTCGTTGTTGGATGGTAACTTGAACCCCATTTGCAGGACATAGCAAAGCTTGTCTCCTTTTGGTGATATGAGGATGACACATGCGCCTGCACCTTCGTTTTTCTTGGACCCGTCAAAGTACATGGTCCATGAATTGGACACGTCTGGTGCTCTAGGCAACTGGGCTTCTATCCACTCGGTTGTGAAGTCGGGTAAGACTTGTGCTTTGCTGGCTTTCGGGTGTTCGTACTTGATGTCCCTTGGTCCCAGCTCGATGAGCCATTTTGCGACTCTCCCGTTGCATTGGGGTTTGTGAGAATGTCCCGATCCCTGAATTACTGATTAAAGTGATCGGGTGTTCTGCGAAGTAGTGCGTCAGCTTCCTTGATGACATGAACACGGCGTAGGCCAGCTTTTGATAATGCGGGTACCGCTGTTTTGATATGGAGAGGACCTCACTCAGGTAGTAAACTGGGCGTTGTATGCTTTGGGTGTGTCCCTCTTCCATGCGTTCGACCACCAGTACGGTACTCACTACTCTGTTTGTAGCCGAGACATATAGGTAAAGCGGTTCCCGTTCCTTAGGTGCGACGAGGACTGGAGGGCTTGTGAGGATTCGTTTGAGATCCGTGAAAGCTGCTTCAGCTTCCGGTGTCCACTCGAACTTGTCTGCTTTCTTCATCAGTCGATAGAACGGCAGTGCTTTTTCGCCTAGTTTGCTGATGACGCGACTGAGCGCCACCACTCATCCTGCTAACTTTTGCACGTCATGAAGCTTTGAAGGCCTTTGCATTGTCAGGATGGCCTGTATTTTCTCCGGGTCCACCTCAATTCCTCGAGCTGAGACTAGATATCCCAAGAGCTGCCCGGCTGGTACGCCGAACGTGCACTTCTTAGGATTAAGCTTGATGTGGAAGCGCTTGAGGTTGGCGAACGTCTCTCTTAGGTCGTCGAGTAGTGTGTTTTCTTCCTTGTTGTGATGACAACGTCGTCCACATAGACTTAGACGTTTCGGCCGATCTGCTTTTTGAGGCAATCTTGCATCATGCTAGTATGTTGCACCCGCGTTTTTGAGCCCAAAGGGCATGGTTGTGTAGCAGTAGACCCCGAGTGGGGTTATGAACGCCGTTTTTTCTTCATCTTCTTCCTTCATCCTTATCTGGTGGTAACCTGAGTAAGCATCCAGGAAGGATAGGCGTGCGCATCCGGCGGTGGAGTCGACGATCTGGTCGATTCGAGGTAGCGGAAAGTGATCCTTTGGACAGCATTTGTTGAGAGCCGTGAAGTTCACGCACATTAGGAGGATATATGTATGCTTCTTCTTGACAAGTACGGGGTTGGCCACCCATTGTGATTTCTTGATTTCTCTGATGAACCCTGCCGCGAGTAGCCTGTCAACTTCAGACTCGACGGCGGTTCTTTTTGGGACGGAGATTCGGCGCATTGTTTGCTTGACTGGCTTGGCATCTGGAAACAATTGGAGAGAGTGCTCGGCGAATTCCATGGGAATACCTGGCATGTCGGCTGGACACCACGCAAATATTTCCCGGTTCTCACGGAGGAATTCGACAAGCGCGCTTTCCTATGTGATAGGCAGACTCGACGATACATTGACTGTCTTGGACGGATCGGTCGGGTGCACCTGATGTGACCTTGTGTCGTTTGTTGCGTTGAACGCTCTGTCGACTGCCAACTTTTTGTGCTCCGGCATGAGTGTACGGTCATTGGAGATCGCCAAATCGGCGAGTGTCTCTTCCATGCCGAACGTCTCAGAGATTTTGCTGAACTCGCGATCGCAAGCATCAGACCTTTGAAAGTTTTCATTGACAGTGATGACTCCTTTTGGTCCTGGCATCTTTAACTTGAGGTACGCATAGTGTGGCACTGCCATGAATCGAGCGAACGTTGGGCGTCCAAGTATGGCATGGTATTGTGACTTCCAGTCGACGACCTCGAACTCGATCGATTCTGTCTTGAAGTGACTTTTGTCCCGAACGTGACGTCGAGTTGTATTGTGCCTTCTGGGCTGACTGCTTTGTCGGGGACGATATCGTGGAAGGTATTTGAGGATTTTAGGAGATTTTCGACTGACTTGTTCATTTTGCGGAGTTTGTCCGCGAAGATGATGTTTATGCCGCTGCCTCCATCCATGAAGACCTTGGTCATGGCGTAGCCTCCAATTTGCGCGTCAAGTACCAGGGCGGTGTGCCCTGGTCAAACTACAGCCGGTGGGTGATCTGCCCGGCTGAAGGTTATGGCAGTCTCGAATCTCTTCAAAAATTCAGGAACAACGTGGGGTGCCATGACGGCCATGTTCACCTATCGAGTGAGTAGTTTTTGCTGCCTGTTGGAGGGGCGACCCTTCTGTATCATGTACATCTGCCCTTGAGGCTGAGGGTACCGATCATCTTCTACCCGAGGTACAGGTTGTATAGCACCGCAACATGTGCGCCTGCGGCAGGCTGTGGTGGTGGTTACGGTGCCATTATAGCAGGTACAACGTTTGGCTGAGGTGCGGGTGCGTCTGGTGCCTTTCTGAGATTCATGTATTCAGATGCCAATTGGTTGAATTCTCTGCAGTTTTTCAACGACTGATTGGAACGCAATTTTCCGTCCTCCCCTTTGAATAGGTGGAATCTGCAATAATCATCCATCTTGTCCTCGAATGAGCGCTCGTTACTGGAACGCAGCTTTCGCCACTCTTGCCTTTTCTAGCTGTTACTTCGTTGTTCACGGTCTCGACTGTCCCGTCGATCATCTAGTCTCCGGTCGCTTCTGTCTTGGTCGCGTGAACCCAGCCGCCATGAACTCTGATCTGTCATCATCGTAATGACGTTTTGAACATTTGCGCCTTCGATCATCTCTGTATGTGTCCCTGTGGCCTCGACTGCCGCTGTCATGACTGTCCCGTGGTGGAGAAGCACGGGGTGCTCGCACAGAGTCTTCTCCATCTGCCCACTCAGTCGCGATTTTTATGAGATTGGCCATGAAGGTTGGTTGTTCACGACTGAAAGTGCATGGTTGCCCCCATGTGTGGTTTTGGTAATTAATGACAATCCTTATGGACTAATGTTTGCATTGAGATATACTTATAGATCTTGTCCATTGGAAATGTTTGGAGTTCATGTGTTGGACTCTAGAAGATGACATGATGACCAATGCTCTATTCAAGTGTTTATATGAAGAATGATCATGTGTAGAAGATGAAGTGCAAAGGAGACATGAAGATGGAGCTTAGCGAGGCTTTCCATAATGGAGTATGGGGAAGCATTTGGAGAAGTCTTCATCGAGCATGTGCTAGCAAGCACAATCAAGAAAGGTGCTCCAACTTGAGAGAGTCAAGATCGTCAGCATCGAGCTCAAGTGGAATGCGCAAGGCAAAGGTATGATCTTGATAAGTTTTCTATTTTACCGGTCTCATGTTGTTAGTGGGAGACCGGGTTTTAGGATAGACGGCATACTATCAAGAGGGGCTCTCAAGTGAGTAACTTGATCGCATCTTTGTGCAGAGCTCATACTTTTGCATATGTGGCATTTCGTCTTTCTTGGTTCTTATTTGGCTTTTATCCATGTGAGGACTTAAAGCTTGTGTTCATCTCCATACCAAGCTCTAATGCATCAAAAAGGGATTTCATATGTATATCTTATTGCGTTTTGATGTTCGAGGTTTTACCGGTTTGTCTTTTCTAAGAGAGGTCAAACTCTCTACTTGTGGTTTCCTCCTTACATGATGGACTATGATGTGTATATGCATAATCTTGTAGAGCTTGTGAGTATCTTATAACAAGCCCAAGATCATAGAAAACGGTGTCGGATGAGAAACATATTGCGGTTTGGTTTGAAGGTTTTATCGGTTGTTCTTTTATCGAGAGGTCTAACCTTTCCCCATTTGGTTTATCCTCCATTGTTGGACTATGATGTTTCTCTACATGATCTTGTAAAGCTCTTCGTTGCGATTCCAACGAGCCCAAGAATGTCGAAAACGGAGTCCGGATGTTCAAGTTATGATCGTTTCGGTGTCGGGTTCTGGGTGGCCAGCCCCCAGGCTAGCCTAGGCCGGCTCCAGGGCTGGCCGGCTCAGTTGGGTGACCAGCCCCCAGGCCAGCCAAGGCTGGCCTCCTGGCTGGCCGACTCAGTCACCCAGTCAGCCGTCAGGCCGGCCAAGGCTGGCCTCCTGGCTGGTCGCCTCAGCCACCCAGTCAGCCGCCAGGCCGGCCAAGGCTGGCCTCCTGGCTGGTCGCCTCAGCCTCCCCGCCAGCTTGCAGGCCGGCCAAGGCTGGCCTCCTGGCCGGCCATCTCGGCCCTGCGGCTGCACGTCAACGGCCATATTTTGGAGGGCCATATAAATAGCTCTTCTTCCCCTTTTCACACACAACCTTTGAGCAAGCTTGTCCATCCTCTCTCCTCCATTGTTGCACTTTGCATAGCTTGCTCTTCCTCTCAATCCCTCCCATGGTTCTTGCTCATATTTGAGGGAAAGTGAGAGGTGATCTTGATCTACGTTTTCACTTATCGATTTCTCCTCTAAGTGAGGGAAACCTTGTAGATCTTGATCTTGGAGTTCTTGGTGCATCTCTTCTTTGTTCCTCCTCTCTTATTCCCCATAAGCATTTGTTGCTTTGTTGGAATTTGAGAGTGAGGGATTTGAGCACTTGTGCTCTTGCCTTTTGCATTTGGTGCATCGGTGTGCTCTCCACGAGGATTCGTGGAAGTTGAAAGTTTGTGACTTGTTACTCTTGGGTCCTTGGACCCTAGACGCCTTTGTGGTGGTTGGACCCTTGTGTGGTCACTTGAAGCCGTTCGGGAGCCCCCAATCCATTGTGGGTTGTGCCTCGAATTGTTGTTGAGAGCCGTTCGGGAGCCCCCAACCCATTGTGGGTTGTGCCCCGGATTGTTGTTGAAAGGCTCCGGATTCCGCCTCGAAGGAATACCGATAGTGGAAGGTGAACCAAACCTTTGTGGTGCGGTTCATCGGAGAAGAGGGTGAAACCTTTGTGGTTGTTGAACCGTTGTGTCGGTTCACACCTCTCCAACGAGACGTACTCCCTTTCAAGGAGGAACTCGGGAATACATCCTCGTCTCCGCGTGCCTCGGTTATTTCTATACCCGAGCTTTTTACTTATGCACTTTACATTGTGATAGCCTTCGTGCTTGAAGTATTATATTGCTATCACCTTGTTGCTTGTCTTGCTTAGCATAAGTTGTTGGTGCACATAGGTGAGCCTAGTTTATTTAGGTTGTTGGCTTGTTAATTTAAACACCTAGTTTTATTCCGCAATTAGCAAGCCTAAACCGGAAAAGTTTTAATCGCCTATTCACCCCCCCTCTAGGCGACATCATTGTCCTTTCAATTGGTATCAGAGCCTGGGCTCTCTTTTTGGGCTTTACCGCCTAGAGAGTAAAGATGTCGTTTAGAGAATTAGTGCACGATCCCACTTTATATTCGATGGCACAAATTATGATGTTTGGAAAATTCGCATGCTTAATCTTTTAGGGCATCCAAATTTTAAGAGATTGTAGATGGGTTTTTCTCCTCCAAAGGATTCCCAAAATTATCTTTAGAGGATGAGGAAAACTCTTATCTCGATACTCGTGTATCTAATGTCTTATGTGTGTTTTGAGCGATGTAGTTCTTGCTCAATCATGCCTTTTCGGAACGCTCATGAGCTTTGGACCAAGCTTCAAGATAATATGAAGTGTCCAAATTATTGAGGATGATTGTTCTCCCTCCACCTCCGGCCGTGATGAGTTCACAACTTCTTCCACTTCACCAACATGTGATTTGTCACAAGGTAATGATATGGTGAGTGGTGATAGAAATTGCTTTGTTGATGGTGAATATTCTATTGACTATACTTCATCTCTATCTCATTGCAATGTTCTATCTTTGGACTTAAACACTTCTAGCACTCCAAATGTTACATGCTAGTGTTGATAGTCCTTGCATATCATGTAATAGTTGTTTAACTAAATCTCATGATGATATGCTTCATTGTCTTGTTGCCATGAAAACAATACTTCCATATCCTCTATTTCTTGCGTGGCTAACAATGTAGAGGAATCCCAACATTTGTTGGAACAAGACATGGATCTCAATGGTGCTTCAAGTATCTTCACCATCTTTCCATTACTCATTTTGCCTTATGGCTAAGGATTCCGAGGTATCTCCACCTCAAATCCAAATTGTGATGATGTGGATGAGGATTCTCATGGAGGTTTGATTTGAATCCTTAACAAGATGGGTGAGATGGTATTTGGTGCTCTCCCCAAAGGTAGCAAAGCTATCCCTCCTCTAAGTGAAATCATTGTTTATGTATTAAGAGTAGGGAAATCATTGAGGATTTGGAAACTCAATTTCTGAGAAATGTCAAATTGAGAGAGAGATGCCGATGAAAGCTTCCTTAAAGAATGCCTTGAAGAAGAAAGAGCTTCGAGTGTCTCTTGAAGAGAGACTTGAATCTCTTGATGAGTCTAATGATCTTATTATTGCTAAAATCATTAAGGAAAGAGATCATGCTATTGCTAAATATAAAGTGCTTAAAAAGGAAAAAGTTGAATTTGGTGTTGGCAATGCTAGACTAAGTGAGGACATAGAGAGACTTGACAAAGCTCACAAGGCTTTAGAAAGTGAACACTCTCTCCTTATCAAGTCTCATGATCAACTCCAAACTCAACTATCTAAAATGATGCTTGCCAAATTGTCTTCTTCCATTTCTAATGTTAATGATGCTTGTGCTACTAACTCCACTTCTTGTGAAGCATCTATTTTGAAGGAGAATGTTGAGCTAAGGGCTCAACTTGAGTTGCTAACTAGCAAGTATGGGAAATTGGAAGAAAGTCATGAAAAGCTTTCTAGCTCTAATGATGATCTTCTAGCATCCCATGCTAGGCTAAAGTTAGCTCATGAGGCTATACTACAAAGGTAACATCTTGTGAGCCTCATGTGGACAAAGGCACAACTTCTACTAAAATGCTTTATTGCCATGTGCTAGTCCTAGTGATTCATCCACTCACAATGTTGCTACATCTTGTGATGAATTACTTTCTTGCCTTGTTGCTCTAACAATGAAGCTTCTACTTCCTCTAGTGTTTTTGTTGATACTAACCATGTAGAGGAATTAAATGAGCTCAAGGCCCAAGTCACTTCTTTGAAGAAAGACTTGGAAAAGCGTCATGTTGGGAATTCACACTTGACAATATGTTGAGTGTTCAAAGACGCCCCAATGACAAGAGTGGACTTGGATTCAACTCCAATAAAGAACAAGTCCAAGTATAACAAGAAGAACAAGGGCCAAGAACAAGTTAAAGATTCGGCCAAGATTGTTTGCTTCAAGTGCAAAGTTGAAGGGCACCATGTTAGATCTTGCCCTTTGAAGAAGGCTCTTAGTGAGAAGCAACAAGGGAAGAAGCCTCAAGTTCAAACTCAAGTTCCTCAAGTTGAAGAACGACCTCTTCCCAAGAAGAATCAAGCTACCCTCCTCAAGTCAAGATTCCAACTAAGAAGAGAGGAGGAAGTCGATGTTGCTACCTATGCCGTGAGAAGGGTCACCTTGCTTCTTCATGCACAAATGGTACCTTATCCAACCCCATTATTATTGATGATGTTATTCTCTTCGGAAGGATAAGGTTGGCAATGTGTTTGCCAAATATGTTGGTACTCAAAGTGGTGTCAAGAAAAGAACCATTTGGGTTGCCAAGCCTATTGTGACTAACCTCTTAGGACCCAACTTGGTTGGGGACCAACAAGCTAAAACTTGATCAATAGGTGTTGTTGGAGGTCATTGGAGACTTGGCTACATCATGAAGAATTAAGGGATCTTCATCAATTATATTCTCTCAAGCCAAGTCATTTGGATTATATTGTTCTACTCATATCCAATGTTTCCTCCTTGCGGTAACTTTTATTTAAATCATATATACATTGAAAGTTGCTTGCACCCTTGCATGTGTTTGGTTTTGTACCTTGCTAGTGTTTGTATGTGTTGTGCTCTCTACTTACTTATCTTGAGAAATCAAGTATGTGTATGTTGGTTTGCACACCATTTACTTGTGTTGAGCCTTATTGCTTTTATTTGATATCTTACTTGTTGGCTCTCTTTTGAGAGATTAATGGACCATTCCATTTTGGAGAGTGATATGCTTCGTGCACTTCACAAACCAAAAATGTGTGTACATGAGGAATACCACTTAGTGATGATATATCAATCTTATCTATTCTCTATGTGGTATGTCATGCTCATGAGAAATTCAAATTCTATTATGTCCATTAATTTCTCGAGTTGGTTTTGTTTGCCTCTTGCTTTAAAAGAAAATGGATTATCACATTATGGGGGAGTAATAAGCTATGTGCATATTACAAGCCTAGAAAATGTGAATATGTGAGGTGTTGCCACCTAGAATTGATATTGTCATTATCCTTTTCCTTTGTGGCATGTTTCTCAAACAAGTTCCATATTTGATCATTTGCTTTTGTCCTTTTCGTTTGGATCTTGTTTGTGATGGAATTTCTTGGTATGGCTTTCCCAAATATGTTCTCATATATCTCTTTGGGAAACCAATTGCTTCAAGCTACTCCTTGGAGTTGCTTTGCATTATTGCGTGATTTTTGAAGCTATCAAGAATTCTATCTATCTAAGCATGGCTTTTAATTCCTATCCTTTGCCATATGCTTATGTTTTGTGAATATGATCTTGAATATATCTTTGCAATCCACCACCGAGAAATATCTCCATACATTACTTGTCTTGACAAGTGATAATCATATTTGTGGTAAATATATTGATCATATTCACTTTGGCTCTTGCTTTGAAATTGCCTTATTTGATTGCCAAGGATTTGTTTTGATCTAACTCTTTTGTCTTCCTTGTATCTTTTGGATCCTTTATTGCTCTACTTAAAATTTGTTTTGTGCTTTCTTGAGTTGGGAAAAGCAATGAACCAATTCTTGTGCATTGACATTCAAAAGTCATACTTCTTGATAATGCACTATTCTTTGGGAAGCTATCCTACTTTGAGTAAAACACCGTTCTTTAAATTGGTATTGCAATTTCTTGCCTTTCTTGAACATGACTAGTGTTTGAATATATATATATATATATAGTGATGATCTCATTTGTGTGCATTTTGTATTCAAATGCAAAATCTTAAATAATGCACACATCTTGGGGGAGCAATCCTATAGGCTTTTTGAACATTAGTTGTCTTCATTTGATATTTGATCCCGATGACGTGTCTCCTTGGAAGACAAACATTTTTCGTCTTGGTACTTGTGCCATCATGAAAAGTGTAGAGGGTTTGGTTTATTCCTTGATGATATTTTCATCATTTGGTATCTTGTTTCATTGGTATCTTTTCTGGTATCTTCACTCATGTGTTGATTTGGGTATTTGATATAATTTGGACATTTTTTCTTGTCACACTTGTGTGTGCTTTGTTGTTTACTTGGTGTTTTGTCTAAATTATATCTCTTTGGTTCTTGAAAGTCATGTGCATGCATATTTATTATATGTATATCTTATGGCATGCTTACTTTCGTTGATCCAATATATAGGATAAACTCCATCAAATCCTAAATGACTAAGATGTGCATGAAATTCAATTTCATATATATATGCACATATTATGTGGAGTTTGTCCTATGTATTGTAGTTGCTCTAACTACTTTGGACCCAATGAGTTTGGGTACCATTTTGTACTTGAATTTGTTTTAGGTACATTTGGAGATGCATTGGAAGCTTGTCTCATCTACAAGGAAGGTGTTGTCACCATGTGCTTATTGGAGCCAAGCTTGGATGATCATGAGCTCCTATCTTCTACATCACCAATGCTATCTCGGTAACAAGTATCTACCTCATGCATACTTTTCTAGCTCTCAACCTTGTGTAGGTTGTTTCATGGCATGAATCTCTTTGGTTGCAATTCTTTTGATTCTTGCAAAACGTCTTTATTGCAAATGTGAGTAAGCCGGGATGATTACATATAAGGGAATATATATTCATTTCATGATTCATCGATCCCATTTATGTCAATCTAGCACTTTCTACTTAAGTCTCTCATGTGCAACTTTGATGTTTTTCAAAATCATTTGCCTTTCGTGATACTTGTTATCTTACTCGGAGCATCCTTTTATCACCTTATCCTTTGTGGATATTTTTGATGCTATGATGAGTGTGTGTTGGAAGTTCATCTATATCCTTTAAGATAAAATTGAGCTTTGTGCTATGCTTTTAAGCAAAGATCTTATTGGTGTATTTATGACTTCCTCTTGGATATCATGATCTTTACCTTTGTACCTATCTTGTGTGTACATGTTTATTTGTGACATATCTTCGTGATTCGTGTCTACTTAGAAACTTATACACATGAGAATAGTTACATCTTTAATTGGTATTCCAATTCTTTAGTGACCACCCTTTGCTTTTGTATCTTTGGTGGTCTCTAATTAAAGGCACAAGCTTTGTTGTTTATGTGTTATGCTTTGCATTTAATAAGCTTGTGGAGCTATTTGCTATATCTCCTTGGTGTGTGGTATGGAAAGACATGATATGCACTATGTGCAACTCCTTTTGAAAGACTATGTTGATGCTTTGCTCATCCTTGTATTAGTCTCCTAAAATGTCTTTTAACTCACACCCATCCTTTTATTTGCCGCTCCTTGCTCATGTTGCAAAACATTTTATTTGTTGCAAGTTGTTTTGCCTTTTCACATTTATATTCTCTTGCATGTGCTTGTGTTCGAATTTATCTAGAGGGAGTGAGGATTCCATGTTGTGCACACTATATTGAAATACAAATCCTATTTGTGCACGTACCTTGGGGAGTTCCCTCTTGATATTTAGAACATTTTTGGATCTTTTGATTGCTTGCTTCTTTTTGAAGTATCTTTCTATTTGATATTCATTTGCAATCTTTGGATCCTCAATATAGTTTGATCTCCTTTCCAACTATTCGTTATTGGATATGTGCATTTGATTTCACTCATATTATGAGAAATGCACACATTATGGGGGAGCTCTTACTATATTGGCCTTCTAAATTTTCCTCCCATTTCGGCAATCGATGCCAATGGGGGAGAAGTTTAGAGGGTTTAAGGAAATTTGGTTTTATGCTTTAGTTTTGTTCTCAAGCATTTGCCTTTCTTCTCTTGCATCCTTGCTCTTTGTGTTGCATGGTTGCTTAATTCATTATATAAACCCTCGTAAAAGGGATTGTCATCAATTACCAAAATGGGGGAGATTGAAAGTGCATGGTTGCCCCATGTGTGGTTTTGGTAATTAATGACAATCCTTATGGACTAATGTTTGCATTGAGATATACTTATAGATCTTGTCCATTGGAAATGTTTGGAATTCATGTGTTGGACTCTAGAAGATGACATGATGACCAATGCTCTATTCAAGTGTTTATATGAAGAATGATCATGTGTAGAAGATGAAGTGCAAAGGAGACATGAAGACGGAGCTTAGCGAGGCTTTCCCATAATGGAGTATGGGGGAGCATTTGGAGAAGTCTTCATCGAGCATGTGCTAGCAAGCACAATCAAGAAAGATGCTCCAACTTGAGAGAGTCAAGATCGTCGGCATCGAGCTCAAGTGGAATGCGCAAGGCAAAGGTATGATCTTGATAGGTTTTCTATTTTACCGGTCTCATGTTGTTAGTGGGAAACCGGGTTTTAGGATAGACGGCGTACTATCAAGAGGGGCTCTCAAGTGAGTAACTTGATCGCATCTTTGTGGAGAGCTCATACTTTTGCATATGTGGCATTTCGTCTTTCTTGGTTCTTATTTGGCTTTTATCCATGTGAGGACTTAGAGCTTGTGTTCATCTCCATACCAAGCTCTAATGCATCAAAAAGGGATTTCATATGTATATCTTATTGCGTTTTGATGTTCGAGGTTTTACCGGTTTGTCTTTTCTAAGAGAGGTCAAACTCTCTACTTGTGGTTTCCTCCTCACATGATGGACTATGATGTGTATATGCATAATCTTGTAGAGCTTGTGAGTATCTTATAACAAGCCCAAGATCATAGAAAATGGTGTCCGGATGAGAAACATATTGCGGTTTGGTTTGGAGGTTTTATCGGTTGTTCTTTTATCGAGAGGTCTAACCTTTCCCCATTTGGTTTTATTCTCCATTGTTGGACTATGATGTTTCTCTGCATGATCTTGTAAAGCTCTTCGTTGCGATTCCAACGAGCCCAAGAATGTCGAAAACGGAGTCCGGATGTTCAAGTTATGATCGTTTCCGTGTCGGGTTCTGGGTGGCCAGCCCCAGGCCAGCCTAGGCCGGCGAGCCGGCTCAGCTGGGTGACCAGCCCCCAGGCTAGCCAAGGCTGGCCTCCTGGCTGGCCGGCTCAGCCACCCAGTCAGCCGTCAGGCCGGCCAAGGCTGGCCTCCTGGCTGGTCGCCTCAGCCACCCAGTCAGCCGCCAGGCCGGCCAAGGCTGGCCTCCTGGCTGGTCGCCTCAGCCTCCCCGCCAGCTTGCAGGCCGGCCAAGGCTGGCCTCCTGGCCGGCCATCTCGGTTGCACGTCAACGACCATATTTTCGTGGGCCATATAAATAGCTCTTCTTCCCCTTTTCACACACAACCTTTGAGCAAGCTTGTCCATCCTCTCTCCTCCATTGTTGCACTTTGCATAGCTTGCTCTTCCTCTCAATCCCTCCCATGGTTCTTGCTCATATTTGAGAGAAAGTGAGAGGTGATCTTGATCTACGTTTTCACCGATCGATTTCTCCTCTAAGTGAGGGAAACCTTGTAGATCTTGATCTTGGAGTTCTTGGTGCATCTCTTCTTTGTTCCTCCTCTCTTATTCCCCCATAAGCATTTGTTGCTTCGTTGAAATTTGAGAGTGAGGGATTTGAGCACTTGTGCTCTTGCCTTTTGCATTTGGTGCATCGGTGTGCTCTCCACGAGGATTCGTGAAAGTTGTAAGTTTGTGAGCTTGTTACTCTTGGGTCCTTGGACCCTAGACGCCTTTGTGGTGGTTGGACCCTTGTGTGGTCACTTGAAGCCGTTCGGGAGCCCCCAATCCATTGTGGGTTGTGCCTCGAATTGTTGTTGAGAGCCGTTCGGGAGCCCCCAACCCATTGTGGGTTGTGCCCCGGATTGTTGTTGAAAGGCTCCGGATTTCGCCTCGAAGGAATACCGATAGTGGAAGGTGAACCAAACCTTTGTGGTGCGGTTCATCGGAGAAGAGGGTGAAACCTTTGTGGTTGTTGAACCGTTGTGTCGGTTCACACCTCTCCAACGAGACGTACTCCCTTTCAAGGAGGAACTCGGGAATACTTCCTCGTCTCCGCGCGCCTCGGTTATTTCTATACCCAATCTTTTTACTTATGCAACTTACTTTGTGATAGCCTTCGTGCTTGAAGTATTATATTGCTATCACCTTGTTGCTTGTCTTGCTTAGCATAAGTTGTTGGTGCATATAGGTGAGCCTAGTTTATTTAGGTTGTCGGATTGTTAATTTAAACACCTAGTTTTATTCCGCAATTAGCAAGCCTAAACCGAAAAAGTTTTAATCGCCTATTCACCCCCCTCTAGGCGACATCATTGTCCTTTCAACGACCAAGTGCTTCTTTGAAATCTCGCCTGGCGAGACCCAGGATGAAGGCGTCCATGGCCCTATCTTTCGATATTGCGCCCACTGAGTTACGTATTTTGGTCCATCGCCGTATGTCTGACCTCAACGATTCGTCTGATCGTTGAGTGCAGGCTCTCAGTTCTTCGAATGTTTTCGGTCGCTCACACAAAGGTTCGAAGTTCTTGATGAAGTCTCTGCGGAAGTGATCCCACGAGTCGTATGACGACGGAGGTAGCGCCTTGAGCCAGTCGTGGGCCGTTCCTTCGAGCATGAGTCGTATGTATTGCATTGCCGTAGTATTCGTGCCTCGCTGGCATGAGACGGCGAGTCTGTAATCTTCTAGCCATCCTGAAGGTTCCTGTCGACCATTGTACTTGGGTTGTTCAGATGTTAAATTGAACCCTTTGGGCATCCGTGTTTCGCGGACGCGTTGAGTGAAACACAAGACCCCGCATGGCTCGGGTTCCCGGTCGGAATATGAGTCGCTATTGGAGGACCTTCGAGATCTGCTTCTGCTGGACCTGTGTCGGCGGGTACTTTTCCTTGTTTCCTCCGAAGGGCGACTGCGACCGCTACGATTGTGTGTTGCGTGTCGCGGGCTGGCTATGTTGCGATCTTGACTCCCTCCTGGAGTATTTGCATCCGGATATATGGCCTTTGCCGCTAGGGCCAGTGATTTTAGCTATTGGCGATGCAGGGCTACGTTGGGATCGTCCGCTGGAGGCTCCATTGCTTTGAGATAAGCACCCACAGAGAAAAGAGCACCCACAGCTGTTTTGGGTACTGGGATTCCTTCGGTATCGTGTGTCATGAACGAGAAGTTGCGAGTAATTGCTTCTCTCGTCTTGTGGGAGGCGTGCCAGCCTCGATCTGTGTCTTGGGCTTGGTTGCCCTGTGGAGCTAAGGGATAGCTGTCTCCTTCGTGCACTCGAGATGCTGGCTTGCCTTTTGCGCTCTTCGAGTGTTGCTCTGTAGTTTTGCAGTCGAATCGATTCCTGCCAGTTGAAGTATTGGAAGGTTAACATCTCCTCTGGAGTTGCGTCTGCTGGCATCATTGTGCACTCCTTGATGACTTTGTCTGCTTTTGCCACCATCTCTGCAGTAATTGTCAGAGTTGTGACCCCATCCGGCATAGTTACCGTGCATGGGAATTCTGTAGGCCTGCGACAGGCTGCGGCTACGGATGATTCTGCAGAGATGGCCACGTAAACCTGATGGGGGTGACCCACGGGTACGTGTATGCGCTGTCGATTCCTGTCATGGACTCGACGTCTTCATCAAGGCTCACGTCGGAGTCAGTATGCCCGTCGAGTGGATCTTCTGGACGGATCTCGCTGTCGATGTGCTCATCACCTATGCTCATCTCGGTGTCAGCAAAACCGTGATGGACCTCAGAATCGAGGTTGTTGTTGGTGTAGATCTCAGAGTCGACGTTGCTGTCGTTATGAATTGCGGGTTCGTAGAAGTCGTCGAGGGAGATCCCGAAGTCGAAGTTCTCGTCGAGTGGAAGATCGAACTCGAGATCGTTTTTGCGGTATGCTGATTCAGCTTCCTCACCTTGGAGTTCCTTTGTCACGTACTCGTCGATTTCCCGAGTTGACATGGTTGTTGCAGGTGAGCATGCTTCGAGAATCGACAATGGGACAGACGCAGTTGATGGAGCCTCGGGTGCGGCCGTCGCGAGTTGTCGTGGATCTGTCAAGTCCTGCGTACCAAGCTTGTTTACGAAAAAATTGAATGCTCCGACAGTTAAATCCAAACCTGACTCGAGACTAGAAAACGTCTCTCGAAGCTCTGGTGAGTGTGGATCGAAGTGCATCAGAGGAGCCGATGCGCTTTTTGCTGGTGAAACCGGCGGACTGCCATTTTTCGAGCGAGTCAGCGAGTTGCCGTGTGTCGACCGAGTCGGCGAGTTGTGGTTTGTCGATGTAGCCGGCGAGTTGCCGTTCGTAGATGCGATCGGCGAGTTACCGTTTTCTGATGGAACCGGCGAAACCGTGAGTCCAACACTATTCTTTCCCACAGACGGCGCCACTTGACGAGGGGTTAACTCATCAAGTCCCATGGTTAAGGACCTAGGGTTGAGATTATGGGGGAGAGAACGTGGTAGAGCTGGTAGTATCGTCGGCTGACAAACAAAGGCAATGTTTTACCCAGGTTTAGGCCTCCGGAGAGTAACACCCTACTTCCTGCTTGTCTGGTATTGATCTGAGAGTATATGCGAGTTACAAGGGAATCCCGGCGAGACGCTGATCTCGCTAGGGCTTCGATGGTTCTGGTATTGCGTGTCCTAGATCGGCGGCCCTCCCAGCCTTTACATAATAGGCTGGGTCTCGGGAGTTCCCAACCGACCCGGATTACATATAAGGAAAGTCTAAATCTACTATGGCTTCGCCTAACTTGGAGGATACTCCATCTTCTTGGGCCTTGTTTCTTGGGCTTCATGTAGACTCTTGATAGTTGGGCCTAGTCGATATGTGCAAGGGTACCTGATAGGTATATCCATGTCAGTGGGAATCAACGGTGAAAATGGTGCGCGGGAGGGAACCGACAGGCGATTGGGAGTCGACGCGTCAATTTGATGTCGGCGACACATGTGGAGGTGTACTGCCACCATGTCTACATCGCCGCTTGGGGAACCGAAAAGAAGGCTGGGCACCATTTAAAACATTGTTGATTGGTCTATGTGCCGACGAGAAGTTGGCCCACTTGTTGTAGTCCGAAGTGGCAGACATGTTTGGACTTGTCCAGCACCGCGAGGCGCCCCAAAAGTTGGGGAGGGTTGGGGGTGGGGGACAAGGGGTTCACGAACTGATTTTCAAGCTGTTCGGACAAATGGAGACAATGGAGGAGCAATTTTCGTGTGCGGATGGAGATGATGTTACGATTACAAATAAAAATCATATTTCTATTCTGGTATTACGTAACATTGGTAGCACCCATTATGAGTGGGAAGAGCCAAATTCCGAAGGTATGTACTCTCTCCTATCCGGTATAACTGTGGCTGGGAAATGAATTGTTATGTACTCTCTCCGATCCGGTATAACTGTGGCTGGAAATGAATTGTTACGTACTCTCTCCGTTTCTAAATATAACATGTTTAGTTTTTGTTCACATTCACATGCACACAAATGTATCTGACATGTTTCATGTATATGTTTATTCATTTTAGTTGCATATAGACAATAAGTGTAGCTCCATCCGTTCCTATATATAAGATGTTTTAGATGTTACACTTGTTCTCTAGATACATACACTAATGAGTGAACATACACATATAATGTGTCTAGATACATTTGTGTACATGTGTGGACAAAGTCTAAAACATCTTATACTCCGTATTTGCGACGGAGTGAGTATAACATAACAGTACAACTCACGACAATTTTAGGGACCAAACCCATTTTCCGCGGTTGGTTTTAGATCAGACGGTCACGAGCGGGCGCCTCTCACCGTCGAGAAAAGATTGAGAAAGGGTACCCACCGAGAAAGTATCCAGTGAAAACTCTTCTTCAGTGGAAACATGGAAACTGCAATCTGTACCGTTGGATGTGAAATGAGTGGTCCAGATACATCCGCATTCTGTACCACACACTTTGCAAAAAACCGCCCGCCATGCCTGTTGTGTTCTTGCAAATAACACCTCATATATGTTCCTCCTCTCACAACATCCCATGGCCCAAGAGGCAGCGATACGAGCTAGGGTTAGGAATCCTCCATCTCTCCGGAGTGGCCGGCGGCGCATGGCGAGAAGACCCAGCTACCAAGCGGATGAAGATGGAGGAGAGAAGCCTGTATCAGCTGCGTGCTAGCTCAGACCTCTATGATTCTGGACTTGGTGGTCAGGCCAACAACCAGCACGGGACGCAGTCTCCACCGCGTGCGTCGGCCATCCTCCGCGGCGAGCTGCTCGCTTCAGAGCTCCAACACGCAAAGCCTCGCCTCGCATCGCTGCCTTCGACGAGCCTTTGTCACCGAGATGTGCTGGGTAAAGCTAGTCATCGGACAGTGTAGAGTTGTGAGCTCTGTGAAAGAGGAAGGAGCATGCCTGATGATTGATCCATGTTGCGTAAATCTAGTTCTCTTAATTTGTTCTCTTAATTTGGTTATGGACCATGCCTGATGATTGATCCTGTACTCTGTACTCTGTAATTATATTTTTGCACTGCCTAGAAGCTGCAAAATCTGTACAGGCGCTTACTGATGTATTGCAGCGGACATTGTATGTACCAAACTCTTTTGCTGAATTCCTAATCGTCCTCTTCCATGCGTGAATCCTTGCCGTGTGCTAACATGTACTCCTACTAACGCTACTACACGATATTCAATTTCATTGCTCTTCATATAATTCATATTCTGTATTACCATGTGCAACGAAATTGTAGCAGGGTTTATTGTCAGTGAACTACTGAATTTTTCGCATTCTATCTTGTACCAACATGAATTACAGATTGCCGTGAACCCAACAAGGCATTCATATGCATTAGCCAATGCGTGACATAGGAATTTCCCAGCGTCCTTGCTGGATCTTTTCCTCCATCTCAAATTTCCATGTTTCCAAGAAGTGTATCAGAGGCGGATCAAAGAATAGACGGTTTAAAAGAAAAACTGATCTAAGGATACACTAATCTCGCAAATAATATTCCATAGACCAGAATACCAACAAACCTTGAAAATATAGTAAAATGACATACACAACTAGAGATCTCAGGTGCATAGACAATCAGACAAAAGCTAAGCATCGATATTTAAGCTGCACATAATTCGAGTACACACGTACATAAAGTTCACTAGAGATACTTTCATCTAACTGAATTCACATCAATTAACCTAAAAGAGTTCACATCAGTTAAGCTCTTCCCATCTTCTTCTCCATGACATACATCAACTGTTCACAACAACTCAGAGAAAAGCCAATAAAGTAGAGCAATACTGGTACTGCAGGTGCTTTGTACACGATGAACCAAACCATTAGAGTTCGGTCATTCAGTATGAAAACTAAACACCTGTAACAAAGAAGGTGAGAGCCGGTTAGCAAAAATAAACATGAAAGTAATATAACTTATTCGTGTGCACTACCAGTATACCTTTTTTATATGGATGTGCTTTCTTAGGACAAGTGCGGCTATCATGGGTGACAACTTGTTTACATGTGCTGCACCTACAGGGGATATTTTCCTTGTTGGTATTATCTGTTTTGCCTTTCTTCTTTCCCTTGTCATTATGCCCTTTATTCTCTTTATCTTGCCCCTTGAGTGAATATCATTCGGTGGGTGGATACCAACTTCATCCGGAATGGTACAACCAAGAAATTCCTCAAATTGTTGAACTAGACTTTGTTCTTTTGCTGGTACTATCTTTGTCAGTTCTTCTCCAAGTGCATATACCCTCTTTAAAGAACTGCACACCAGCGTGAGATTGCTTAGCTTGAACTAACAATTCTTCCATCTTCTTGCACGTGTCGGAGACCATTTTTTGCAACTCGATATCATAAGACTAGGTGCCACCCCTCCCATTCATCTGTTATCATAAGACTAGGTGCCACCCCTCCCATTGCTTTTAAGAAAGTCCGAAACAACCAAACAAACGATTCTATCTTCTCGTCATGTAAGAATGCAGCACCAAAGAAGATACTTCCCTTGTGATGATTCACTCCGGTGAAGGGGGCAAATATCATGTTATATTCATTTGTGCTATATGTTGAGTCGAAGGAGACAAGATTCCCGAAATGTTTATAATTGCTCCTACTAGTGGAATCTGCCCAGAACACATGAACCAACCTACCCTTGTCATCAATAACATAGTCAAAATAAAATCCAGGATTTGCAAGATTCTTTCTTCCTAGCTGATCGATGAACATTTGAGCATCCGACGACTTGATGTGGCACCTCAAGGTTCTATGGAAATTTTGCAGATCCTTTTTTGTACATCCAACATCATCAAAACGCCCCAAACCTACACGAAGGAACCGGTATGCCGCTGAAGTCCCAATGCAAGCACTATGGCAATTGAACAATGTACTCCTTGCCTTGCAGCTGACTTTCCTGTTGGATCTAATGAATTGCTGCTTACTAGGCGACACAAGTATATGGTTATGTACCTGCTCAAAAGCTGAAACAATGTACCTCCCATCTACTGTACGCTTGATGACAATTTTTGCCTCGCACCCACACCTAGTAATTTTTCTTTCACGTCTCCTTTTGGTGCAAGGTTCAGAAATTATATTACCTATCTTCTCCTCACGAAACCCTTCTTTTGCACACAAGAATCGCTTGTGCGTGACAACACCATTACTCGACTTGTGTTGGCCCACACGGACTGAAAACCCAACATGGTGTGCATATACCTCGTAGAATGTTTTTGCCGTATCCACATCTGAAAAATACATCCCCACACTTGGAGTTATGGATTCATCACAATCAGGTGTGTACAATGAGTCCTGCATCGCGAATCACAACCTCTAGTTAGTCCCATGATCCAACAAAATTTACAGAACTAAAGAACCTAATAGTCCATATGTACTTACACATATAGGTATGCTTGTGGTTTTTGTTGTGTGATAAACCCTGTATGGAGAGGCACATTAACTTGCGTAGTTGATTCTGCGTCAGATTGCACATCACGGAACTGCATTGGCATAGCAGTGCTCTCCTCACCGTCAGACTCCATTTTTTGCTGCAAAATGTAAAATGTCTAACCAGATTTAATAGAATGCACATGTGTTTGATAATAGCCGTAGCTAGAGTAAACTCATCCACGGACTTTGGTAATAAGAAAATATTTAGCGCATGCACATATTTGTCTAGATTTAGTAAAAACAAATTTTCTTTGAAATCTGACTACCTATATAGAACCAGAACCAGAGCCACCCAGGATCAGTAACCACCATTTTAATCGCATTAAGCTTTCATCTCTATGGAAAAGTAAATATCTAGAAAAATCACATTGCTCATACATGAATAATCTCATTCCGTCGGTAAGAACTAGCTACACCTCCGAACACATTAAAACTACAAAAAGGCAAGAGCGCTTACCTACAAATTTAAATAATGTATGAGCAAACAACACGTACCTGTTGAACTGGTGATTTGGCGGAACGACCAACTCAAAGAATTCCTTGATTGATGGTATTCCAAGCCGGAGACGCGGTTGCCTCCGCACTTCAAGCCAAGATCTCGAATCCCAGCTGTTTCCCTCCGTGTTCCGCTGCAGTATTCCGAGCCGGAGACGCGGACACGTCCGCAGGATCTTGAACGGCTGCCTCTGCTCCCGAGAGGCCGGCGGCGCCGCCTCTACAGTCTCCCGAGCGGCCGCTGTCGTCTCCCGATCCCCAAATCTAACTCTGTTGTTTAATTCGAAACTGTGAAGCGGTACAGGTTGAGGGCGGGATAAAATGACTGGCAAGGGGTTCTATGCTAAAAGGCCAGCAGCCCCGCGGGCGGTTTTTTGCAAAGTGTGTGGTACAGAATGCGGATGTATCTGGATCACTCATTTCACATCCAACGGTACAGATTGCAGTTTCCATGTTTCCACTGAAGAAGAGTTTTCACTGGATACTTTCTCCAGCCCACCCTACCTCAGCCACCTGCGAGGTCACACTCCACGTGTCCGTGGTGGGTCCCACCAGCCGCCTCTCCCCTCGCGCTAATCCGGGTGGCGAAGGCAAAGCAGCAGCGAGCCTTCTCGGGAACAAACCCCCCCACCGCCCCCATCCCATTCCGACCCCCCTGGACTGGAAAGCGCGAGAGCTTCCGGAAGCATCCCCCGAATCGGCCCGCGGCGATCGGGGAGGCGGGACTGTCTGTAACTGCCGCCGGGGCCACGCTCGCCGCGCCCGGAGATGGACGCGGCGGAGAAGCTGCGGTGGCGCTTCTGCGACGGCAGCGTCACCGATCTGCTCGACGCCCGCAGCCTCCATGGCTCCCCCGTAAGACATCACCCCTCGGAATGCCCGAGCCCTTCTGTTTAGGCGTGCTGGCATCTGTGCTTAGCTTTGGGGTCGTATCTCTGGGCCCAATTCGACGGGTTTGGGGTGGTGGAGTCTGTGTGGCTCAATCGCCGGAGTTAGGCGCTTCCGGATGAGTCGTGAGTCGCCAGGGTGCGGCGTTTCTCAATCGAGCTGGCGTTTACAAGGGTTTATGGGCGTGGGGGAGCAGTCACTGTTCTGTTTGAGTCGTTTCTATGTAGGCAATGGGTTGGTGCGAATTGTGGTACTGGTACCCTTTTTCATCAATTCGTCGGAGTTTGGTGTGTAGTGCTCCCAGTCTCTCTACCGCTTCAAGTCTCAGAAGTAATGCTGGTTCACAGTTTATGACTTAAGCGGTAGTGAGTTCTTCAGTTACTTGGGCAATTTCATTGGATACCAATTTGTGCTGTATGCTGATCCTGTTTTAGAAGTCTGAACTATGACGGGAGTTTGGGAGGTCATGGCCTATGTGCTATCCGCTTGAGCCAGCTATTTATCACTTTGAACTCTGTTCCCCTTACCTCATGTGTATATGGTCTCCTGAATGGACACTCTTTGTGAGTTGAATTCATGGGAGCTAGGCTTTTTGTTAGGAACCGTGTATTTGGTTCTTGGCTATAAGATTTTGATTCTTTGAAGTGCAGCGGCAGCATTGTTTAGTTGGACACTTTACCACAAACCATGAAAACCTTGTTGGCACTCTTTTATGATCTGCTTTGGTCCTGCATGCGGAAATTATACATGTTTTAATCACGGTATCAGTCAAAGAGTAAACCCTGATGCAGGTAGATACAACTAACAATTTCTTCTTTTCCAGGACAACACTAAGAGAATGCAGTTCCATTCTTCTTTAGTACAAAGGCTTGCTTTGGAGAAGGAGATTGAGGTATTTGACTTTTTTTTGTTGTTCACCTTACCATGTATACTCGTTTCCTCACAAGAACAGGCAGATTTATTATTTTCTTAGACGGATGCTAAAGTAGCGAAGTTCCTTACTCTTTCCTTGAATTTTACTGGGTTGCCTTTTGCTTTTCCTGTGCTATTTGACAGGGTCACGTAGGCTGCGTGAATGCTATTGCATGGAACTCAAATGGCTCACTTCTGATATCAGGATCAGATGACACTAGAGTAAGTTTCTGGATAAATTTCCCATCCATTCTTCTCATGTTCTCTGTAGCTAGTCTTGCATGAAATCTTGTCTTGCAAAAGTTTTCCAGTACTTCGGCTTTGTTGATTGATATTATATTTTATTTTGCGGTGGAACCAATCTTAGTTAGAAACCAATCTGAATGATATAAGGCCATTTTCTTGCAAAAGAGATGTTGCTCAGAGTTGGAGTTGACAGCCTCAAATGTAAAATATTCATATGTATATGGTTTTATTTCCAATGGTATATTCTTGGACTAGGAAAAACTGGAGAGTTTGATGGTTGATACAATGTGCTTCTGTATGGATACTTCTGCAGGTTAACATCTGGAGTTATGCTAATCAAGAGCTGTTGCATGAAATTGATACCGGACATTCCGCAAATGTATTTTGCACAAAATTTGTCCCGGAAACATCTGATGAAGTAGTAGTTTCAGGAGCAGGAGATGCTGAGGTACCACCTTTCTAGGATATGTTTTCACTTCTATGTTTCGCAGTTATTCCTAGACATTTTTTTCAGGAGAGGTTTATTGATTCTTTTCCAGGTTCGTGTTTTCAATTTGTCTCGTTTAAGTGGCGTAAGACCTAGGGAAGTTTCGATGGAGCCAGCTGCAGTTTATCAATGTCACTCAAGGAGGGTAAAAAACTAGCTGTAAGATCCTAATCTTATGCGGAGGGCCATGATTTTGAAATTTTGAATCATAGAGCATGGAGGAAGTTTCTCTTTGCATTGCATCTAATGTTGACAAAGCTCTCAGGTCTTCCTGAATGTACACACCATCATAAATTTTAGGATCCATAGGAGAAGAAAAAATGATGTATCATTTTCGGGTCTTTGCACTACTTGAGACGTCTTCTACTTGTTGATGCATAAATATGTTGCATTGCCTGGTTCAACATTCATAATTATGTTTGTTTGCAATATGTAGGTCGAAGTTGGCAACCCTAATGTTGTGTGGAGCGCGAGTGAGGATGGTACTCTAAGACAGCATGATTTTAGGGAGTGCAGTTCCTGTCCTCGTGCAGGATCGGCTAACCAGGAGTGCCGTAATGTGCTTGTGAGTATTCCATTTCCAGCATTTGGGTTCCGCTTCTATTGTGGTTATTAGGTGCATTCTTCTCATGGAGCATGTAATGTAATTCCTGTTTAATTTAGGTCTTGTTTTAGTTTTGATCCTTGAAAGCCAAATACAGTGGCCACTATTACTAAGGGAGTACCCTTGTATCGATTATAAATATTTCTGTTTGAATCTTGAAGTGGTTCTCTTTTGTGTTCCATGAAGACTTCAACACGATTTTTGCGCACCAATTTCCTATATGCCAGATGAATCAACCTGTAATGCTGCATTTATTTGGACTATGATCATATAATCAGTTTTACCCTGTGATCAGAATGTTGTGGTTTTCAGTCACTTGCTTCTAGGATTGGTATTTTTCTTTTTTGTTCTTATGAGTCCTATTGGAAATGCCACGAAATGTGTTTCTTTTTCGTTCTTATGAGTCGTATTGGAAATGCTGGGATAATTACATGTCTTTCTGACAGCTAGATCTACGCTGTGGAGCAAAGAAGTCTTTAGCTGATCTCCCCAGACAACCTCTGGCGTTAAAGTCTTGTGATATTAGCTCTGTTTGTCCACATCAGCTCCTTGTTGGTGGGAGGTAATTTGTATTTATAAATCAGCCAGTGCATGACAGGCCTTGCTTATTTTAACTTACAAAAGCATCACTTCCAACTTGATGTTTATGCAGCGATGCGTTTGCCCGTCTGTACGATAGGAGAATGCTTCCGCCTTTGAGCTCATGTCAAACAAAAAGAGAGCCACCCCCTTGCATTAAAATGTTCTGTCCATTGCACCTTGCTGAAAATGTAAGTTCACTCTTGTGCTTGAAGAGCTTGTTGTTTGTTCCAAATTGTGCATGGTAAAGCTGAGAGCGATTATTGCTTGTTGGCATCATCTGGACTGTACTATACTCTAGAGATGTGGAAGAATTTAACTTGATTATATAAAATACTCCCTCCAATCCCTAATTAGTGTCGCGAGCTGTACAGACATTTGTACTGTTGTACTAGTTTCTCCGCCACACTTTTTGCGGACCGAGGTAGTGCATTTTTTTGAATAAATCCGCCTTCTCCCATAATTTGTGCCAGAACATTTGATTCAAAATTTTGTTATACCTGAAGCTTTTGAAACGACTTTTCTGTTACATTCATTGACTTTTGGTCTCTCCTATCAGAGGAAGTCAAATTTGCACCTTACCCATGTTGCGTTCAGCCCGAATGGGAAGGAGGTTCTTTTGAGTTACAGCGGTGAACATGTATATCTGTTTGATGTCGACCCAGGTATGATTGGTTGGCTCCCTTTGCTTATCTTCATTTTGGTTATAACACTTCTACTTTCTTTCAGTCTACTGCCAGTGTTGATATCTTTAATATTATACTGGTAATGTATTTGTTTATGTGTTCAGACAATATGAGTTCAGTGAGATACACAGCAGATGATGTACGTGACCAGTTATATTTGCCACCTTTTCACAAGGAACCAGCAACAAAAAAGTCAAGACGAAGTAAGTTCCCAGCAAAAGCAACTTCAAGAAATTCGTCTAGGGTGAGCAGTCTTGTCTTTGCGCACTTGCTTTGGTGCACTCTCTCGTTTTTGTAAACATGGCCTCTTCATATCACATACTCTGGTCTGCTAGACACGTTGAACCCCTCTGCTTTTCATGGCACCTGTTTCAGGTAGATATGCTGAAGAAAGTTGTGATAAAATCTCTGGAGACAGGCACTAACTTAATGCATGGGATTGAAGCATGCTGTGAAATACTTGAGGCTATGGAATCTGATATTGATGATAGCTTGATGTATGAAGTCTTGTGTACCCGGGCAGGGTTGTACCTAAAGGTTTGCTTGTACTTGTTTATCCGTGTCTCAAATCTCTGTTCCATTTGAAACATACGGATTCTGAAATGATGTTTTGCAGCGGAGGTGGAAAAATGATGTTTACATGGCTATTCGGGATTGCAACAGAGCAAGGAATATTGACTTCACATCATTCCAGGCACACTTGTTCATGGCTGAGGCACTGTTACAGGTAAATTTTTTTGTCAAAGAATATATGTGTATAGAGCATGCTTGGCTAAAATATTGGCTGCCAATCGGTTGGCTACCAACTTACCTTGCCATCCTTTCCAAACCTGCCAATTTTTGGCAAGTTTAGGAGTTGCTAAATGTTGGCTAGCCAATTTTTGGTGTCAACCAAGTGCCCATACTGCAAATAATGCTGTACCGTCATACAAAATTGATCTGACCTTGGCACTTTGAGTTGCATTCTGTCTGGTATCTGGAGTTGCTTTGCATCTTTTAGGAGATTTTAAACCCACGATGTGCTCAAGCCTCTCTAGAATGTTTTATTTGTGCTGTCTATTCTTTGTCAATATAGTGTCACAATGACATGTCTCTGACACGTCTTGTTCCACTAAATTTCTGTATGTCCTAAGTCGCCCTCCTTTAGTTCTGGACCGATGAATGAAGAGATTGAAACTTGGTACTGCTTCATCTCTTACAAATATGTGGTGCGCTTTGTGTAGTTAGGAAGACTGAAGGAGGCATGTGAATATGCGGAAGCCGCACGTAGTCTTGCTCCATCAAATTCGGTGTCTGCGATACAAGTGGAAAATATTAAGGAGCGACTTGCTGCTGGTGAGTACATTTGATATAAACAATTGTTTTCTCCAACGTAGCTACAACCATGGTTTTTGAGTCGAGCGACTAGTCGCGACTAGTCGATGAGTCTCAATATGAAGTCCGACTCGGCATCTCGACTCGACTAATTGGTTGAGTCGAGCGACTCAATCGACTAGTCTCGACTAGTCCAGGTTTTTGAGTCAAATAACGACTTAAAGTTGGCCCAGCCCGTCATATTTTTTCCAATATTGCTTGCCCAGCTCCCCCCATGAAACCTAGATCGCCCCAATTTTTTCCCCGAGCCAAAACTGCTTGGACACTGTATGGAGATGCCCAGGTTTGTATTATAGACTATTAATAAGTATATAGTTATATACAGTTATACATATAATATGGTAATTTTATAGTACCTATTGCTAAACTACTCATGTCGACTAGTCGACCATGACTAGTCACGACTAGTTAAGAGTCGCTACCCCTGAATGACTCGTCGACTCGAAAACCTTGGCTACAACGTATGAATATAATTTCTAGAGATTGTTATGCAATAGCTTTACTACTGAAAGATGATGTAGCCGGTGTTCCCGAGTGTATAGCTCACTAACCTGTTGGTATTCCATTATTTAAAATTGAGAATTGTAAGATGCCAATGGATTCAAGCTTTAGTTGTTGCTTTTATGCAGAAGATGTGATATGTTGCTGTTAAACTTTTGAAAGGTCTGATTGATTTATGTTGTTCGAACAGCTGAACACGAGAAAAAGAAAAAAGATCAACAAGGTAATACTAACAGTGATGCGCGTCATGGAAGTTTACGGTCACTGAGTGATCTACTGTTTAGATCAGATGTTAGTGGGTCATCATCACTGGAAGGTCGAGAAGATTCAGATTACGATGATGACATGGAGTTAGACTTTGATACGTCAGTATCAGGTGACGAAAGCCGTGATAGTGATCCAGGTGCTGTTCGAGGTAGTTAAGTTTAAAATTTCACCGAAGAGAGGATCAAACTAATGAGGAGTCTGTTGAGAAGGATTGGCTGAGTCCACTAGTAATGGTGATTCTGCCTATGAGGTTATTTTTTCTCTCATTCTATTCTTTTATCTGAATTATGAAGTTCCTAGTATGAGATGCTCTTTTTTGCTCTTTACTGACATTGGATGGATATAACACCATCATGTTGTGCAATATAGCCGGAGGTTGCCATTGATATGAAACAAAGATATGTTGCGCACTGCAACGTGGGGACAGATATAAAACAAGCTAGCTTTCTTGGTGAACGAGGTTAGGCTGTTGTGCTATTTCTTCTTGCATGCATGTTCAGTTAGTTATTTAAATAGTTAGGCCTCCTATCAGTCACTTGCATGGCAGTCCCGTAGAGACGAGACATCAACCTTTAATGTAAAGCGTACCCATAGTCAACAACTTTGTTACTACGTTATCAGATTTCTGTTGCTAGGTTTGGTGTTGAGATTTTTTGCTTTCCTTTCTGAATGAAAAAGCCTTACCTGATCGATTGCTTGTAACTGACAGTGCTTTCTAATTAATAGAAGTGCAAAGCTTTTGCGCTCTCTCTAGAAATTTATGTTACCAGATACCCTTGGATGTTCAGACATCAAGTCATGGACCAGTACAGAGTTAAATTTTGGTCGTGGAGTTTGGTATCTGGACTGCACAATGGATCATAGATTGTGGTGTGGTACTGTGCTGCATAATTAGCTTGTGCAGAATCACTTGCATTAATTAATTTCCTTGAATTAATGTAAGAAGACAACTTGTTAGTGCAAAGAGTAAACTTCATTGAGCTTACATATACTTTACCAATGTATCATAAACTACATTCTAGAGAAAAGTATTTTCCTCATTACACATTGTTATACATACATATCTCAAAACTTCGTTTTTAATGAGTTCCTGTTCCCAGTCACTGCTCTTACCAGCTGGACCCCTTGTAAAGGCCACACATCCTTTCTGCCTGTTATGACGACTGAGACGAGCTACCGCGTTGGCCAACTGGCCAGGTAGTGCCTCATTGCTCTGATGGGTGAACACCCATGGGGAGTAAGGCCATAGGCTCCTCTATGTTTCCCACTATGGTAGCATCAACCAAAATTTTACATACTGATGTATCGAGTCTATGCGGAGCTAGAATTACCATGTGTCACTTGTAGGGTCGTTTGATAAAAGTTGGACATTAATTCATAGAAAGTGTAGTTTTGCAATTGACATGTCAAAGCAGACCTCCGTAGTTTTGTGAAAAAATAGTGTGAGAGTGTATTTTTGTGGAAAAGTAACTCGTAAATCATAGTTTTGTGATAGTTTATTCGAAGTATGTGTTAGCCCATGATATTTGTATAGTTTAAGTCTTCTAATGTCTAATGTCTAACGCTGCATTGCTCTGGCGACAGGGGATTTTATTGCCAGCGGAAGTGATGATGGTAGATGGTTCATATGGGAGAAAAGAACAGGAAGGCTTATTAAAATGCTTGCAGGGGATGGTGCTGGTAATTGCATTTTTTCTCTCACTGCTGCTATCCCTTGAGTACCTTTTCTCATGCCCTTTATGTCTTCTCTAGTTGTGAACTGTATACAGTCTCATCCGCATGATTGTGCTGTTGCAACAAGTGGAATTGACAATACAATAAAGGTATAAGATATGATCTTTTTTTGAAGCATTTGCATATTTTGTTCTCAGTGTTCTCAGTGTTCTCTTGTCCTTATTCATTGTTAGTTATGGACACCGGATGCAGAAGCTTCATGTATGGTTGCTGGACCAGAAATTGATGTATTAAGTGCCATAGAGAACAATCAGAAGAAGTTATCCCGCAACCGTGAAATTTTGTTGTAAGATGTCAAACCTTCACTGGAGTTTAAGATCTATATGTGGGCTTGGAATGACATGACCACAACTAGCATTTGACATCATGCTGTTTTTTTCTATCTATCATCAACTTGTATAGAAATTGCTAGTAGTGATTTTGATAACATGTTACAACATGCAGTTTGTAATCTGCTTCCAGTCAACTCATTACAACATGCAGTTTGTAGTCAGTCTTGAAACTATTCTACTATACTAGGAAGAAAAAAAAACTCAAAAAAAAAATACTATGTATTCTTTACTGTCAGTTGCATCCAATGCGCATTTCATTGGCTCACACAATCTTGTTTCCTTATCTTTCTGTTCTTATGTATAATTGTTATATTTCTATGTGCAGGCCTTTTGAGTTTTTGGAACGATTTCGGACGCATGAATTTGCGGAAGGAAGTTTACGTCCTTTAGAGTGTGCTCAGACTTGATTTACTATGGTTTGGACTCCTGAGGTACTGCTGTTCGCTGGAGATTTTAGTGCATCCGTAACTATTTGCTCAGCACAATTTCTATAAAATATATGTTGAACTGGGTCAACTGTGTCAGTGGAAACAGTTTGGACCCGAGGAACAGATAATATGAGACCTCACTTTTGCTCCCTGATTTGTATGTTTTTTCTTTCAGCTTTTCAGGGAAAGGGTAATGCAGGGCAATTTATCAGAGATAGGAGCAGTCAATGTTTAGGTAAAAATGTAATTGCAAGGTCTTGTTGCAATAGTAGCCAATGTTCTACAGGTGTGCTGATATTGAAGATGTTGCTTCTGGTGTGAATAAACATTGCAATGCTGTTTGTTGGTATGCGACGTGGACTATTCACGTGTACAGATTGTAGAAAGACAAAGTCTTGTAATAAGTCGTTTGTATATGTATAAGCCGCCGTAATAGAGCACATAATTTTCTTTCGCTTCTTACTCCCTAGGGCAAGTTGGCACCTCGGGTGCAAGCTGCAATATAGAAATGCAGTGTACAGCTTTGTAACATGCGGGTTTTGTATGCCCATTTGGCCAACATGACACCATTCTTTTCTTCATTCAGAAATGTTGACACGAATTTTAGTTGTGCTCAAACTGTGCGATGTTGTAGTTGTGCTCAAACGGTGGAGGAGGCGCGTGAGCACGCGTGCAACAACTGGCTTTTGCTGGCCGACTGTAGACTATTGGACTGCCAACATCCCCGTTGGTGCCGCCTCTCACCGGCAAGGAGCGCCTCACCTTTTCAAGAGGACGGGAGGACATGTTGTGGGAGATGCGGTGTGACCCCAAGTACGCCAGGTCGTTGCCCAGTTAGGACGACGACCTGAAGATGGAGTACGAGGAGCCTCCACAGTTTGTTCCCTACGTCCTCCGCTTGTGGGCCGCCTGAGGGGTTGATCAACGTCGACCATCCGGCTAGGATAACATTGTCGATAACATGTGCCAATGCTCCCAGTAACCCATCTGACCGCCGGTGAAGATGCTACCAGGTAGTGCTATGCATCATCGTTGGGCGCCTTTTCCCTTGCAAAAGCAAAAGGACTCTTGGACGCGGAAGTGATGGTTGGCCGTCACGCCGCTTGGCTGGATTGGGTTATTTTGCTTGATCTGGGTCTGCGCCGGCCGGTTTGATAATGCCCGAGTTTCTCCGAGGATGGAGTGTCCTCGTTCCGCTTTCCCGTCTAGTGCGTTGCATCTGCCGCTGCCGGTGTACAGTTGAAGTAGGTTCGGCAGCACGCGGTTTCTCTCCTAGTTTAACATGATAGCTAGAATCGGAAGAATTTAGAATGGTGGAACGTATCACTAAGGGAAGGGTGACCAACACTCGAACAGGAACAGTAGTACCACTTTCATTTGGACAAATTAAACCAACCAAATCATGAAATCAGCGCCCAATTAACGCATGCATCCGGGAGGGAGAAGTCAGGAATGGGCTACCAAGAAAACCAAACAACGCCCTCGTCGTGTGCTGGTGGAAGTGGTCAGCTGACATGTATAGCGCCATCCAGCCGGGTCTCTGCATGATCTCATCGATCCAAGTGACCACCCTTGTTCGACTTTCTTGAATAACTTTATGTTTTCGTTGCAAAGGAAAAGCGTAGATCCATCCAATGATCCAAGTGCTAATCCCACGTCTACACGCACTGATGCTGTATAAGAGCTGAGGAGATGGCGGCGCGATCGGTGTGGTGTTTGGTGGCGGCGGTCGTCCTCTTTGGTGGTGGTGCTCTTCGGAGCTCCGCCGCAGATCTGCCGTCTGGTTCATGCTCGCGGCTCGTAGGAGCTGCCGTGCGTGCCCTTCCCTCACCGGAGTCCGAGGAGCGGCGGATCCGGGCGTTCGAAGCTTTAGAAGATCTGGTGGTGTTGCGCAAGGCGATGGCGGTGGCGGTGCAGGGTGAAGGCTCTCCGGAGCTGAGGTTCGTCGACTTCCCGTCCGCAGAGGGTCTCCTTCCAGTCCAAGGTTCAGCGGATGAGCAGCGGCGGCGCGCCGGCGGCACGGCCTGTTCGTTGCCGTTTTCATCGGGGTCCAGCTGGACTTGTTTGTTTTTTCACTCTTTGTTCTAGATCTATCTGTAAGGACCTTGTTGTAATGTTGTCTGTTCTTCCCTGCAAATTAAAAAAACAGTCTTCACAAAGTCTCGTCGACGTTTCAAAAGGGGGAAAGAGAGAGTCAAAGACCAAACCTTCACGTATAGTCTACGAGCGCGCACGCATCACGCCAAAACGAGGCTAGCAAAAAGGAGAAATCGTTGCCCCGCTGTATGTGAACCACTTGCCCGTCGACTCGAGGGCACTGCATCTGCTTTGTGTATTTTATTTTTTTGAACAAGGAGAAGGACCCCGAAGGGTCCAGACTGCATTAAATGGTGGGATAACAAATTACATCAAGGACCTCAAGGAAAATGAAAATTACATCCAAGCCCCTGGCTTTTACAAAAAGGACCTCAGTTAAATAAAAAGAAATGCAATCAAGTCCTTCTCCACCGGAAACGAGCAGCTCGACGCAGTGGCCGCCAGCGCCATTGCCGGGGACACAACCACTTGGCAATGGAGAGACGTAGAACGCCGCCGTGGAACTGAAGGAGGGCCTCCGAAATGGCACGCCGGCCTGGAGGTTGAAGAAACTCTGGCGCAAGCATTGCCAGAGCACAGAGTGGCCCCCTTGGCCATGGATAATAGAGGCAGAAGCTTGCCGCCGTTGAGAATCTCTGCTGGTTGCAGTCGAACTATCTCCCCGCAGAACTTCTGATCCAAATCTCTTGCTCTTCTTCCCGCATCCACTGCGATATGGAAGAGGAAGATCTTCGTCTCCAGAAATTCCACAAGACCTAACTATCCACCGCTGAGCCAGACAAACCAACCCGCCGTCGGACTCTGCAACTATGCCACTAAGCAGAGGAGGCAGATCGAAGAAGAAGCAATGGAGAGCTAGGGATTCGGCCTTATGGAAGCCGCCAGATCCTCTCTTCCTTGTGAACTCTGACCTCCAGAGCTCAGCCGCAAGAAGAAGAAGAACAACTCGAAGCCAGGGCTGGCCGGAAAGCCCCAGATCAAAGCCCCCTGTGCGTACCTTATTCTGAGAGATGCGCAGCTTCATCGACGTCGCTTGCAGCGCCGCCTGCCACCGGCGGACTGCAGCTCGGAGGAAGAAAGCCACAACGCGGCGGATCTGGCCGCCAAGATCCGTCGGCCTACTCTCACACGCCATCGAGGCAAGCAAAGCAAAAAGCTTAAAACTAAACCTACATCTACTATTTACAGGCCAGGCTACGCCACCAAGTCCACGCCGAGCGGCATCGCCGTCGGAGAGAAGCAAGGCACGCGCCGGCGCGACGGCGGAGAGGCCGAAGACGACTCTCAAGATACTGAGTGGGAGCTCAGCGGTGGAGAAAGGAAAAAAAGGGCACACTTGAAGTTTTTTGTGTATTTTATGTCTAAGACTATTTTTAACCACGGTTGCCAAACCCTCCTAAAACGTTCGGACAGACAGTCCGGATAGGGTTTGGGCTGAAAACCAACACCCACCGTGGCCCCAAACTCAGCCCAAACGTCCGGGCTGTCCGACACACCCCAAAGCCATCCCATATGTGGTGAGGGTTTGGGGCGGTTCAACCGTGGCCCCAAACTCAGCCCAAACGTCCGGTTTGTCCGGCACACCCAAAGCCATCCCATATGTGGTGAGGGTTTGGGGCGGTCCGGACGCGCCCGAATAGGCCGCCATGTCGGAAGCGGCCCACTGCGACCCCACATATATCTACTCAATCCCCACCCTGGATGCAACCCTAGCTCTCACTCTCCTCCGGTCCCCTTTCCACTCCGTTGCACTCTCACTCTTCCCCGTCCATAGGGATTCGCCAATGGCCGGCTCCGGCAGTGGATCTGCGTTGTCCGGGACTGAGATGTACTGGGATGCGTTTGCGCATGAGGAGGAGGAGGTGGATAGGTGCTCCGGGGCAGAGAAGGTAGCCGTGCCATCGTCAGATAAATCGTTGGCGACGGCTATTTGCTCCGGCTGAGCGGCCATTTCGTGGACTACACGTCGGACGCCGACGAGGGAGTGGAAGCTCAGGCATTGTTGGGACATACTGAAGGAAAGTCCTTTCGTGGACTACACGCCGGAAGCCGAGAAGAGGGACATGGTGCGCCAAGCGGAGAGCCAGGCTCGGATGGAACGCCGTTCTCGGCAAAGGGAACATGATGCGATGGTGAGAGCGTAGCAAATGGAACGTGAAGCGGGGGCTCAGAGGGCACGACGTGCTCGACAGAGGGCCCGTGAAGCGGCGGACGCGACAACGGCGGAAGCGGCGAACAATGGCCCGATTCCGCACAATCTGTGAGAAGCTCCGGTCTCTCCGGCGAATTAGCATGAACTCTGTTCGATTTATTTATGTGTTTAATTAACTATGCCCGTGGATGTTCAAACTATGTTTATTCATGTGATCTTTGACCTATCTATTCGTATGATCTACGTTGCATGCCAATATGGTTTTGAGGTGGATGATTTGGGGGTTACAGTTATAGGACACGAGTTTTTGGGGTTGTCTGGTCGGTGTCCATGTACAGTTTGGAGACCAAATTTGGCAACTTCGGTTAGAGATGCTCTAATCTGGCCATTTAGCCAAACTAATCTCTCTCGTGGCTCTACCAAAACTAGTTTTGCAAATCTGTTACCTCGGGTCAGCGGATTATGGATGGCGTCATGGCGACAAGGTTGTGTAGGTCGGCGCCATTCAAAACCAGCGCCAAAAATCGTCGAACCTTCGGAGCTCCCGGATGCCTAAATGACTTGGCATGGACCCGCACAACTTCGACGTCGTTCGTATTGGCGCCGAGCCGAGAGGTTAGATATGTAGTTTTTCGGAAGGGCTGGAGAAGAGAATAGTTTTACCAAAAGCACGGATTTGGCCCCAAAAAAAATCTCCTTGTGGGACACACGTAGGGCCCACCGGTATCCGATTGGCTATCGAGGCATGAGGGTCAAACGAACGAACACACCTCCCGACCCACCTCCCAAAAGTCCTCCTTCAGCCCCCACCCCGCTTTCGCACTGATTTACGAAGCTTGCCATCGGTGGATTGTCGAGGTCTACGACTGGCAGTAGGCCGTCACGCGATGCTGACCTGACCGGTGGTCCGTCCGTTTGCCGGTCCTCGCTGTCGGCGTGACGAGGCAGCCGGATGTACGCCGTCCAACCTGGTCCCTCCACCCAACTCCAATTATTCCCTCCACCAAAGGGTTAGCCCCTCGATGCCTTCACATTCACGGTCTTGCCACCGGCTATTGATGTTTTTTTTGGTTTAGCCCCTGTCAGATGTGATATTTAGTACAACTCGCCATATTTTTCTTTAGTTACCGAGGAAAATATAACACGCACCCACACGCGTACACCCAACGTGAAGAATGGCAAACTTGTATGTTCGTGTGAGAGACACTTTAAAACCACGTACGTCATGAAGATGTCCTTAAATATCCACATTCATAACGCATGTTCATGTAAGCCAAATATCAACACTCCTACCAAAATCAAGAGAATGTGGTGCACGCACACGCAAAAACCGAGCGACGTTTTACTAATCGAGATACCTTTCATTTCATTTATCTGCTAAGTTCTCTTACGATGGGTCAAACCTTGAGTGCTAGACATTCTGCCTCCCGAGCTCTAGTTATCCCTTTATTTAAAGAAAAATCAAAACTATATTTACAAGGTTAAAAAAAATCTCCTATAAAAAACAGGTTTTAAAAAACCGATTTTTTTTTGGGTGTATTAAATGATCCATCCTACAGGTATGCAAAATCTTTGTGTTATGAACTACACAAAAATGGCAAAACCTTTTATATTTTGGAGAATTTGAAAATGTGTATACTTAAATCAACACATTTGTCCTTTTTTGTAGCCCGAATATAAAATATTTGAAATTAAGATTTTCTTGTTTGTGTGAAATTGACAACATGCAGTTTTTTTAGTTTTTAAAAAACTTATACATATGAGTTTTGATTTTTTTTAAATAGTGATGTGGGGACCCCGGACTAGCTGTCCGAAATATCCGATTATGCTTAACACAACGATCCCGTGATCAGTCTGTCGTTGCACATAATCCGAATTGGATACCAAAGTTTGCATCCATTACAATACCGAATAAAAAGTCTTACATAAATGGTCATTTAGACCAAGTCTTACATAGGTGCCTTCATGGGCCAAACCAAAATATCAGCGGAAGCTATGGCATAGTAGACATCATATTCTAACGATGACGACCCGACAGGCAGCTGACTTGCGGAGATCCTTAGTTTGCGTAGAAATCGCCATACTCCTGCTCGGCGTAGTGCTCCTCCTCGTAGTCTGGCTAGGACAATAGCCAGGGACGAAACCAATATGAGTACATTTGAATGTACTCGCATACTACCCCAACATGAGTATGCACTAGTTTTATTTTAACTTACAACTTTTATTTATTTAAAACATCTCTATGTCTTTATTGAAAAAGGTAAGAAGAGTTTTTATAACTATCTTTGAAAGAATTCACCATCTTATTTTGTTTCTCCAAAACTCCTCCTTTTTCTGACCATGGCTCACCATGGTCCATTTATTCCAACAACTCATACCACTCCATTTGGTATAGCTGTGTAACACCATCACCATTTCAGTTTCTTTTAAACTTAAAAGCTTTTCCAAAACTTGCACATGGTCAAAGTAGGGCCTCCCAACTGCCCATATCCGAGGACTCGGCTATTCGAATAGTTTTAACTCTCTGCAGAGGTAGCACGCTTTTAGCCCACATCCATCCGGCAGCTCATCGTGTCCGCCACGTCTCGCCATACAGGGTGTATGCGAAGTAAGCCGCCGACCATAGCCTGTCCTTTGCTCATGCTAGTATAGGATCCTACCGCTACGAAATTATCATCCTTTCCATCTACACCCAGTCCAGATTCCCCGTCGAGAAACCTAAGTGTGAGGACTCGTAGTTCTGCCCGGCGAGCGAACCCTTCAATCCCCCATCCTCAGATGCCAGGACCCAGCTCAGAGGGTAGGTCGTCATGACCATCCCCTCATGGAACGAGGTCATCCTCGTTGTTGAGGAATCCCATACTAATATGAGCAAACTATATGACTACGCCCTTTTCCCATATGTGGGTACATGTGGTCGCACAGGGTATCGGCTGGTTGACGTAAGTACAAGGACACACTGTGCATTTTTCATAAACACCACCATTTTCCATTTCTCCACTTCAACACCGACATCTCGGTATTCCATAACCACACAAGTATTTCAAAAGAGTTTTGAGTAAACAACATTTATTTTCCCATCCTATAATTTTATATCAACTATCTCATACTTCTACATAGGTGGCAAAATAGTTTTCATGTACTTGTAAAAAGGTTTTCAAAATCATTGATACTTTTGAATAACTCATGTGACAAAATAGATGTATGTAATTGCAAGCTCAGTGAAGTAGCTTGCCTTGCTTGGCAAAGTGACCTTGATCTTGTTCTTCGGTTTCAACAAACTCTCCTTTCTCGATATATCCGACAACGTTCACTAATCTATACAAGCAATCATCTCAACACAACAATCATGAACATCACAAATAGCTACTGCACACATCAAACCATACAATTTGGTTTTCAAATAATTGAACTAAACATTATTTAATTACTTCTAAATTATGGCAGAAACTTATTGAACATGTTTAATTCCACAATTTGAGTTCTGTTGGTCACAAAAATACAAACTAAAATTCTATGGAAAGCTACTGATGTGTAGAAGACAACACAATTTGATTTGGTTCAATTGGAGTTACTAAATTCCCTACACATTTGTTTGAATCCAGAAGCTTAATAACCAAGTTTGGCTACCATTTAAATTCTATTGCTTCAAAAATTAAATCCTTTTAGGGGTGACTAAACATGGCTAAATGTGACCTAACAAAATTAGTCCTAATTCATTTGGGTTAACAATTTAACATATTTAAATGTTTGAGTGCAGAAGGGTGTTTAAACTTCAACTTAATACTAAACAAATAATAATGCAAAAATAATTCTACCAAACTTAGGGAAGCTAATACAAGGCAGTACTAAGCTAAAAAAATTGGTTTGGAATTATTTGGACTAACAGAGTATCAGAAACAGACAAGTTTAGAATTTGAACCTTCTGTAGTATTTTTAATAATACTTTTTATCTATTTAATTAAATGACATGAGACCAATTGGGTTGGTTAAACATTTTCATATTCTTTTCATAACAATTCGATTTGATTTATTTGGATGCCTAAATGTCAAGTTATTGATTTTTGAAGTTAAGTCCAGTACTGAATTCTCTGAGAAAACTAAATTCGCAAACCTAACTGTTCTGGATAAAGTTGAAATCCCTGACAGGTGGGCTCCACCAGTCAGTGACTCAACGTGCGCTAGAAAATTAATAAAATCCTGACGAGCGGGGCCCGCCCGTCAGTCTCTCTCTCTCTCTCTCTTTCATTTAACCGAAGCGGTACGTGTCCGCTGGATCGAGATCCAACGGCTCACGTGAATCGCAACGACGGCGACCATATTCCAGCGGCGCTGCCACGCCGGCGACGGTGAGGTGGATGAATCTCTCACCTAGAGGGCTCGGGAGGTCGTGGCGATGATGCAGATCGACGGCGGAGGCTCGAGGGAGGTGCTGGTGCGAGCTGTGCTTGCTAGGACGGCGTGTAGCGGCGACGGCGAGGTCTCCAACTTCCACGGCCATGGGCACGAGCTCCGGCGAGGTCCTGGCTCCTCTCCTTTGCCCTAAACAGAGGGAAAAGTGAGGCGCGTGAGTGCGGTGTGGTTGCAGAAGAGCGTGCAGGCCAGAAAGAAGGGAAAGGGAGAGTGTGGCGTTGCGGCCATGCTCGACCTCAACGGCGGCAGAGGCTGCGGCAGAGCACGCCCTCCTGGCGGTGCACGGCGAGTCGAGAGGGACGGATGAGGTCGAGGGAGTGGTGTGGTGCTTCTGGCGAGGTGTGGGGGTGGCTATATAGGGCAGGGGCTGGCGTTCGTGGACGGGGCGCATGGACAGCGTCCATGGCACACCGGCGAGATCTTTTCTCGATTCCTCGGTGACGCGTGCGAGCAGCGCAAGGATGAAGGGTCTGGGGGGTCCGGGAGCGAGCTGGGAGCAGCTGTGGCGATGGATGCGTGTCGGCGTGCAGTGGGTGGGGCGAATTTGGCCGGCGCCGTCCGTTCTCTCCACGGCGGGCAACGGGGGACAGGGGCGTAATGGCGAGGGGAGAGGTGCTCGAGCGCGAGCAGAGAGTGCAGAGGCGGCGAGCGTGGACGAACGCGAGCAAAGGGGGCCCTGGGGGGCCAGGGAACGGCGACGACGACCATGGCGACACGGCGACGGTGACGGGGAGCTAGGGGTAGGAGACGACGACGTTTTCGCAGAACGCCCCCTGGACTTTCTTTTCCATTTACAACTAGGTCCTTCTCTGCTTCTTTTTCTTCTTTTCATTTCCAGCAGCATTTTCTAGATTTTATTTGGGGGTACTTAAACACTTTAGAAAAATTCACAAATATTTGTGAGGCTTCCACATAGCATGTAGTAGCTCCACAAAATTTGGCATTTCAAAATAAAATGTTTTGAATCATTTTTGTTCATAGGGTTTTAATTATGGAATTATGTTTTATTTCAATTTGATTTACTTTAGAATTTTAAAACTAGTTCAAAATATGAGTTGAGAGAGAAAAGTAGTAAGGATAAAAATGGGAGTGTTTACATTACCACTCCACTGAATTTTATTGTGAAGAAAAACAACTTCTCACTTGGAGAATTTCATGTGACACTTGTCACATTATTTTCTTGTTTCAATTTTCATTTTATTCCTCTTCTTTTCTTCATGTTTTTCTTTAGAGCAAGCAACACACATTAGCAAGAAAGAAACAACACAAGCAACAATATGAGATCAACACATATAATTAAGCAAAAAGTTTTTGTTGGCTCTCAATTTTGGAATAATAATACTGATTAATATTTTTGGGATGTTACAAGTGATCACTGGAGTACGTGAGTCAAAAATCTCCACTTGACCATTAATCATTTTTTTAATCTTTACCCTTATAAAGATTTGAGTTGGTGGTTGCATGTTTACCCTAAGAGATTATCATTTAAAGTTGCTAGAAAAATAATTACCACATTATCATACATTATATATGTAGTAGACATATGTATCCTAATATTTTGGTTACTTGATTTGGTTGATGTATATTTTGAGTTTTTTTATTCACGAAGTTAGGGCTATGATGATGCAAGCGTTAACGTATATCAGGAAAAAACTAATACTCGCTCCGTTCCTTATAATATTATAAGGTGTATTAGTTTTTCCAAATGTCAAACGGGATGATCTTTGACCAAAGTTAAAACAATATTATTAGGATTTACAATATAAGACTAAAAAAATACACCTTCGATTATAAGGAATAGAGAGTGCACGATAATTTTGACATGGAGGGAGTTTATCTCTTAATTATGTGAGCAAGCTTGGTGCCAAAAGGATTAGCGCTGAAACCATATTTTCTTGAGTGTGCTAAAGAGGTTCACACAAAAAACAAAAACTCCAGGGTCCAAGAGGCAAAAGCCAACTAGCACAAAAGAAAAATAAATCAGGGCAGCCTTACACATGCCCGCCATGGGGGGAGAGGCAGAGAGGAGGACAAAAGAGGGTAGCTTCCTCAAGATCTTGAGATGTGTGAAGACTCCAGACACCGGGTCAGCTTAGCATTACTATCGGCACCACCACCAATTCCTTCCTTCCCAAACCAGTTACTAGCTTAGGTACAATTTTGCCAAGAACAAAGCCTAGCTAGCTATCGACGATCGATCTTATGCGGCAGCTTTGCCCTTCCATCTGAGAACAACCGATCGATCGTCGATCAGTTCCCATGGGGAGCGACAGCAAGCTGGGCTGCGCCGCCGGCGCAAGCGGTTCGCCGGCCGCCGTCTGTTGCATGTGCGGCGACCACGGCCTGCTGCCGGAGCTGTTCCGCTGCGCCGCCTGCTCCGCCCGCTCCCAGCACACGTATGTATCTTAATTCTTTACCCCTTTGTGTTCGCATATTTTCAGACATATGCATGTGAGATTTATATATGCGCTTTGATGGGACTCTTGTTGCCACAGCGCGGATTCATTTTCGTAGGTTTTCTTGGCTAAGTTAGCATCGGCTTCTGTGGCCGGTGGGACAGTTTTGGGTTACATGCATGCATTTGCTGTGGGTAGATGTTCATATATATTCTTGGATGTGGGAATAGGGTTAGCTATGGCCGGCAGATTTGAGAAAATAGAGGAAAGATTTTGTGAAATCATTCCTTTCTTCTCGACGATGTACGTCGTGAAATCATTCTAGCCGATATGATTACTCAACAGTCAACACAAACGAAACCCGTGCACATAAAATTAGCTAATAAGCATGCATTGATTCAGCCATGGCTATTCATCATTAATTCTCCATCAGCTTCGATGTAGCTTTTGGATACGGCCAGTACATACGTAAGTACTCCTACTTGCGTACCACACAAGGCCAGCACAGTTAATCAAATAGTTTCGTGCTTGACTCAATCGCAACCAGAAGTGTCATTGGTATATTGCGTGATATATATATATATATATATATATATATATATATATATCTCCGATAAATGCTTTTCGTCCCCCTGCCCTGCCGGCCCGCCTGTACGTCCAATTAATTGATTTTGTTCGACTTTTTGCACGATTCGACGTGAAATATATATTTGTCAAGGACACAAAACGGGCCCAGCCTAGATATACATACATCAGATCGATGTAGATATAAAGCTGTGTGCTACAGCCACGGCCGAACACTATCACTTGGCGATGATGGCGTCTGGGATCTACACGGTTGCGTCGGCATATCGTTGCCAATTCGTCAAATGTCACCCTCCCTTCGAGACCAAGAAGATATGACAATCACACGCTGAACCAAAGTGTACGAGTCATCTCTTCTATCTATTCGAGCGGTGGATACGACCAACGTGTAAATTCTTCGCGTGGGTGGTGGCAGGCTCTACGAGGATAGATCGACTCACTCCCCTATCTGTAAGTTTTGTGCCAAATCCAACCAGAAACGGTTCAAGACCTATATATATACCACGAGTGCTCTTTCATGGCCACGGTGCATGTCTCCGTGCTTGTTGTGACAAATCACACCCGACCGATCGACAACCACCTGAAATGCGTGCACAGTGCATGCAATAACGTGCACGCGTGACACAGCCACACAATCTGACAATCACACATATATATAGCTGCACTCCATGCATGTATGGATTATGAAGTATCTGCATGTACATAGTAACATAGCTGAATCGGTACACATGGTCATCTCTCACCTCAGGTACTGCACGGATCGGTACCCGAAGGCGGAGGCGTACAGCACGTGCAACTGGTGCCTGAGAGCAGGCCAAGGAAGCGGGGGCGGCGTCGCCACTCCTAGCCCGGCGAGGTCCACGATCAAAGCGCCAGTCCGGCCGCCACCGCCGGCCGCTCACTGTAGCGACGACGGCCCGGTCTGCAGCACCGGCGGCAGATCGGTGCCACTGCCGGGGAAGGTCGCCGCTCGCGGCCACTTCACCGCGGAGCTGAACAAGCCTATCAAGAAGGAGCAACAGCGACGGCGGCTTCTGCTGCGAAGGTCGGCCTCGGACCTGGGCGGCGGCGTCCGGGCCAACCGAGCCGCCGGGCCTCCGCCTCCTGGCGTCGCGCGGGGAAGGCCCAGGGTTCGGCGGTACAAGCTCTTGGAAGAGGTGACCAGTAGCTAGCGAACTAATTGGCGACATACTACATGTGTCAATGTGTGCAGTCTGCGTGTACATGTTTTGATTTTATTTCTGGTTTCGTGGATGAAACGTACGTCCGTGCATGCATGTTTCGGCATGCAACGATGTACGTGTCGATCGACAGATGAGCAAGTGCGGCGGTGGAGTTCGATATCTGTGACGATAAGTTCCGATTCCTAACTAAACGTGACATGCAGTTTGCCCTACTATATATGCCGTAACATGCAGTTCGATCAATCACTTGATATGCCGGTTTAGAGATAATTAACCTTCCTAGCTCCCCCACTGCTTATGTGTGCTTTCAGTATGCATGAAGTGCAACGGTGAATGCATGAAAATGAAAACATTTTCTATAGAAATGAGAATGTGAACTTAGTATGTCCTGGAGATCGCCCTTGTCGCCCCGCTTGGGCGACACGGGTCACAGGTGGCAAACACTAACCACCAGCGCTGATCGAGGTTCCCCTCTGCTCCACTTGTCCCCTTCGCCGCTACCGTTGCCGCCGGGGAAAGCTCATGCGGTAGACGATGGTGACATGATCTCTTCGACCCGCTAGGGTGGTGCTGTGTGGTGTTCGCGACAACGGCCAAATGCCTGTAAATATTCCTATCTTGTATAAACGTATGGTACGCCTAGCCGTACACTCTTGGAAAAAAAGTTCTGCACTAGGTCCCTCGGTATCACATTTTGCCGCCGAGCAACAAAGTGTCACCATTGACAACTCTGCACACCACGTTTTTCCTTCAGAATCTTAGCTATATTTTCAGCAAGCTTTACCGGTTACCCTCAAGTATCTGCAAGTCCGGCGTGCGTGACACGTCGGAAGTTTTGTCCCCGGCCTTGACCATTATTCATCATCACTTGAGCTTTTGTCATATCGTTGTATTACTTCATGGATTGTCCCTGCATATGCTTTGCACATATGGGGTAGAAAGCATGGAATCAGTGACCTCGACGGATGGCGTTCAGTTAACCAGCGCATGCAGCAGAATCCTTCTTCGGCCGTAGGCCGCCGGCCGCCTTATTTCTGAGAAAATTCATCCACAACCAGTTGGATGTTCCTGGACCATCAGGGCCGCCCAACATCTGGGAGATTTCCTGCTATTGTTTGCTATAGAGAAAGTGGCGGAGCCAGGATTCGAAGCATGTGATGTCATTTCAAATATGTGATGTCTTTTACTATTTTTTAATATATTTTTTTCTTAATATTGTTTGCTGACCTCACAGGTCACAACATGGCTCCGCCACTGTATAGAGACCTTCATTTTATCAAATCGACTTGGTGCTCCATACTAGGAGTCTATTATTGTTTTTTAGATGAAGGATTATATTACTGGGTTGATTTCTTTCTTTTCTCTAAATGATCAGATGCCAGAAGTTTGGTTTAAGTGTCACCGTGAAAGGGATAGATAGAAGTATAGAACATTACATGCATGCACCATCGAGTGACTCCATTCATCAGTCCATTGCATATGTTTACGAGGGATGAAAGCGATACATGGGCATTCAAGCATACGTCTGCAGCAGCACTGCGAGCATATAGCAAGATGCCTCTGCGAGCATGGCGCCCAAACAAAAACCTGCACGTCCGTTTGGCGTACTTCTGAATCATCATCACATCTTGCACGGCCAAAGCGTGCCGGCCTGTGCTCTGACGCGGAGGTGCAGCCACATTCACAGTCTGCAGAATGTGCATAGATGCAGCGCCTGACGTGGATACATCCCAACGCCTCCATGTCAGTTTCCCCTCCGAGACAAGAACGAACGATAACACCGTGGCTCCTGCCGTGGCGTAGGCAATTCTTCGATGCCATGGATGTTCCGTCTTTTCCGAAATAGAGGTCGATTATATATGAAGCAGAAAAGAGTTTCCCGGTTAATTAGAGAAAACCGGACGAAAATCCATATAGAAGCCAAAGACCGAGTGTCGTCAAATAGGGGTCACAACCAACCTGGCTACCGATACAAATAACACACACTACCGAGAAGAGAAGAGCCGTCGAGGCAGTCCGGCGTCGTTGTCATAACCCATCGTCTCACATTGGCTCCGACTCGTGACATGACTCTGACTTGACGTAGACAACCGTCGAGGCAGAAATCTCTCGGCGACGACATGAGATCCACATCGGGCTATGCCAAACAATCGACAGCAAAGCCAACGGTTCCTGAGTTCAACAACAAGCTTCACAAAAGAATTATGCAGGGCTTGCGCCAGTCGACGGAGCCACCAAGGAGGCTTCTTGAACAAGCCGGGAAGCCCGATTACCAAAATTCATGTGGTGACTCTACTTCACTCGTCGCCATCGTTGCCGCCTAAGTGACCATCACACCGAAGTGTGCCGCCAATGAACCATCGGTCCCTCCAGGCTGAGGGGAGAGTGCTCGTGGTAGGCCGTCACGCGCCTCACCCGAAGCACCACGCTACCATGGTCGCGCCGCCGATAACCGAGCAGTGAGTGGGCTCACAACGATCGGATCTACCACGCGGAGGGGAGAGTGCTCGTGGTAGGCCGTCACGCGCCTCACCCGAAGCACCACGCTACCATGGTCGCGCCGCCGATAACCGAGCAGTGGAACTCTCACTCGACGCAGAGAGCTGCGCCGCCACCGACGCACCAATGACACACGTGCTTTGCCCGACGACCCTCCAACGACGGCAAGAAGGGAAGAGGAGGTGGGCTAGGGTTTGGGCACTCTGGTGCTGCTCCGCGCGAGCAGCACAAGAGAGGGATGTTAACCCCATGGGATACACAATTTTAGGGCCACTTACTCGTTTTACTACTCAATAGCTAGTCTTTTATAAAAAATAGAGGTATCAGGAGAATTCAGAGTTTTGATAATTTGGTGTGGGAGTTTTTTTTGGGCCGATTATTCAATTCCCCCACTTATTGCTAATTTTGTTAGTGTTCAGCCCACTGAATATGGCGTTCCAACAAAGTTTTTGGCCCATGGAGATTTTTCCCATAGGATCTTGATTTCCAGCGTTTCCACTGATTTTGTTAATTTGGCCCTGTTGTATAGTGTTATCGAAGAGTCTTTGGTGCGTACTAATTTTTCCGACAATCATGAATTTCACAGTTTTCCCTGAATTTGTGGGTTAACATATGGTGACCTTTCAAAGTTTTGGATATGGTGAGGTTTTTCTGCCAGTTAATGAATCTTCCAACTTTGACTGACCCTCCCTCAAAAAAGAACGGAAGGTTCACTGACCTGTGCGTGTTGGCCCATGAAATATGGTACTCTCGCAAAGTTTTGGTTCCCATGAAGCTCCAGATCCTTACCAACAACTTTGATATGAATTGTGTGTTAACTTGTCATATGCACAAAAACTTTTTGCAGATATCCTGAAGTGAGGGTGAGGACAAGAGCAAGGATACGCATCACTTCCGCCCTGTATCATCTTTTTGCCATGGCACATCATCGCAATGATAAAAGAGACGACGCCAGCAACGTCTGTACGTGTCCTGCGCCGTGCACCACAACCAGGCTGGGCTGATGCGCAGGAGGGAAGAAGAGAGCTCACATTCATTCTTTTGAGGCAACGAGGCATGCCTCCTCATCCCAATCTACTGCCAAAGAGAGGATCCCTATCTTTGCTCTGTTCAGCACTGTGCAGCTGCCGCCTTTTTGTGAACACTCGAGCCTTTCCACGACCGCAGAAGCACACAAGCTGGATCCATCCATCCATCGATCAGCTTGAGACTCTGCATGAAAGCAAGTTGGGCCATCGATCCATCACCTTGGGTGTTGGCCCCAGCAGCTAATAATTGGGTTGCATTAGGGCGGTACACTGATTTGCCTTTGCAATGGCAGGCCCTACAATGGGTCTGAATGGGAAAGCCTTTGACCTTCCAACAGTGCCACACAACCATACACACTCGCATTGATTTTCAGAAGATCAGCTGTCTGGCCCAATTACCAAAACGGAATAGATTTTTTTTTTTAAAGAGAACAGGAATACATAGCTCAACATTTGTAGAAGGGTTGATGACTGCGTTGCACCGGGAGAGAAAAATCTATGTCTTATAGTCGCATAAAATAAGTTCTCGTCAGTCGTGGTGTTTACAGAAACCGGTCATCTTTCACGGCGTGCTCCGTTGTTTGTCGTGCCACCATCATCTGCGGCTACAGCCAGACCACCCGGTGCACATACCCAACAGAGTCATGCGCTACCATTGTCACCTTACCTCAACTCCGTAAAGGATTTCGCTCTCGAGGTCGCGTAGGAAGCAAAGAAAGTCGCATGGACAATTGGGTGAGGAGTGAAGATGCAGGTACTCGGCTAATACTGGGAAACTTGAAATCTTCACTAATGAATTCTCATCAAATTCAACCGAAATCGACGAGGGATTGGCGGAGAGCCGGAGAGTGAAGGATGAGAAAAAAATGCAGGAGTCTTCCTCTCTCCAACCAGCACTGAAAATGTCATTAAAAATGGAAACAATGAATTAATCCTTCATTCAAAAAATCGGATTAATGAGCCATCCTTCCCTGTGCTCCCAGCCAATTACTTGATGCAGATTTAACTTGTTCTCTTGTTTGTATTTTTCTTGGAGCACTACATGCATACATACTCGAAGGTTACTCTGCTGGCACAAAAAAAAATCCCCGCAAAAAAAAAAGACTGGTCATCCAAGTACATGAACAGAAAGAAATTAAGTGTACTCGTTTGCATGACAGGCAGGTTGTAATCCAAGAGTCAAGACATACGTATAACTTGATCACTTACAGGCTTACAGCTAGTAACAATCAAATTAGAATTTCATCTTTTCGAAAAATTTGATCGACCATGGTGACGAACAATACACCTAGATCTGATACAAATACCGTCCCACCTCAATCCCCACCCATTAAAATACTCCTCCTATCCATGAACCCAGCCCGATGCCTACCAATCGTCCAATCTTAATCCCGTTCTCCATCCACAAAAATGAAACAGCAAGAAATTAATGATCCATCCTCGAAAACAAAATAGAACAACAAACATCCAGCTATTCAATCCATGAAAATGAGATTGGGGAGGGGAGAGGTGGTGGCGTAGGAGTACATCGCTGCTCGTGCTGGTCAAACGGATCCGGTGTCATGGTGGAGGAGCGCCACAGCCGGAGTGAGCAGCAGCGGGACAGCTCGCTCCGGAACGAAAACATAAAGGGCATCCTTCACTTTGGACTACGGGTCATGGGCGCATAAAAGGAAGTGGCGCCTTTGGCCGGAGCAGAGGCCTGGCCGCCGAGGACGTGGCGGGGGTTCATGTTGCGCCAGCGACGGTGGAGACTCCCGGGTGGAGGAAAAAAGGGAGGAAGGTACATGACGACGGGAAACAGCCTTGGCGGCGCGGTGCTCCAACGGCGAGGACGAAATCTCCGCCGCGTCAGGTCTCCTCACATTATGCGGTGCGACGCTGAGGGGGTCTCGGTCGGTCAGAGATCAATGATGTGAGCAGCGCGAGGACGGTAAACGGACGACGGGGAAAAGCAAAAAACGAACTGATATATGACTTATCGGTGGCAGTGGTGGGTAATTTTGCGTCAACTTTAGGGGTAGTAAAAGGAAGTGGCGCCTTTGGCCGGAGCAGAGGCCTGGCCGCCGAGGACGTGGCGGGGGTTCGTGTTGCGCCAGCGACGGTGGAGACTCCCGGGTGGAGGAGAAAAGGGAGGAAGGTACAGGACGACGGGAAACAACCTCGGCGGCGCGGTGCTCCAACTGCGACGACGAAATCTCTGCCGCGTCAGGTCTCCTCACATTATGCGGTGCGACGCTGAGGGGATCGGTCTCGGCCGGTCAGAGATCAATGATGTGAGCAGCGCGAGGACGGTAAACGGACGACGGGGAAAAGCAAAAAACGAACCGATATATGACTTATCGGTGGCAGTGGTGGGTAATTTTGCGTCAACTTTAGGGGTAGTTAGAACGACGTAACACAAGAAGCCATCTTTCCTTTATTATGAGGTATATAGATATAGATATACTAGACGATACCCCGCGCGTTGCGGCGGAATTTTTAGCCATCTGTAGAATAAGGATTCATATATAGTTTTATGGAAACTTTTATGTAAAGCAGGGAGTTTATTAGATTATGTTAGTACTGGATGACTGCATTGTGCATTGTTGTTTAGTCTCTAAACTTGTTTGTCATCAGAAAGGATAGTCACACTATTGCATTTGTTCTTCCGAAGGATAATATTCCTAATACTGTAGCTGCGGCTGATGGTCGGTCTTAAGAGAATTGCATAATCTTACTAAAAACAGAATATAATCCTTGGTTACTGAAAGGAGACTGCAGATGAAATATTTATATAGAAACATATGAATCGCTCTTTAGAGGAAAATTGCAAGAATATTTAAAGTACTGGGCAAAAATAATACAGACAAAAGAGAGTCATTCTTGCTGCCCACAGTGTTAAATATTGATAGATAAGTGATTACCAATTCCACATTAAGAAATACATGAAGGATTTGGAATGAAACAGAAGCAAATTAAAACTGTCGGAAAGAGATACTGCCCAGTATATTCATGCAGACACGCATTTGATCATCCTGAATTATTATGGGTTACAATAGAGGCTAAGCAACCTAGTAATGAGTTACTCTTGCTGGAAGAAAAGTATAGCTAATTTAGGTAGAAGCTCAGTGCAGTCCTTAGTTGTTCCATTCGTTGTTGATGCCCTGCATTTGGGTTTAAAAAAATAGCAGTATTAGAAAGTTCATGCTTGTGAGGTTTGTGATACAAAACTGAAAGTTACAAAAAGAATTGCATACGAAAATTAATACCTCTGTTTTTTTATTTTTTATCCACTTGAACGACTTAGATGTCTGCTGCAGCGTTGCTGTCGGAAATAGGGTAAAAATGAGAATGGCGAATGAGATATTTGGTATTTGGTATGAGGGGACGCACATACTCTTGCTTATGTCGTTTGGCAGTATCAAGTTCAAGTTGTCCCGCTGAAAGATCCACACCTTCTGATATTTAAAAATTGCATTGGGTGAGAAATTAAATGATGTATTCTAAGTTTTGTTGCATTTTTTGTACCTTTTTATATCTGCTGGTTCATGTTCTGTAAATTGAATGCTTCTTTTTGCTGTATGGTAAACTTATGGGAACAGAAAAGAGCTTACGGTTGTGGGTGAATGTCAAATTTGGCGTTTGCAAAACTGGTGTAGAGGATTCTTCATTTAATCGCTGACGGACTGAACGTTCTGTTGTACATACAGTAGTGTGATTGGTATGAGCCACATGGTAATTAAATAAGTCGTTATGTATATACCCAAGTATAATAGAAGATTTGAAGTCAATATTTATATCCTGAAGTTCAATAGAAGATTTGAAGGGACATATTGACCAAGGGACATATTGACCGTAACTAACCTCTACTCCTAAGCTGTGCACGCCTACGCCGGTTACCAGAAGAAGCATCATGGATTGGTTCAGGGGTTACGACAGGTTGTGACTGACGGCGAGGGCAGCCACAACTGCGTGAGATTGAGTTACTACCGTGGTGCCTTGCAGGATTTTCTGAACTTTCAGGGTTATCCATCTTTGTAAACCGAGCACATACAAATTGCCATACAGTAAGCAGAATGTAATCTTTCGCAGTACGAAGGTGAGATTATATTCAGTGTGACATGTGGACGATCTCGCCCTTAACAGTCACTGAGTAACAGATATACAAATGTAACGACACTACCTTGCATTGCTTTTTGAAAAAAGCAAACAGAAACTGAAAACTCTCAAGTTTCAACTCTGTATTCAATGCAAGATTCCAGGTGTGCAAATTCGAATGTAAGAAATAAATTTCAGGGGGCATTTGAACGGAACAAACATGTGCGAACAGTAAGAGTAAGAAGAAGATGCATGTACTGATTCAATGTAAAGTAAAATCATTTGTAAGAGATGATAGATTGCGTACCAATGTAAGCTCGTTGTCTAGCGTGGTCTCGTCCTTGCTTGAGCAACCCAACAGTTGGAATACAATCGTAATTGAATAAATTCAGTCGGGGCCTGAGTGAGTAACACACATAATCCAATGAAAAATCCAACCAAATCGGAGGAGGCAAACTGTCGAGCAGTTCTCGAGCGAGCAGTTCTCCAGCGAACAGCAACCTAACAGATTGACAAAGATGAGTGAGCGGGCAAAAAAAAAAGAAAGGAGGGGAGGAGAATCTGGAGCAGACATCTACCAGAGATGGACGCGAGGAGGCGGCGGCGCTGGAAAGCCATTGGAACGGACTGAGCTTTTTAAAGATGGAGGTGGTGGCTGTTCAGTTCAGCCTAGCAGTTTCTTCTCCAATCACAGGGCAATCATGGCCGGCGAAGGAGGCGGCGGTTTCTTGAGCATTTGTGGTGAGAAGGGCATAGGTCGTAGTGGCCGGAAATCGTAGGTCGCGGCGGCAGAGAAGAGGAACAGCAGGCAACAGGAAGTCATTTTTTTTCGAGTGCACCAGTACGTAAGGGGAAGAGGCTGAATCTTATATGGGCCAGTCGTCCAGTGGAAAGCCAGGCCATGTTCAAAGATGAGAGAAAGATGCGAGGAAGGAGCCGGTAAATCCGGGAAGGCGACGAAGCGTACGTACGCGCAAGCGAGGCTGGGTGAATAAAAGGCGACGTGGACGCAGGAAATCGTTGGAAAATCAGTTAGTGGGTCATTCCTATTTAGATATAGAAGATATGGGGTCATTATAAAGTTAACGCCTATGATGTCAAATGCCTGCTCAAGCTTTGTGCAAAGATAATACTCTCTCCAATCCATATTATTGTTGCTGAATCGGATGTATCATATCTAGATACATCCGATTCAGTTCAACGACAATTAATATTTTTTTGCGAAAGCCGTTGGAGAGCTGCGATTTCATGGATAGAGGAAAGCGTTACAGGGAACAACGTGGTACAGCAAAAGGAGGAGGAAGTAAAAAAGGAAGCGAGGAACAGGTCAGCACCCACCACGCAGGGTACGAGGCTGACTACTCGCGGCGTCTAAGGTGACGGCATCCCACCAACGCCCAGCTAGACAAATCATCGAACACTTCAGTGGCCACGGTCACGACAGGGCGATCGAGTTCACGGAAGATGCGCGCGTTCCGCTCACACCAAATTGCCCAAATGACAAGCAGCGCAACGGACTTGCAAGTCTTGAGCTGATCACCCGAACCGGAGGCGAGTGAGAGAAGCCAAGCCGTTAGCAGCGGCACAGGGGACGGCTGCCACTCCGCGGGGTTCAGAGATCGGATGCCCAGCTTGTCAGCGACTTTGCACCAGAGGGAGCGCGACCAGGGGCACTCGACGAGTAGATGTTCCGCCATCTCGAGGTTTCGGCGGCAGAGGGGGCAGAAATAGGAATTTGGCCACTGCCTAGCCATCAGTCTGTCCGCCGTGAGCACCCGATTTTGCACGAAGAGCCAAGCCAGCAGTTGGCACTTAGCCGGCGCCCAAACTTGCCAGATGGGCGCAGACAGAGGGGAGTCCGTGGAGCCAAGGAACTGCAAACGATAAGCCGACGCCGAGGAGTATGTGCCGTTCTCCGAGAGGCGCCAATAGAAGCTGTCGGGTAGGAGCACCGACAGGCTAACTCCCGAGACAGCCACCCACAGAGCCACAAAAATCCGGCAGCAGCTCATGCGTGACACGCCCATGCAGATCCTTGACCCAACGCCGATCGTGAACCGCGTCCACCGATAGCCTATTCTTCCGCCGGGACGCCGCGAAGAGGCTCGGGAACAAGACGAAGGGCGCTCGTCCACCGTCGAGCCAGCTGTCAAACCAGAACCGCACGGTACGTCCATCTCCAACCTGGGCAGACGTGGCCGCAGCGAACAGCTTGCGATCGGCCATCGAGCACGGCATAGGCATGCCAAGCCATGGCTTATCCGGCGCGACGCGCTCAAGCCAAAGCCACTTGAGGCGAAGTGCGGCACCGAACTTGTCGAGGTCGACAATGCCGAGACCTCCCAGCTCACGCGGCCTACAGATTCTGCTCCACGCAACTTTGCAATGCCCACCGTGGCAGGTAACCTCGCCGCGCCAAAGCCACGCGCGCCGTAGCTTGTCGATCGCTTTCCTCACCCAAACCGGCATCGCATGAACCGAAATCCAGTAGACAGAGAGTGCAGAGAGCACGGCATTGAGCAGGATAAGACGACCCGCAGCAGAGAGCAACTTCGCCTTCCAGCAAGCGAGACGGCTGGCAATGCGATCAAGGAGGGGCTGGAAGTCCACCTTGTGCAGCTTGCGAAGGCTGAGATGTAAGCCAAGAAACTTGCAAGGCAGACCGGCGATCCGTGCACCAAGAGGGGAGACGATGTCCGGGACATCAAGATCTTCACACCTGATCGGGATCACACTTGTCTTGTCGAAGTTAACACGCAAACCGGTCACATCACCAAAGCGTTTGAGGATGGCACGAACAACTTCGAACTCGGATTTGATGGGGTTGATGAAGAAGACCACGTCATCCGCATACAGGGACGTGCGCACGCTATTGGCCTGCCCACGAAGCCGAGAGAGGACCCCTTCCCGCACCGCCAAGTTGATGATATGCTGCAATGGCTCCATGGCGAGGATGAAAAGGAAGGGGGAGAGAGGATCGCCCTGGCGGAGACCCCGGTATTAGGGCGATCGAGTTCACGGAAGATGCGCGCGTTCCGCTCACGCCAAATTGCCCAAATGACAAGCAGCGCAACGGACTTGCAAGTCTTGAGCTGATCACCCAAACCGGAGGCGAGTGAGAGAAGCCAAGCCGTTAGCGACGACACAGGGGATGGCTGCCACTCCGCGGGGTTCAGAGATCGGATGCCTAGCTTGTCAGCGACTTTGCACCAGAGGGAGCGCGACCAGGGGCACTCGACGAGTAGATGTTCTGCCGTCTCGAGGTTTCGGCGGCAGAGGGGACAAAAATAGGAATTTGGCCACTGCCTAGCCATCAGTCTGTCCGCCGTGAGCACCCGATTTTGCACGAAGAGCCAAGCCAGCAGTTGGCACTTAGCCGGCGCCCAAGCTTGCTAGATGGGCGCAGACAGAGGGGAGTCCGTGGAGCCAAGGAACTGAAAACGATAAGCCGACGCCGAGGAGTATGTGCCGTTCTCGGAGAGGCGCCAATAGAAGCTGTCAGGTAGGAGCACCGACAGGCTAACACCCGAGACAACCACCCACAGAGCCACAAAATCCGGCAGCATCTCATGCGTGACACGCCCATGCAGATCCTTGACCCAACGCCGATCGTGAACCGCGTCCACCAATAGCCTATTCTTCCGCCGGGACGCCGCGAAGAGGCTCAGGAACAAGATGAAGGGCGCCCGTGCACCGTCGAGCTAGCTGTCAAACCAGAACCGCACGGTACGTCCATCTCCAACCTGGGCAGACGTGGTCGCAGCGAACAGCTTGCGACCAGCCATCGAGCACGGCGTAGGCATGCCAAGCCATGGCTTATCCGGCGCGACGCGCTCAAGCCAAAGCCACTTGAGGCGAAGTGCGGCACCGAACTTGTCGAGGTCGACAATGCCGAGACCTCCCAGCTCACGCGGCCTACAGATTCTGCTCCACGCAACTTTGCAATGCCCACCGTGGCAGGTAACCTTGCCGCGCCAAAGCCACGCGCGCCGTAGCTTGTCGATCGCTTTCCTCACCCAAACCGGCATCGCATGAACCGAAATCCAGTAGACGGGAGTGCGGAGAGCATGGCATTGACCAGGACAAGACGACCCGCAGCAGAGAGCAACTTCGCCTTCCAGCAAGCGAGACGGCTGGCAATGCAATCAAGGAGGGGCTGGAAGTCCACCTTGCGCAGCTTGCGAAGGCTGAGAGGTAAGTCAAGAAACTTGCAAGGCAGGCCGGCGATCCGTGCACCAAGAGGGGAGACGATGTCCGCGACATCAAGATCTTCACACCTGATCGGGATCACACTTGTCTTGTCGAAGTTAACACGCAAACCGGTCACATCACCAAAGCGTTGGAGGATGGCACGGACAGCTTCGAACTCAGATTTGATGGGGTTGATGAAGAAGACCGCATCATCCGCGTACAGGGACGTGCGCACGCTATTGGCCTGCCCACGAAGCCGAGAGAGGACCCCTTCCCGCACCGCCAAGTTGATGATATGCTGCAATGGCTCCATGGCGAGGATGAAAAGGAAGGGGGAGAGGGGAAGAGGGAAGCATGCAGCCTGTAGATCTGTGCAAGCAACAGCACTGATACCTTTGCAAATGATCCTTTCTCCCCCTTCCTATGGCAATTAATATGGATCAGAGCGATTTCAAGAGTTCAACTGAAATAAGCAGAGTAATGGAGCTAGAATTTCACCCAGTATTGCAATGATCTGTATTCTAGGGAAAGTAAACAAATTAAACTGATATGTTGTGCCACTACCTAACCACACCCTTTGTTTGCTTCCCCTTATCATCATCTGCGTGTTTATTGCACACATACTTGCATATACATAGTGGCTGCCACCTGGATGCATGCATATGAGTTTAAGAGGGGAGCATGCAGCCTGTAGATCTGTGCAAGCAACAGCACTGATACCTTTGCAAATCTTTCTGTGCTATAGGAGCCCGATTAATCTCTTGCATGTGCTGCTTGTCCTAGCAAGCTCCCATGCACGCAACTGTCCTCTGAACAATCGCATTGTCTTGGCGTGGTTTTGCAAGGCATTTAACTGCATATGGCCCATTGTTTAGCACGATCAAATCCTGACAATTTGCTAGGGCAACAATGGCTTTACCACGTTGATCACCCGAGATGGCTCGTGAGAGAGCCTGGATTGGTTAGAGCGTTCCAGATCCAGGGATGAAAGGTGCCTCCCTTTGAGTTGTCCTCTCTGTTGGTTTGTCACTGAAGCATGCATCAACTTGTAGATTGTCCTGTCTCCGGAGCTGTGTAAATCACACTTGGCCCACTGCAAACACCACATGAAAATTATTGGTAGAACAGGAGCTCCTTATTTCTTTTTTCTTTTTTGCTAGGTGCTGGAGTCAGTTTTGATGAACAGAAAAAGGATGCCAATGATCTGGAGATAATGTGCAATAATTAATTCCCAATTCTCAATGATTTTTTAGCAACTTTTTACTGAACCCTTGGTGCCTGTATCCTAACTGCCCCATGCAAATTTATTTTGGCCGCTGGTTTTTGCATTTGTTGGTCAAGTGACATTTTATAGCTAGGATTCAGTTAAGGAGCTCTCCTCCAATGATACTACAAGATGAACGAAGGTGTTTTGCACATATCCAACCAGCGGCGGACCTAGCGTCCCTGCTCCCCGGCGCTCGCCCGGGCTTCCGGCCGGCCGGGCAGTGTATTTGTACTGTATTTGTACAGTGAATTTACTAAAAATAATCATTTTATGCCCTTAATTTTACTGTTTGCCCGGGCTTCCAGTTTGCCCTGGGTCCGCCACTGTATCCAACAGAAAAACAATCACTTTCCAGTTCCAACCAGAAACCTGATGTTTATGACCGCCCATAAACTGTCCTCCAAGCACTATCGGTGATGCATGGCCTTTCTTGTTATATCGTTTCAAAAATTTGGAACATACATGAGCATGTAGCTGCCATGTGCTCTGCAGTCCTTACTAGCTGAAACTTGTAGCTAAAGTCTCCACCACCGGCAGGCTGAAAGTAATCAGCGAAAGCTATGTTTTAGTCACGGATATCACTTCACCCACAACCGATTCATCTATCAGAAATCGTTGACTAATACAAAAGTATTGCTCCTGGTTCAGATTACAGAATATGTTCTGGCAATCTAACTTCCACAAATACAAAGCCACTTTGCTTTTTCTTTTTCATATAAAGCAACATATGTTGGATATTTTGTGATCTAGGCTGCTCTCACTTAGGTCAAAAGTCAAAAATTACGGCTGCTACAGCAGGTCGACACTACAGTAAATTGCTACAGTAAGCGGTGCTACAGTAGCTTAGTGTGTTGTCTTGATCGGAGACATCCAATTCTGATCCAACGGTGCTAGTTCCCCTAGTGTGTGGTGCTAAACAAATAAAGGGGGTAGATGACCCTAGAAGTGAGTAGAGGACACGGTGGAAGCTCTCTCTGCCATTTACTTCACTCTCTTGCTCTCTAAAGAAAAAGCAACCGATCTAGCAAGCACCAAAAACACTAGGAAGAACTTCGCACCAATTGCTCCATCTTTGTGAGCAAGATTTGAAGACATGGCATCATCATCTTCATATCAAGGTAATTCTTTTATCCATCTTTTTGTAGCTCAAACTTGAGCTAGTTGATCCTGCTGGATTCAACAACATATACTCTTTTGCCGATGTTTCGACAAAAGATGCGCTTACAGTGTTCCATCAGGAACTACTTTGACAATTGCAGTAGATTGATTCCGGGTACAAATATCAGGTAGAGATCAAGCCAGCCAGCCATGCATGAGCTTTCTGGGATTTAGTGGAGCACCTCACTTTTGCTAGGGTTTCATATACATGTGGACATGATGTTCCAATGTAATCTTGGATATTTAGGAGCATGACACTACCACTTCAATCAGCAAAGGGTTAGAAAAGGTGACGTGACAGAAATTTGTTGTGAACCCAAAGTGTTGACACACTAGTAAAGTAAGCCTATGAATCCAATCTTATCACTGCTCGTATACTCATATGATTGCAAGTCTTATTGCCCTAGGGCCCGCGTTGGAGGAGGCAGTTAGCAGTTAAACTTGTGCTTGGCCCTTTGATAATCATCAGAAGCAAAAGTTCTTGACCAAACTAGTGACAAAGGGAAACCTTTCAGATCATGCGCCCATAATTCCATATGCAGTTGCACCATAACTGACATGATCTGATAGAAAACTGCTAGTGTTTCTGCAGATATGTAAGCACATGCCTGCCCCATTGGTGCCCAGCTTTCAGAAGAGATAACCCCAGATAGATGGACACACTAACTTATCTATATTTCCATTCATGAAGTACTCATGCCAGAGGGAAGAAGTTGCTTTACCTCCTGCTAATTTTGGAGCCACTGAGCTGGTAGAGATTGGGCAGCAACGGCAGTGGACCAACTACATGCCATCTGCTGTATGGGTGCAGCATTGCAGCAACCAGTGTCAAGTCTCATCAGACGTCCCAGGGAAGAGGCATCAACCTTACCTCTGATCTTGACATGAATTATCTTATGGTTTCCAACTCTCACCCACTTGTGGTCTCAAAAGTAGGACAGGAAAAACGTAGGATCATTTGCCATATCTTGAATACACAGGCATAACATAGGAAACTTCTCAAGAATTTGCAGCAGATGAAAATAATTCCTATGGGATCTAGTGCAAGTCAAGCAGGAGAAATTCCTACGGCTAGCAATCCTATGAATCAAACTCCATAACGTCAAAAAAATGAATCAAACTCCAACGTATGGGTAAAAAAAATAAGGATCCGAATCCTCTAGAACTATTTGAATCAAAGAGGCCGTAGCCTACATTTAAGCACTTTTCACACATACAATGGGACAAGTAGCAATCTTCCAAAATCAACATGCAGCAGTACAGCACCGATGGCTCCTAGTCTTAGTTTCTGTTCATCCAGTTGAGCACTAGCTAGTACCACTAAAGATTGCACATATGCAAACGCTGTACTCTATGGCGTATAGCCTTTGCAGCTTTCCTCTCGGTGAATCAGTTACCGGGCCCTTTCTCTTCAGACGACCGTGTGAGCTTTCGCCATTACTGCTCCATTTCAAACGACCAAGCGTTGCACTTCACTTCCTTCCTCGTCTCTGGGTGGCTGCATAACGTCCACCAGATCTGAAGATCTTTTTATTTTCCTCCATCTTCAGCAGGAAGTTGGAACAGTAGCCAATTATTTGACGAGATGTTTCAAGATGAGAAGGGCAACAGATCCCAACCACGGGGCGGACCTACCATGAAACTTCAGTAGAGATCTCCTGTTCCAGTTAGCAGGTAGATTTTCTCGCTGTTAATCATGTTCATTTTTCAACTGTGTCTTGTTGGACCATCAAATTGGCTTGCAAATTACTTGCAGATGATGGGCAAACAGCAGTAAAAGAAGAAAAGAACAAGCGATTAAAGTGGTCAAGGAAGCCTATGAGTTTGCAGAGGAATCATTCCTCGCCTCGTGCAGATTTTACTGTCCTTATTTGATCCTGGATGGGTTGGCATCTACCCCTTCTGAGCTCAGCTCTCTTTCGTGACTCGTGGGGGACGAGTCAAAGGATCGATCAATCCCCGTCGAGGTCGACCGGTCATCACTCCCTCATCATTTGCCATCACTCTCCATCTATCTATCATCCTTGGATGCGCCAGGCTTCCCGGTTGTAGCAGGATTGGTCACTGTCCAAGCTTCCTTTCGCCGGAGCGCAGAGCCATCAGAGATACTAACAGGAACCGAAAAAAAGAAGTGGGGGATAGGAAAGAAAAGAAAAGGCTGTGGTGGCTAGTAGCAAACAGTTAGCATGTGCTGTCAAAAAAAAAAAAAAAAAAAAAAACAGTTAGCATGTGTATCAGCATGAGATTTACAGTGAAAAAACCTATCACCCATGGCCATGGTACATGCAATTTCTTCAGGGTGGGGAGTTGAGTTGGAAGAACAGAGGCCGAACCGTCGTCATTGTCTCCAGGGCCCAGGCTGTGGAAGGCGGACACGTCGGCTAGAAACTAGGGCTGTCAAGACAAAGCCGACGCGAGGCAATAATCACTTGATGGACCATGGCCAAACCTTTTGCTTTGCTCACATTGGAGCAAGGAAGGAAGCCCTATGGATAGAACTTTCAGGTTGTGACAGTAGGTCCTCTGGAAATGATGCCAGCAGCCAAACTTCAGGATTCAGGGGAGATCACGATAGGACAACCTCAAAGGCTTTTCAAAATTCCATCAGAGGAGATCAGATCACAGAGCGGAACAAACAAGAAAACTGAACAAATAGCTCTGATCTCAAGTAAGGAAAAAAAACATAGCTCAATTCAGGAGGTTTTGATTCAGAGTTCCGAACGATAAACGCGAATATGAAAGGGAAACTACACTACAAGAAAGAGTAAGTGTTAATGAATTTAATCCGGTGACAAGCTTCACTTCAAAAAAAAAAGGAAGAAACGATCATAGCTGTGCCAGCACAGATAGATTGTCTTCAAACAGAAGGCTCTCGGAGCAGCAAGCAAAACTGAGAGCCCCCTCGAAAAAGCGTGCTCCGCCACACTTATGATCTTCTCATCGAAAATTTAGAAAATGCCGATGAACCCTACTAGTACAACAATAACAACCGAACGCTCCGCTGCTCCCGTAGATGGCTTGAACTCCTTTCTCCGGCGTCGAGCACAGTTAAGTGCTACCATATCTGAAACTGCAGCCCATTGTTCAGTCACACACAGGCTGCATTTGATCTGCACTGAGCACATCAAGCATCTCTGCCCCAAGAAGCTTATAGGATCTTGACAAATGGTGGCACATCCTCCCTTGGTCCCTCAAGTGACCGATACATGTATAAGATGTCCACGCCGTCGGTCTTCTTGGACTCAGGATCGCTATTTACCAACTCCACCACCATCCGTGGAAGCCGGCGTGCCACCTCCTTGCAACCTTGCAGCGTCAGGTTGCAGCCTGACATCCAGAGGAACCTCATGCTATAGAAATGGTGCATTCCAGAGAGGAGACCGGCATCACCAAAAGGGCAATCCCTTATCTCAAGCTTCTCTAGCTTCGAGCACCCTGGAGGATGTGTTGCAGTGCCAGATCACTGTCTCCAGCGAACGCCACAGAGAGCGTCCGGACGGACTTGCCATACTTGCCAATGTACTCAAATGCTCGATCCGTCAGGCGTCCAGACGTGGAGAGCCTAGTAAGCTTGCTGCAGTTCCGAACAATGGCACCGAAGCCTTCATCCATAGGCTCCCTGGTCACATGGTCAGGCTGAAGCCTTCCCATTATGCATAATCGGAATACCTGAAGCTCCAGGCAGTTCCGCGCCATGGTGATGACAGCAGCGTTGGTCATTCTCTGGCAGAAGTATAGTATCGAACGGAGCCCACGGCAGCCCTCGAGATGGCGGCAAGCCCAACCTCCGACACCAGCTCATCGGCATCCTCGTGCGCATCCAATGGGAGCACGCGGAGAACCTGGAGCTTCTTGCAGGACATCGCCACGGCCTCGAGCCCCTCGTCACGCACCGAGTCAAGCACCTAGAAAAGAATTTATCATCAGAAAACGAGAACCGCGCAGCTCAGGCGAATAAACCAAGCCGAGAAAGCAATCCGGTTAGTACCCATAGCGTTTCAAGATTGCAGCATTGTACGATGAAGGGCATGACTTGATCGGGGGTGACCGGAGCATAGCTCAGGTCCAGGCTGGTTAAGTTGGCGGCTGCCACCACGGGAATGGCCAGAAGGTACTCCGGCGCGAGATCACGGAAGCCGGACAGCGAAACCAGCGTGTTGGCCCGCCCGGCCGACGTGAAGGCGGTCAAAATCTGGCCCAAGTCGAGCCCCTCATCCTCGGCGCCGTCCCCCGGCCGGAACGAGCCCGTGCCAAGATGCGTGAGGCGAGGCATGAGCGCCATAAGCCGGCGCAGTTGCCCGAGCGAGACGTGCTGGTTGACTCCCAGGCGGCGGAGGCGCGGCGAGCGCGCCACGAGAGCCTCGAGGGCGGCGAATGGCACCTGCGGGGTGAAGCACTCGAAACAGAGCGACTCCAGGTCGGTGGGCCCCCGCGGGAAGGCCGCCACCCAGTCGGACACCTCGTCGTCGTCCTCCTCCTCGTTCATCTCGCAGTCCACCACGTCGAGCACTCGCAGGCCCCTGCGACAACCGAACCGAAACATCTCTCGCATTCAGAGCAAGTTTGAATCTTTGTCTAAAAAAAGAGCAAGTTTGAATGGAACGACATACATAGATTATGCAGAGTATGAGATGCATTACCTGCAATGGGAGGCGATGGAGGCGAGGCCGCGGGAGGAGAATCCGTCGCAGAGGAGGAAGGAGAGCTCGCGGAAGGATGCCGGGAGGGAGCGGGCGAGGAGGTCGAGGTCGGCGTCGGTGACGGTGATGCGCTTGAGGGAGAGGGAGCGGAGCGCGGGGAAGGCCGCGGAGGCGAAGGCGGCGGCCCAGGGGCAGAAGGCGGAGCCGACCCAGCCGGGGGGCAGGAGGTTGAAGTCGGCGAAGCGGGGGCGGGCCTTGAGGAGGATGTGGCGCGCGTTGGGGAAGCGGCGCGCGGCGCGGGCCGGGGAGGCGGCGAGGATGTTGCGGACGGCGAAGGAGGCGCGGGTGGCGGACTCGGCGCGGTGCCAGGAGCGGCAGACGAGGGAGGCGGCGGTGCGGTCGCGCGGGCGGCGAGGAACTGGAGCACCGTCTCGAGGACGTTGTCGAGCACCTGGTCCGGAGGCGGCGCCGCGCGCGGCCGCTTGGGCGGGGCCTGGTCCTCGTCCTCCTCCGACATCCCGCGCGGAGGAGGGGGGAGGCGGAGGAAGGAGCGGGGGTGGCGCGGCGAGCTGGGTGCCCGGTGGGGTGTGTGCGGTGGGTTGGGTGTGAGGTGAGGTGAGAGAGGTGTACTTGTGTTCCGCCGGTTGGGCCGCCCGGGCAGACGGCAGTGCTGTACAGAAGGATAAACAAACTAGAGAGAGAGAGAGGAGGCTGGAGCTGGGTCAGTCAGTCGATCGATGGCTGGATAGATAGGGACGAGGTGGTGAACGGGCGGGGAGAGTAGATCTCATGATTCGAACCTTTTTCAGGTGTGATCTATACTGATACTAGTACGAGATGCACGACCCAACTTGTGCAAACCAGCAATTTTCAAAAACTAGTTGATGATTGTTATAAAGGATATGCAAATAAACGATGAAAAATAAACGATGAAAAAAGAGATCAAACCAATAGAGCACGAGATTTAACGTGGAAAACTCTTCCAACAATTAAAGAAAAAAATCACGGGCGCTATACATCAATACTTCACTATGATTGGGTGAGGTTACAAACGCCGGGATTTACAAGTTTCGACTTATCCCAAAATGGCGGCTTACAGAAGGTATATATAGAGGCAAAACCCTGAGTTGGCTGCAGTCCAACTCGGAAACGATTCGTACCGTATACGGAAACAGGCAGTATAACTCGGAAACGATCCATACCATACACGGAAACAATCCGCTTCACTCGGCCCAAACCTCCGGCAACGGGTCTCCTCCACTCCGTCCGAAATTAGCCTTTATTTTTAACTTGAATTAAATTTGGATCAAAATAAAACAAACCTATAGGCGTCCTGATTTATCAAGGACTTGTGAAGCAATGACGTGGCTTCATGTGTGCCGGCGTCACTTGCGTAGTGAAACTTACCAAGGCATTTTCATTTCATGGTTCAAGTATAAATGCATTGAGCTCATTTCCTACTTCCTTGAGGTTTTGATCATGCTCTAGGCATCATCAGAACTGCCGTCTCAGAGAGTTTTGTGTCCGCATTTTGTCTGTTTGGCTCGTCAAACGGACAGGCCCAGTCCACGTGTGTCCGTCGTGCCAATGAGTGCACCCAACCACGCGACGTATCCCAATTTTTTTTGGATAATTATACTAACATGCCATATATGGGCCTTTTCTGCAATACATAAGGGGTGGGCTACAAACAAACTTTCTACTAAAAAAAAATCTAAGGCCATGACACGGCCAACCACGCCACAGCCAGTCGCCAGCCACCGGAGGAGCCTACTCCTCGTCATCCGACGTGTCGAGGATGACGTAGTTGGGCGCCTGGTACAGCGGCAGTGGCACCGGCGCGGAGGGGTGGTCGGCCCCTGGTTCTCCTTCGGGTAGTCGAGCAGTTCCTCGGCGTTGTCATTCCACGACCAGCATTGGTGCTCCTGCTGCTACCGCCGGTACTCCTCCAGCAGCCGCAACTCCTGCTGCCAATCCGCCTCCGTCGTGGACTGGTGGAGGACCGAGCTGAGCCCTTGCCAGCGGGCCAGCTCATCCATGTGGAGGTGAGGAGGGACTCCTCCTTTGCAGCCTTGAGCTCGGGGTCCTCCTCCTTGTCCTGCTCCTCCTCCTCCACCTCCTCCTTCACCACAGGGGCCGGAAGAGCACGACCGTGAGCAGGACCCCTGACGGCGGTACTCCAGGGGTGGAGACACGTGGCCCGCTGTACTGCGGCCGGGCGCCATAGTAAAAGCTCCGCCGCCTGTCGTGATCGTCATCGAACACGTGTCCCAGTAGGGATTGTCCTCGGCGAAGGTCGGGTGGTCGACAAGGTCGTCGGGGAGTTGGGCCATGCGCTCCTGGATTTCCCTTGTACGGGCGGGGCCGCTCAGCGGAACAGGAATCACCGGAATCCTCTCGGGGTCCAGGTGCCAGTGGCCTGGGAGGTGGATGTCGGACCAAGGCACTGGAATTGCGTTGTCCCAATACCACTGGCACTTCATTTTCGGAGGTATGACCGCTGCCGCACACGTCGGTCGCCCTCCACCGGCGGCACAGCTGGAAAGCCGCGCTGACCCATGGCGCGATGGCCTGCGACACGGCGGTCCGTGGGGTCAGTGGGGCGACGTTGGCCGGACGAGAGCTCGCCTCCTTGTCGTGCTTGCCCTTCCCTGTCCACCGGAACAGACCCATGGCGACGGCCGGCGATGGCTAGGGTTTGCGGTTGGCGGCGGGGAGCAGAGTGGGGACGGGGAGTGGGGTGGCCGTCCCTATCCGCAAGCACCCTGCCATTGAAAAGGACCTACCAGGGGAGAGAGACCGTTGGTTGTGTCGCTGTCAGGTGGGCCCAGGGCGGACACCACGCGGACAAGCAGACGGTCCGTCGCTGTCTTCATCGCCATATCCACTTTGTTTTATTATTCAATATATGAAAACTATACCTTTTTGGTGTTATTTACCTATTATAGTTGATGCATATAAATTTTATCGGTGAAAGATTGTTATGTTCAATTGCTAATCATATCTTCATACCCACATATCATGGTCCATATGATGTCTTGTGAGTATTTCTTTTAGTTCTTGAGGACATGAGAAAGTCTTGTTATTACTAATCACATGTTGAGTAAAATTTGGTTTTATCTTATTGTGTTATGTGAACGTCGAATACATAACACTTTACCTTTCTGAGCGTAGGGGAATCCATTGTGTATTTACTTTCTTTATAAAGGGTTGCCGGAGTGACAGAACACCTAAGCCTAGTTTACGAACTATTGCATGAGGGGTTATTTGGACTCCAGAGTTTAAACTTATGGTTAGATTTATTTCAATTACTCTTTCATATTTGTGGATGCTTGCATGGAGATATTGATCATAAGAATGTTCCTTACCCAACTAAGGGCAGTACTAGAATAGATTGACCCGCACAACACTTATCAAAACAATGAAAGTTATTATCAATAGAAATTGGTGAAAGTCACTTGCCAATACTCTCTCGTGTGTCCTCGGAAGGGTTTTTAATCATTGTAACGAAAGCAACCGGCTTGTCCTTAGCATAATTAAGGATTGGGCCACTTGTTGCACTTTTAATCTTTGTTCTTATAAACTTTTTGTTAAAGTTTTCTTTGCTACAAAACTATCTACAAAATTATCTTGCAGTATTTATAGTGAAAAATTGTGAAAATCTATAAAACAATATTCTGCTTCTTGTTGGGTTAAGCACTCTTATTTATCGAAAAGACTACGACTGACCCTACACTTGTGCTCATCATGGTATCTCAATAAAAGAGAACATAAATTCCGACAAGCTAGTAAGGACTGAGTTGACAAGCACTAGGCGAGACCCATATGATAGTAATTTACCAGTTCAATTACCCAACTATTTACAAAATGATTTTTGACCGGGTTCCATTCTCCATTATTTAATTTGCGGGGATGAATAAGAATACCCAGACATCTAAAAGGTGCATCGCTCCTGACTCATATCCGAACAACTCAATATATTGATCCTCGACCTCTTCTGGTTTATCGAAACATAAAATCTCACTTACATGGAAGTTTAAATTCAAAGATGCATACAATTAATTTTTCATATTAAGTGATTTCTCCATATCAATAGCCATAAAAATAATTATATCATCGGCATACTGAAGTATGGAGACCCCTTCCTCAACTACATAGGAGTAAGGTCATCCACTTTGCCATCCTCCTTCGCTCTAGCAATTAGAATGACCAACATATCGGCGAGAATAATAACAACGACGGAGAGAGCAGATCTCCTTGTTGTAAACCTTTTTGTATTTAGAAGTAATGACATATATCATCATTAACCCTAAATCCAACACTACAGCGATTGATAAAATCATACATCCATTTGTACAATTTTGGATCAAAACCGTCAATGCATAGCGTCTGCTGCCAAAAAAAAAGTCGTTAGGTCTATTCACAATCTATTTTGAGAAGAATCTCATATATTTTCTTCCTATGAAGTTGGTGGATTGTTTTATGTAATATAACTACTCCTCTAATAAATGCCGTTTGAGTTGGCTGAATGACCGTATGTACGTACGATACTTGTTAACTATTAGTTGCAACTTTTGATTTCGGAGGAAAGTGTTGGGAAGATTTTTTAGTTGAAACCAAGGATTTGTCCAGGAACAGAAACGGAGATCGGATAACTAAAAGGCTAAGACAGAGCTAGGGTCTGCTGATTTGAGAGAACCAGGAAGCAAAGCAAAGTTGCTCTTCCTAGGACATGCCTTGACTATTCGCCATCGCAATGTACTCTGGGGACCTGCATCAACTAACAAGACTACACTAGGAGACGCATGCACGTCGCCTAAACCTCGCCAGCTAAGTCAGTGTTTAGTTTACTACCACTAGTCCGATTTTACTACGGAATAGTGTACGTTTTTCCTCTTCTCGCTTGGTTCCATCTCTTGGGTCGGTGGTGCGCGAGCGAGAGCATCGGGGCATGGCGGCCATGGCGAATCTCCGAACCTGTCGCGCAGATGCAGATGTAGATGAGCTCTCAGGGCAGTTCAAATCCGATGCACCACATGCACTCCCAGGGTTGGCTTTGTTTAGTTTAGCGAGCGGAGCAGTAAGAGCGGGAGAAAGAGCCAAGGAAAGGTTCTTTGTTTTTGTTTCTTCCCACATCTTTTATTGCGCCTGGTCGGCCTCCCTCACGCATCCACGTCTAATTAGGCGCTCTCTCAGTCAAGGCATTGGGATTCCTGGTGCTGCCAGCCGTGTCACAGTAGTTTAATCAGGCGCCCTGTTCAGCATTACACGGTCCTTTTCGGTAAACAGCAGAACACAGCTCATGCTGTCCCTAAACTTACACTGTTTAGATGCTTCAGATGGAGCGGCTGTGCTTGTGCTGTGAAGCATTGAGCTTGACTGTCTGCATCATCGACACTACTGAAGCATCGACCGTGTTTGGGTTTTGTTCCTGACGAATCAATCATCATCAGGACAGCAAGGCTCTCCGGGTATCCAAATGAAATCTAGCCTTCTGTGAGATAGTAAGAGAAGCACCCGACCCCTCTCCTTTTCCCCATCTACAGTGTCAAGGAGGTCATTTTTGGGCGACGCCGTGCGAACCAGATCGCCGCCGGCGATCCGTTCGATTTCTCGCCTCCGCGGCCGCTCCGGCGGCGGGAGGTCGAGGAATCGACGGATCCCGTGCGTGTACATATCTAGGTTGGTGTAGGGTGCCTGCCGGCGGCGCTGAGGAGTTGGCGGCGTGGTCGGAGAGGCTTTTGGCGGCGGCGTTCCTCTCCTCCGTTCTTGGTGCTCCGGTGGAGGCCGGGGCCGGATCTGCCGTCTTGGGCGCGGTCGCTGCCCCGGAGCTGCGGCGTGCTCTTCCCCGAGTTGGTGGTCGTGATGGCGGCGCCTTCTCTTGTCTGGGGGCTTCGGTGGCCTTCACCTCGGTGCTTGGCCGTGCTTTTGCTCAAGATCTTCAGGAGTTTGCTGGTGGGATGCTGCTCTTCGTCGGTGGACGCGGTGGGCTTCGCGGAAGATGGTGGGCGCCTTCGTTCCGTGTCTCCGGCGTGAGACGGCGACGGCGTGCTGGCGGCGGCTCGACGCCGATTTCCTTTCATCGCTCAGATTCTGCTGCTTGCGGCAGATGGATCTTGCGGCTCTTCAACAAGGTTGGTCGAGGTGTTTGCTAGGGTTTGTGGTGTGTGTGTTGGATCCGTGTTTCCGTCTGTGGGGTGGATCTTGCTGGCGTTCGTGCGTGTGTGTTCGATCTGTTCTTGATCTTGTACACGAGCTCCTTTCGAAAAAAGAAATCTAGCCTTCTCTTGTGCCCTTCTGAATGGCGGGCGAGGATGGGAATCACTAACAAGGTTCAGTACGTAGAATGAAGGCAGATTCCACCTCCTAATGGGCAATGGCGGCAGCAGTCAGTCGAGCAGTGCAGGGAATGAAGCATTCGGTGCAGTCATCTCAGATTCCATCTCCGGATCCATCCAACTGCTGCCATTCCATCCAGGTATTCGGATGCCAAGCAAATTCATTCATCAGGCTGCACGGGGTACGCATACGTCGATCTTCAGAGTTCAGCATATCTTCTTCAGAAAAGCAGCAACCGCATACGCGAGCACGAGAGATTCATTCGGACAGCAGCCGTGCGTGCGTGTCGTGCTTGCTTAAGTTAGCCACATCACGTAGTTGGCCGGTGCTGGGATTAGTTAATTTATTTATGCTTCTGATATTAATTTTTGTCATCACCGGGGATTGGCTTAGGTAGTTTCGCTTTACGTCGCTGCTCCTTTTGTTTAATCCATCCATCGGCATGAGAGATTCAAAAGGCCCCCGATCGATCGATCACCGATCCTGTCGTTTGTAGATCAAAAAATTGCAGATGAGCTGTTCCATCTCCTAATTAACACCAAAAGCCACGCACTATTGTCTTGACCTGCAGCAGCCAAATGCTAGCATATATAATGCATTTACCCGCACGAAGAAAGCTACCGCCTTTCTTTCTTTCTTTCTCGGTGGACTTTGCTGCTGCATATCTCGATTCCCCCCTTTTCTCTCTTTTCTGCCTGAAGATGGTTATTTACAAGCTCGAGCTAGCTATCTAGATCCGAAGCGGCAGTGGACTTTAGATATGTAAAACAGTCCGCATATGCATTTAAATGCATTGCTAATTCATTTTGCTACTACTGTCTTGTGGCATGGTGCATTGGTGCCTCAAGCTAGACCATAAGGACAAATCCTTTTCATCGCTTCCAAGAGTTGCATGCATGCATGCATTCTGCTTTGCTGATCTTTTGACGAGGTACATGATGCAATATTCGCATCTGATTTTGTTCTCTCTGTACAGGCAAAGTCAATTACTTTCCTGAAAGATGCATAATGTTAAAAGCCACAGCTAGCTCCTCAGATTGTCCTCTCGGCACTTGCCGCAGCTAGCTGGCCTCACCCAAGGCATCCATATTGCGAAGGATCCGTTTTTCCCTTAAAGATGTACGAATTATTGATGTCAAATCCTAGCTCAGTTTGTCCAATAAATTTGATAGTAGTTGATTGATCTGTCCAATAAACTTAATTACACGGCATGTGCAACCACTTTTAAAATTAAAATCACACTGTACCTTGCCATGTGACTTCCATATCAGCTCCTGTTCATGGAAGCAGCATATCATTTCATGGAGTCCGTCCCGGTGATAAACTATTTTATTTCGTGGTGGGAATACATTTTGATCTGTCCCATGTTAATTGTTATTTATCTAGTGCTGACCAAACACTGTACTTTTCTATGATTTGTTTAGGATCTAGAATCAAACCAGCTGGCTACTACAGTGAGTCCAGAGATCCTTGATGCTAAATACTTAGGCATAATGCTCTTTTACTTCTATTCCTATGGCATCTTCTTTCTCTCAATTGTTCTAGATTACTATCTACTTAATGCATGACAACACTTCAGTTGACCTTAAACCTAATGCATTCCATTTTACTGGCCATGCATACTGTTAAATTAAATTAAACAGGACGAATGTGGAATAAAGATGAAACAGAACAGGATCCACAATTATACATCTGCTGTTCATATGTCCTCCCGTTCAGGCATGCAGGCCCAACCTGACGTATTGGAGGCCCAGGACAAGACACCAATACGTGGCCCTCCCTAACTTTAAAAACCAAAGATTTTCCTTTTCAGTTACAAATTAATATTGAGTACATAGCACAAATAGGTTGTTTAAAAAAAACTAGTAACCATGCACGTGCAACGCACGTTTAATCTTAAAGACAATATCATCAATTGAAAATGCTTATTTTGTTGTTAGTGGAGTGAATTCAAACTTTAAGCCTTTTCTTTTTTGGCAAATTTTCCGGGCATTGACTAAAAACACACCGAGAACGGAGTTTTCAGATACACATTGCACATTACAACCAAGGGCAAGAAAATTCAAAGTGATTATCCAACTCTAGCAAAGACTTGCATATTTCACATGATAAGCTAGCAACAAATAAACAGGAGAATGCTTATTCTCACCACAAGTACCAAAGAACAAAGTTCAGTCTCATACTGTACAGAGTGCAAGATTGATCTAAGTCAACATCGGTAAGAAGATAATCCACCAAAGTAATGCATAACTTAAATGTATATTCCGCCTTCTTATACTCACCACAAGCACCAGGCAACAAAATTCAGTCTTATATATGCAAACCTAATAGCAAGAATTCAGTATTGTATGTACAAACGTGAAACCCATACTATCTGAACATGAAGCAGAAGGGGTTTGAACAAACTGGGTTTCAACAAATTCCCCTCTTCATTTTGAGCACATGTGTCCATGATATTCGAATTTTCTGAATATTCAGTACAACATGTAATTGAGCGGGATTTATGATAAAAGATGGCAACATCAAGACAGTTCTCAATATGCATCACTTTCATATGTTACAGAGTAAATTTACAAATTGATCAAGAAATATCCCATGGAATGATCAAAGTTCTGCTGCTGGCTTGACATCATCAGGGTCATCTGACTCTGAAACTCGCCAGGCATGTACATGGCCTCCACCTCCTCGAAGGTCTTCATCATATCGTGAGAAATATATTTCTTTTGCAGCAAAAATAATCCTCACTTAGGACCTGAAACATAAATGGAAAGTAAATGTGTATCATCCAAATGTAAACAACAATGAACCGACAACCTGTGACTTAAAAAAATAATCAAATCATGAGCAAGCTATATCTCTTCTACAGGTTATGCAAAAGTAGTGCTACAGCACGAGGTTCCTTTAGACCATGCACTATGTTGCCAAAAGCGAACCCTGGTGGCTTTGGAACCGGTGCCACACATAGTGGAGCATCGATGCAAGCTGTCAGATAAAAGAAGCGATGCAAGTATTGGGTTCGCTTCTTCTCTGACACCAAACCGAGCGATGGAGCTAGCGAAGCATCAGGTCCACATGCAGAGAGAGAAAAAGCTAGCTTGGGGAGAGAGGATGCCACATAGAATAGTATTTGCATGGCTGACACACGCATGAGACTTGGAAGAGAAAGCGACTCCACACGGTGCAGCAAATCGGTGCCGACTCTAACTCTGACTCATTTTTGTTGAACCGGCGCAACATAGTGGATGGTCTAGACCATCCACTATATATATGAAAAGCGAACCCAACCAGCTGTGGAACCGAATCAACACATAGTAGGGCATCGAACCAACACTTCCGACAAGAGAAGCGAACCAACTTCATGGTTCGATTCCTAGCTGAATCATCGCTACTGTTCGTGGGACCTACAGGTTTGGAGTATGCATGCTATGCAAGGAGCTGAAACAAAATAGTTATTTATTCTGGTGTAGGTCTACCAAAAACAGTAAGCGATGCCTCACAGTGCAGCAAAACCTGACCGGTTCCTAACTCTGACTCTTTTTCTTTGAACCGCATCCACGTAGTGGATGGTAAGGTCTAGTAGAAATCAAAAATCAGTGCAAGCATGCTCGTTCATGTTTTCCTCGAAGTGTGTAAGACACAACAGACAACTGTCAGATTTTTCTCTTCGGAACATTGCATTTCGTACACAGAGCTATCCGTCGGGATCACAGCATTGGACATGGATGAGACACTGCATGTCATACACAGAGTATTTCAGTGGTAGCAATTTACCCACTAATTAGAAGGGCATGTCCGTTAGCAGGTACTGCACCTGTACTCCTCTTGCTCAATCCCTGCTCCCATGTCTACTCAGCTCCGGGCAGGGGCTTGCGGCGGCCGCCGAGTGTACAGCGCAGCAGGCTGGGAGCATGTGGCGACGGCACGGGGGACCAGGGCCTTAAAGTGGAGCGGGCCTTTCTTCCAAGGCGGCGCACACGCTGCCCACCCCACGCGGCTATCGGCAGCCGATCTGTTCCCTGCTACCAACGCAGCGCACGCGCCTGCCAGCCCAGCCCGCACCCCAGGCCACAGCGCAGCCACTACACGATTGGTCGCCGGTGGCCGTCCATCCAGTACATGCCCTTCATCGTCAAGCTGTCATGCACGGGGTTGCGACGGCGGCGACTCGCACGGGGGAGGTTGCGACGGTGACAGGCACGGGGATTTTTTAGATTGACGAACCGTTTTCTCGGACATCGGTGTTATTTTAGCGTGGCAATCGGTGTAATTTACAGGAAACGAAAAGGTGTGTTGAGTTGTCAAACATTGGAGCGATCTGAAGCGTGATCAGATATTGAACGGTACAAATTATTAATATATCCCGAACATGTTTGCTCTTTTAATAGTAGTATAGATAGAACCAAATATACTTACTATATAGAATGACTTACGTTGTTCCAAATATATAGTTGGCCTTAACTTCCTTAAATCAATTTTGGGGAAACATTTGCAACATCTACCATGAAAAGAAACAACTAACTTCAAATCTCGACTGGTAGATTTTTTTTCCATATATTAGACTTTCATCGAATGATGGCTCTATGCCATATCAGATGCATGAACTTTAGTAATATTCAAACAAGATGCAGAGCCATCATTTTCGTCCTTATCAACAAATTTGTCATGCCTTCAACTTTCTGCAAGGTATTGGCTATACACATAGGGTTGATTGCAAATTATCAGTCACCATTGTTACAACAAGAAATTGTCATGCACGTTAATTACAGTATCAAGTAAAAACTGAAATTTGGAAGCACACCCCATAGGTTTTCGCATCGCTTCTTTTTAACACCATCACTAAATTGATATAGTACTCCTACCTTTAACACTATTGATTATGTTGATATCTACTTCAACACAATTGATGCTACTCCCATCAAGTATTCGGCAAACATTTCAAACTTTTTCTAGGACTAGTTGGCATGCACGTGCAACGCACGTCTTCAACATCACCTCCCCTATGCGTCATCGTCGCCTCCCCTACTCCACATCGCGCGTAGCTACCGCCCTTCCTCTGCCCGCATCATGCACGGTCGTGGAAAACTTCTACAACGCGTCTACCTGGTCCTAAACCATGGCCTTCCTTCGAGCACTGCCACGGCCTTACCGGTTGTCCACTGCGGGCGATGCTAAGGTTTGGTCGATTTGATAAAAAAAAGCAAGTTACTAACCTCATTCGGGTATCTTTCTATCGCACACCATTCGTTCTGTTGGTTGCTTCAAGTTGGAGCTAACATTTAGAAAAAAAACGTCCATAAGAAAATCTAATTCGTATCAAGAGGTCCTTCAAACTTTTTAGCGCACACTTTACATTTCAAAACAAATTCATTTCTCATTGGAGAACATTTCACTCTTTTAGTTACCTTCAATTTAGAATCGACCGCTTTGTTATTTTTATTTACCCTGCAATTTTTTATTTGAGAAGGAACCGACCGGTCCAGAAGAAAATATGTAACCATATAGTGAACCTATTTCAGATAGGAACCCAAATACATCTTGAAAGTATCAAATAAAAGCAAATCACATCCATGGGGAAACATGAACGTAATCACCGGGCCCCTGGGATTATGTGTACTTATACACTTACAAGTACTACGGATCATGAAACAATGCAAAACAGATCGTCAAATAATTTTCTGGATCTTCAACAAAAAAAAAATACTAATCCACGATACCTTGCCGTCTTCTTTTTGTTCATAAGTCATATGAATCTAGAAGGAAAAAAATGAGAGGAGAAACAGAACTCGTAGAGGCATCAACATATTGCAGCCTGCATCTTCGTTGCTCGAAACACCACAAACTACCCAAAAGGTAAAAGGAAAGGTTTACACAACAGTTCCTTATTTTTCATGCAAACATGGTTCCCTAGAAATCTAGTAAGTAACTACCAAAAATGCTCCGCTATGCTCATTGACAAAGTGAGTCAGTGAAGATGGATTTGAGTGTCTCGCTTCAGCTTGCCTTGCATGTTGCTTCCAGCGAGTTTTCAGAACTGGACAGTACTAATTCTGACTACACAATAACCTTTCTCTCGAGCTTCTCCCTTAGCTGGAGGGTTGACTTTTAGTACATGACTCCATGTTTTCTTATGTAGTTACAAGTGAGCAGATTGTTACGGAAACAAGTATGACGAAATTAAACACCATGTTAGCCAGCTGTTTAGACGTCACAGCATAGTTCAAAGATCCAAATAATTATAGGGCAAATTAGCTGCATAAACATGATTTCACAACATAAAATGTGTATAGCATTTCTTACCATTGAATCATCCACAGCTCAACTACTTACCATTGAACTTGGTGTTTTGAAATCTCATCTTTATTTTTCACACCAATTCTCTATTCCTTTGCTTTTGACCTATTTCGGATCTGCATAAAGGCACATGTTACTATGTATAATGTATATCCATTGTAATAAGCGATGTCAA
>CAMZMU010000073.1:14949087-15102959 GCA_947311845.1 Poa pratensis
GAGACCCACCTATTTAAAGGCTGGGAGGGGTGCCGATCTAGGACCAAGCCATACTCGAACCACCAAAGCTCTTGCGAGATCGTCATCTCGCCGGAGCCACCTTGTCTCATAATCCGATCAATATACAGACAAGCAGGAAGTAGGGTCTTTACCTCCACCCGAGGGGCCTGAACCTGGGTAAATCTTTGCCTCTGCTTGTCAGCCGACGAAACTACCAGTACTACCACGTTCTCTCCCCATAATCTCAACCCTAGGTCCTTAACCATGGGATTTGATGAGGGTACACCTCGTCAATTGGCGCCGTCTGTGGGAAAGAATAGTGCTGGACTCGCGGTTTCTTCGGTTCCATCGGAAAACGGCGACTCGCCGATCGGATCTACAAACGGCAACTCGGCTGCATCGACAAACCAGAACTCGCCGACTCAGGCGGCACACGGCAACTCGCCGGCTCACTCGACAAACGGCAACACGCCAGCTTCACCCGCAAAAAGCGCATCGGATCCTCTGATGGATTTCGAGCCACACTCGCCAGGATTCCAGGAGGCCTTCTCCGATCTCGAGTCAGGTTTGGGTTTAACCGTTGGTTCGTTCAATTTTTTCGTCAACAAGCTTGGTGTGCAGGACTTGACGGATCCACGCCAACTCGCGACTTCCGCACCCGAGGCTCCATCGGTTGCGGCTCCTTCGACTGCGGATCCCTCAACGTCCATACCATCGTCGATCCTCCAAGCTTGCTCGTCTGCAACAACCATGTCCACACGAGAGATGCACGAGCTCATGAAGAACTCAGGGCGAGGAGGCCGAATCAGCATACCGCACAAACGATCCCGAGCTCGATCTCTCACTCGAGGATAGTTTCGACTGCGGGATCTCCTTCAGCGACTTCGACGAACTCACTCATATCGACAACCACGACTCCGAGATCTGCACCAACAACAACAACCTCGACTCGAGATTCATAACAACTCGTCGACGCCGAGATGAGCATAGGCGATGAAGGCATCAACTGCGAGATCCGTCAGACGGACCACTCGACGGGCATATCGACTCGACATGAGCCTTGATGAGATGTCGAGTCCATGACGGGACTCGAAGACACACATACATACCCTCGGGTGATACCCCAGCAGGTCTACGTCGCCATCGCCGCAGAATCATCAGATGCTGCGGCCAGCCGCAGGCCTACAGAATTCCCGTGCACAGTTACTATGCCGGACGGAGTCACAACTCTCACAATCACTGCTGAGATGGCAGCAAAAGCAGATAAAGTCATCAAGGAGTGCACAATGATGCCAGCAGACGCAACACAAGAGAGATGTTGACCTTCCAGTACTTCAACTGGCAGGAATCACTTCGACTGCGGCAGGTCAGAGCAACACTCGAAGAACGCAAAAAGCAAGCTAGCTTGTCGAGTGCGCGAAGAAGACAGCTCTCCCTGAGCTCCACCGGGCGAGCAGACACAGGACCCAGATCAAGGTTGTCACACCTCTCGCCAGACGAAAGGGCGGCGCTCACCCGCAACTTAGGCAACTCTTCATGACATACGACGAGAAGGAGTGCCAGTACCCAAAACAGCTGCGGGTGCCCTCTCACCGCTGCAGTACCTAGAGGCAATCAAACCTCCAGCTGATGACCCCAATGCAAAACTGCATCGCCAGCAGATCAAATCACTCGCCTTAGCGGCGAAGGCCATACGCCAAATTCCAAAACTCCAGGTGGGAGTCGAGACCGTGCCCTAGTCGACACGCGTCGGGAAGAGCATAATCACAGTGGTCGCCGCCACCACTCGAAGGAAAGAAGCGGCTCGCGAGGCGCAGGTCCAGGAGCAGATCACGCAGATCTTACAGTAGCGACTCATACTCTGATCGAGAGCCTGAGCCACATGGAGCTCTGTGCTTCACTCGACGCGTCCGCGAGACACGGATGCCCAAAGGGTTCAAACTCACATCTGAACAGCCCAAGTACACGGGTCGACAGGAACCTTCGGGTGGCTGGAAGATTACAGGCTGGCTGTCGCGTGCCAGCGAGGCACAAACACCACGCCATGCAATACATACGACTCATGCTCGAAGGCACAGCCCGCGACTGGCTCAAGGCCCTACCTCCATCAACATACGACTCGTGGGATCACTTCCGCGATTTCGTCAAAAACTTCGAGCCTCTATGTGAGCGCCCAAAAACATTCGAGGAGCTGCGGGCCTGCGTTCAACGTTCAGACGAAACGTTGAGGTCATACATCAGACGATGGACTGAGATACGTAACTCAGTTGGAGTAATTTCAGAAGATATGGCCATGGATGCTTTCGTCATGGGCCTCGCCAGGCGAGACTTCAAAGAAGCACTTGGTCGCAAAAGCCAATCTGTAGCTACCTCTTGCAGATCGCGACTGAGTGGGCAGATGGAGAGATATGGCGCGCACCACACGCGGGTCCTCACCCCGTGACAACATGAGCGGCAGTCGAAGCCGCAGAGACTCGTACAGAGACGACCGAAGGCGCAAACGTTCAAAACGTCACTACGACGATGACAGACCCGAATTCATGGCGGCTGGGTTCTCCACACCCCGCAATGACCAGGACAGAAGCGACCGACGGTCGGAAGATCGGCGAGACAGTCGAGATGATCGCGGACAGTCGAGATGATCGTCGGACAGTCGAGACCGCGGCCAACGCAGTGATAGCTACAAGAGGAAGGACTGGCGCAAGTCACGGGCACAATCTGAGCGATCATTCGAAGAAAAGATGGACGCTGATTGCAGATTCCACCTGTACAAGGGGGACGACGGAAAACTGCGATCCAATCACTCGATGAGAAACTGCAGGGAGTTCGACCAAATGGCGACTGATTACGTAAATCGCAGAAAGGCAGCAGCCGCACAAGCACCTGCACCCGTGCCTCAGCCAAACAACGTGCCTGTTCTGATGGCACCACCTCCACCACCACAGCCTGCTGCAGGCGGAAATCTCGCGGGTGCCATACACCACTACCTCGGGTGGACGCCACAGTACCCTCCGCCCCAAGGGCAGATGTACATGATACAGAAAGGTCGACCTTCCAACAGGGAGCAAAAACTTCGCACTCGACAAGTAAACATGGCGGTCATGTCACCTCCTGCGGTAACTGAATACTTGAAGGGATCCGAAACTACAATAAGCTTCAGCAAAGAGGACCACCCTCCATCGGTTGTTCCCAGGGCACTCTGCTCTGGTACTCGACGCGCAAATTGGAGGCTACGCCATGTCCAAGGTCTTCATGGATGGTGGGAGCGGCATAAACATCATCTTCGCAGATACGCTCCGCAAAATGAACAGGTCAGTCGAAAACCTGCCAAGATCTTCAAATACCTTCCACGGTATCGTTCCAGGGAAAGCAATAAGCCCAGAAGGCACCATACAACTCGACGTAACGTTCGGGGACAAGCACCACTTCAGGACAGAGTCGATTGAGTTCGAAGTGGTCGACTGGAAGTCACAATACCATGCTATACTTGGACGCCCGACGTTCGCTCGATTCATGGCGGTGCCACATTACGCATACCTCCAGCTGAAGATGCCTGGACCAAAAGGAGTAATCACAGTCAAGGGGAACTTCCAAAAGTCTGACTCTTGCGACCGAGAATTCAGCAAAATCTCTGAGATGTTTGGCATGGAAGCAACACTCGCTGATCTAGCGGTCTCCAACGATCGAACACTTATGCCAGCACAAAAAGGTGGCAGTCGACAGAGCATTCAATGCCACCAATGACACAAGATCGCATCAGGTGCACCCGACTGACCCGACCAAGACAGTCAATGTCTCGTCGAGTCTGCCTATCGCATAGGAAAGCGCGCTCGTCGAATTCCTCCGTGAGAACTGGGATATATTTGCATGGTGTCCAGCGACATGCCAGGTATTCCCAGGGAATTCGCCGAGCACTCTCTCCAGCTACTTCCAGATGCTAAACCAGTCAAGCAAACAATGCGCCGCATATCCGGCCCAAAAAGAACTGCAGTCGAAGCCGAAGTCGACAGGCTACTCGCAGCAGGATTCATCAGAGAGATCAAGAAATCACAATGGGTGGCCAACCCCGTACTCGTAGAGAAGAAGCACACAGATATCCTTCGGATGTGCGTAGATTTTACAGCACTCAATAAGTGTTGTCCAAAGGATCACTTTCCACTACCTCGAATCGACCAGATCGTCGACTCCACCGCCGGGTGCGCTCGCTTGTCCTTCCTGGATGCTTACTCGGGTTACCACCAGATAAGGATGAAGGAAGAGGATGAAGAGAAAACGGCGTTCATAACCCCACTCGGGGTCTACTGCTACACCACAATGCCTTTCGGGCTCAAGAACGCAGGCGCAACCTACCAGCGCATGATGCAAGATTGCCTCAAGAAGCAAATTGGGCGAAACGTCCAGGTCTATGTAGATGACATCGTCATCACCACAAGAGAGGAAAACACACTACTCGATGACTTGCGAGAGACATTCGCAAACCTCAAACGCTTCCACATCAAGCTCAACCCGAAGAAGTGCACGTTCGGCGTGCCAGCCGGGCAACTCCTCGGGTATCTAGTCTCAGCTCGAGGAATCGAGGCGGACCCGGAGAAAATACAGGCCATCTTGACGATGCAAAGGCCTTCAAAGCTCCACGACGTGCAAAAGTTAGCGGGGGTCGAGTAGCAGCGCTCAGTCGATTCATCAGCAAGCTAGGCGAAAAAGCACTCCCGTTCTATCGACTGATGAAGAAAGCAGATAAATTCGAGTGGACGCCAGAAGCGAAGCAGCCTTCACGGACCTCAAGCGAGTCCTCACAAGCCCTCCAATCCTCGTCGCACCAAGGGAACGCGAGCCATTGTACCTATATGTCTCTGCAACTAACAGGGTGGTGAGCCGTACTGGTAGTCGAACGAAGGGAGGAGGGACACGCCCAAAGCATACAACGTCCAGTCTATTACTTGAGTGAAGTGCTCTCCACATCAAAGCAGCGGTACCCGCACTATCAGAAGCTGGCTACGCCGTGTTCATGTCCTCAAGGAAGCTGACGCATTACTTCTCCGAGCACCCGATCACTGTAATCAGCACCTCAGGGATCGGGGACATCCTCACAAACCCCAACGCAACTGGGCGAGTAGCAAAATGGCTCATCGAGCTAGCACCAAGAGACATCAAGTATGATTACCCGAAGGCCATCAAAGCACAAGTTTTACCTGACTTCCACACCGAGTGGATTGAAGCTCAGCTCCCAGGAGCACCAGATGTGTCCAACTCATGGACTATGTACTTCGACGGCTCAAAGAAAAACGAAGGCGCAGGCGCAGGTGTCATCCTCATATCACCAAAAGGCGACAAGCTCCGCTACATCCTACAAATGGGGTTCGAGTTCCCGTCCAATAACGAAGCAGAATATGAGGCTCTGATCCATGGCATGAGGATGGCCAAAGCCCTCGGGTGCACTCGACTGATGATCTACGGTGACTCGAATCTTGTGGTACAGCAAACAATGAAGGCCTGCGACGCAATCGCAGATAACATGATCGCCTACCGTGACCTGTACAACATCATGGAGGGCAGCTTCGAAGGCTGCGAGTTGCGGCACATAGGGCGTGAGAGCAATGAAGAAGCAGATAAGTTAGCCAACATTGGTGCGACCAAAGCACCAGTGCCACCTGGTGTCTTCTTCGAGCGCATCGAGCACAGATCCATCAAAAAGAAGCGAGCAACTCCTACATCAGCCGCACCAGCCAAGAGCAAAGCACCTAGCACAGAGGACCCCAGTCGAGGTACTCCTCATCGAGCCAACTTGGACTCAACCTTCCTCGCATACATACTCCGCGGCGAGGTACCCGAAGACATACAGAGTCAAGACGCGTCACTCGACGATCTAAAGCATACACTGTCATCAACGGTGAACTTTACAAACGCAGCATATCAGGTATGTTCCACGTTGCATAGCATTTGAAGATGGCCAAGCCATCCTTCGTGATATTCATGCAGGTACCTGCGGGCATCACGCCAGCAGTCGATCACTCGTAGCCAAAGCCTTTCGCGCAGGCTTCTACTGGCCCACAGCACTCAAAGACGCGGAGGACATAGTCAAAAGGTGCATCGGCTGTCAAAAATTCGCCACAAAGCCGCACGCACCCGCATCGGCGTTGAAGACAATACCATTGGCCTGGCCCTTCGCCCAGTGGGGGCTCGATATGGTTGGGCCACTCAAAAAATCCTCCCATGGAGGGCATACTCACCTTCTGGTGGCGGTCGACAAGTTCACCAAGTGGATTGAAGCAGTCCTATCACAAGTTCGACTGCCACTACAGCAGTCAATTTCATAAAATCCATCATATACCGCTTTGGTGTGCCAAGTAGCATCATCACTGACAACGGTACAAACTTCACGGCTGAGGAATTCAAATCCTTCTGCAAAGAGCAAGATATCACGCTCAATTATGCATCTGTGGCACACCCGCAATCTAATGGCCAAGTCGAAAAGGCCAATGGACTTGTGACAAGCGGAATCAAGAAACGCCTCCTGGTGCCACTCAAAAGGGCGCGGGTGCTTGGGTAGAAGAGCTCCCGTCTGTGCTATGGAGCCTACGCACAACACCCAACGCCTCAACGCAATTCACTCCATTCTTCATGGTCTACGGCGCAGAGGCAATCCTGCCATCAGACGTAAGGTTCAACGCACCAAGGTCGAAGCATACAATGAAGACGATGCAGATGAAGCACTCGAAGATGCAGTCGACTTGCTCGAAGAAGCACGCAACACGGCGCTAGCACGCACAGCTGTCTACCAGCAAGATCTACGCAACTATCACAGCCGTCGACTGCGTACCAGGTCCTTCGAGGTGGGTGACTTGGTACTTCGACTGAAGCAAAAGAAGGTGCATAAACTTGCTTCTCCATGGGAAGGACCCTTCATCATCACCGAGGTCATTGGTGGTGGAGCATACAGACTGAAGCACGCGAAGACAGGCGAACTCTCCATAATCCTTGGAACGTTGCGCAGCTGCGCCGTTTCTATGCTTAGATTGCTCAGTCGCATAATGTAATAGGCACATATGTCGGATGGCTGCAGGTTTCAGACGCGCTCTTTTCCTTACCAGGGTACCTAAGGGGACTGGAAGGTTTTTAATGAGGCGGCCTGCAGCCTAACATTCATAAATGGAATATAGTCAATAAATTCCTCATATTTCTCCTGTTTACTACTCGCACAACCTTAGCCTCACCCGAATACTCGGGGGCTGCGCTACTTCAAAACGTGAGCTCTCGCTCCTTCAAACATAATACCAGCACACTCGAATACTCGGGGGCTGGGTCGCACAAAATCATACATAAACACAAGTTGCTCAATAACATGAGTTGAAGCTTCAAATACCGTAAAAAATTCACAGCCTCACTCGAGCACTCGGGGGCTGTAATTCATGATCTATGTAAAGTGTTTTTCATAAACCCCACTCGATACACTCGGGGGCTGCATATATACAAGTGAACAAATATGTACAAGTGGCAAAATTTACACTCGGGGGCTGTTCCTATACAGAAAAACCTAATCTTCCGGTTCGTCCTTTGCTGGAAGAACAGGGCCCATAAGTTGCGCATGATAGCAATCAACCAATGTCCTCGCATGATCGAATGTATCGTCAAGATTCGACTGGGACAAGGACGATCCAGGCGGGGTGGACGTAGCTGCAAATTTGGACGTTGACTTCGGAGATATGCCATGGTTGCGTTGGCGCCATCCACAAGCTTCTGGGTGATAAAGCCTCGAATGGAACCTGTTGACCGGAAGAGCTCGAGTAACGCGTGGATTCCTTGAGGTTGCGGCCCAGTGGAAAAAGCATCTGGTTGATTCGACTGAAGGCCGACCTGCATAACTCAAGAGCATAGTGCTCCGCCACACCGATCCTGCAGAGTCGCAGTATGCGTGCTCGGTGCTATCCAAGCGAAAGTGCTGACGGCCAGTAGTGGGTTCGTCAGTCGCCATGTTCAATTGCTCATCTACGCGAGCCTGCTCCGCCTGGAAATCTTGAACAAAACCTGCAACAACACAAGTTGGGTGAACAAAAAGGAACAGGTTGTGAACTCACAAGATCAAGGCAGTCATGCTTACACTCGAGCTGTCTGTTCACGATCTCCATCTCGCCAAGCACATACTCCTCCGTTGAGTGGGTAAAGCAGGCCTCGCCCTCATCCTTTCCAGCTCGCTGCGGGTATTCTCCAGCTCTTGCTCCAGTTCGCGAGTCGGGCCTTCATATAACGTATTACTGCGGCATCGTTTGCCACCTGAGCTCGAGATCGAGTAGGGGCACGATGCCGCGACGAGCTGGATACGGTGGCGGCTGGCTGTTTCTGTTCCAAACATCATAAAAGTTTCATAAGAAACTCATCACAAAGCTTAGGCGATAACAACACACAGCTTTACAAGCAGAATCATAACGAGGAAAATAAATTCATACAAAGGTAGCAAAAGCACATGCATACTCGCATGGTCATAAGTTTAATTACAAGGCATAAAAAGGCGCGGCTGCCCTACTTCTCAGACATCGACTCCGACCTAGCCCTACTCGCACGGGCGGCGACCTCTGCTGCCCGGCGCTCCATGGTAGCCATAAATATTTCAGCCAACTTGCGGCTGGCTCGTTCACATGCTTTAGGGACACCAGCTTCCGCCCGGCTTGCGAGGAAAGTCAGACAGAGCGGCTTTGAAGTCACCCTCTATCCCATGACCTAAAAGGAGTTTGAGGGTGGTCTCTGAGCCGCGTACCGTCAAAGCGCGAGCAAAGTTCGTCATAGTCGAAGTTCCCGGGCCCAGGACGTCGGCGAAGCCATCCACAGTCGAAGGAGGTTGGCTAGACGGGAACACGTCCTTGTACACGGCGCCGAGCGTGCTCGTAGACTTGGCGAGTGCATCCTTGGCTTGGGTGGAGACGACATCCAGGTCGCCGATCACGCGGTCAAGGGACAAATCGCCACTCGACTGGTCTACAGGTGCCGGTGCGCCAACAGCTCCTTCAAAAAAGCAGAAAGAACAGAAAATTTTACATAATATTCAGTGGCAAAAAGAAGTAGACAAAAAGTGAAAGATTCAACTCACCGCCTACGTCTCGGGTGAGGCTCGCCAGGCGCTCAGCATAATTTTTCTCGCGCAAAGCAGCGGAGTCCTTGGCATCATCCAAGGCCTTCTTCGACTCAGCGCGCTGTTTGGCGAGTGCCTCTTCTAGCTCTTTAACCCGGACTCAGCGGTTGCCTTGTCACCTGAGATAGATGGACAGATGTCATTCACAATCGACAAAGCAAAGACATACAGAAGTCAAACACACTTACGGCTGAGTTGCTCCATGGCAGCGCGCAGGTTGTCCCTCTCCTGTTCAACCTGGACAAACGCCTTGCCTGATTCAACCAGGTTGAGGTAGAAGGGCTGCATGCACAATGGAACCAGCATAAGCTATACACAAATAGTCCAGAATGAGGACTCGACAAATGACACTTACGTGTTCAACCCAAGGCGCAGGCTTGGCAGCAGAAGTCCCAATTTGCGGAGTTGACGCACTCGCGATCTTGCGGCTTCAAAGGTAGTAGCCGTGGCTACTGTTCTCACAACCTCAGCCGCAACAGGGGAAGCTTCTGGCTGATCTGGAGTCGAAGCTCTCTGGTTGGAGGAGTTGGAGGTCACAGTCTCAGCACTGCGAGTGACCGAAAGACATACAACATAAGAAACAGTACTCAACTCACAAAAAAATTGTAGTACAAAAAGGAGCAAACCTGTGCTCTTCTTCATCATCAGTGTCGAGCTCTTCAAAGTTTGGGCCTCCAAAAAGTAGCTCCCCACCCGACTGAGGAGGAGGAGGAGCCGAGCTCAACGGGCTCACGTCCAAAGGAGCAGCTGTGGTCGTAGGAGACGAGCCTGAGTCTCCATCATCTCTCACATCTGATCCCTTGGCGGGTGAACTCATGGAGGAAGATACAACGTGAGCTGCCCGACGGCGCTTGCGAGTGGGGATCTCGCTCACATCATCAGTCGTGGCACGCTCCTTGTCATGTGCTTCTTCAACCCTTCTTCTTCAACCTCTTCTGTAGGAGATGTAGTAGCCGAAGGAAGAGGCGATTCATCTCCTCCCTTCGCTTCTACTGTCACCTCTGTTTCAGGAGTTGGGCCATCTTCAGGAAGAGGAGGAAGGGTTGAGGTGGTCGAGTGGCCCTGCACAAAATACAACAGTCGAATGTCACAAAGATGCATAGCAGAATAACAAAAGCAGGAGATCATAAAATCGATAGATTCACTAACCTCTGGCAAAGGCTTTTCAGCCCCATAAGGATCGACAGGGCAGTCGACGTTGCAGGGCTCGCTGGACTTTGTGCTGGTGATGGACCGCACGTGCGACACTAGCTCACTTTTCGACAGCTCCTCCTTGCTCATTTGGGTGGCGTCGAGTGCACCCTCGTACTCCACATTGGGTGGGCGCGAGCGCGGAGCGGCCACACCCGCATCTTCACAAAGGTGGCAATTAGATGCACACCAGTGACGCGGTTAAGCAGTCCTCCAATCGTCTCCAGTAGAGGCGCTGCTTCCGCCACTTCTTCAGTCGAAAGCTCATGGTCCCAGGCCTTCGTCCTAGCGGCCATACCAGCAGTCGAAAATGCTGGGACCCCTTCCTGGTCGACGCGCACATAAAACCACCTTTTCCTCCACCCTTGCGCCGAGTCGACTGGCTTCAGGGCGAAGTATCGGGTGTCGCTGCGTACTTGGATCTACAGGCCTCCGACTGGATAGGTTCGGCCGCCTCGGTTGTTGGGCCGAACCATGAAGATAGACTTCCAAAGGGCCCAGCTGGGAGCAACTCCCAGGAAGCACTCGCACAACACCATAAAACAGGCTATGTGCATAATGCCGTTAGGGGTGAGATCATGGATCTGCACCCCATAGGCGTACAGCAAACCACGAACGAAGTCGTGGAGGGGAAAAGATAGACCCCTAGGCAAAAACTCCGCAAAGCATACGCGCTCGTTCGCGCGAGGTTCGGGGAGTACCTCTTTTGATGGCGCGCAGACGGTAAGTTGGTCCGCCGGCGGCAGCAGTCCGTCCTCGCGGAACTTCTTGAGGTGCGCTGCTTTGATCGTGGACTTCATCCAATCGCCGTCGCTCTTCTTGAGGTCGACGGCGGAGGCAGATGCGCCAGCCGCAGCTTTCTTCCCCTTCAGGGCGGCCGCGTCAGCCGTGGGCGCGTCAGTGGCAGAGGCTTTCCTCTTTGGCGCCATGGTGTGGTGGCTACGGAGAGCAGCACGAGCTTGGGCGCAAGAAGCAATGGAGCAGAGGCGCGAGGAAGAAGATGGAACAGGGGCGGCGCGCAGAGCAAATGGCTAGTAAAAAACAATGCCAGCGTCGTTTCCCCTATTTACCTCAAATCAAAGGCAATCACAGCCATTCAGATCCAAACCGTGCACTCTGCTCGCAATCTCACCGTACACGTGGCAAATGCGGAGGGCAACCGTCGCCGGCCACTCCGCCCACTACGCACGCAAAAAGAGGAGCCATAATCACCTCTCGGAAAAAGTGGGCCCGAGTGGTCAAATCAAGTCCAAACTGCACCGTCGTTCGGTCAGCTCTGCACAAATGGGCCCGCCTATGTGTCACGTCTCATCCATCGCAGCATAACGCACGCCACGCGTGTCAGATGGTGCAGTCGCCACAAAATGTCATCCATGACGTCGTCACAAGAATTTTGATCAGAAATACGTTCGAGTCCGCTCAACGCGTATTGGTCACTCGATTGCCTTGTTTGGTTCGGGTGTGAAAAGGCAAAATTGGTCACTCGACCGTTCCTTCGGCTGATTCCATATTACTCCTATCGGGAGCGTATCAAAAATTTCTTCGACTAAAGATGCTCAAGACAGTGATTTTGAGATTATCCTCCATTACAAGTAATAAAGCACAATCTCGGGAGCTACTCCCATCGGGAGCGCTGTCACGCACCCGATAGAATAAATGTCAAAAGGTCAGTCGACAAATGTATCGACTCCATTCGTATATGAAATCATACTCGAAACATTCCCGAGTTGCGTCCGTCGCAAATACCTCGGATGCTGCACGCATAGTGCAAAGGTAAGACCCGCCGAACTTTCGAGCTGGGCTAAGGACCGTTCCAGCAACGTCAATCCTTATACTTTCCGTGTCAGTAGACATGATAAAAAATCCCGACGGACGCGTTGGGTAAAATTCAAAGCTATACTACAGATCGACTCAGTAAGATCTCAAGCGGCCTAGTCGAATCTGACCAGTTTGTTCCAGATTCGAGTCCGGTGACTCGAGTTTGATTGAAAAGCTAGTAAGGTTTTGCCCGAATGTGTAGTTAACCAGTCCCGATCCGTCGAGTGTACTGGGCCTGCTAAGCTATTATCCCTTGATCGTCATAATCAAAAACCACAGTCGATGAAATACTCGACATAGCCAACATGTGCTATTCATACAGGAATTCTAATTATAATATACATAATATAAAGCATATGACGTGCACTTACGAACGAGTTCATGCCCGATTCTTCGAGTCAGACAAGTACTCGGGGGCTACTGACAAGGGATACATCTCGGGTACCCTACCGTGAGGGTACCTGGTAACTAAAGGCCCAATAGCGAAGAGCCTACTCGAAGCCCAAGGCAAGAGGCCCAAGAAGATGGAGTACCCTCCAAGATTAGACATAGGCCTAGTCGGTTTAGACTTTCCTTACGTGTAAACTAGGTCAGTTACAAACTCCCGAGACCCAGCCTATTTAAAGGCTGGGAGGGGTGCCGATCTAGGACCAAGCCATACTCAAATCACCAAAGCTCTTACGAGATCGTCATCTCGCCGGAGCCACCTTGTAACCTCATAATCTCCAGCGATCAATAACAGACAAGCAGGAAGTAGGGTCTTTACCTCACCCGAGGGGCCTGAACCTGGGTAAACCTTTGCCTCTGCTTGTCAGCCGACGAAACTACCAGTACTACCACGTTCTCTCTCCATAATCTCAACCTAGGTCCTTAACCATGGGATTTGATGAGGGTACACCTCGTCAGTATTCCTGCTTAAAGTAGTAGCAATACTTTTTAAAATTGATTACAGTCCATTGATCTCAACTATACTACTGGAACTCAAAATCAAACATATATTATTTGAGCTCAACAACATGCTTTAGATAAGAGAATCATCTTATGAAACAACTGATGCAACGGACTTAGTTTCTCCACTCTGGTCCAAATTCAGCTAGCATGAAACAAGGTAAACAATATCGACAAATACAGATACCATCAGAATTTGAGACGCAGGATGCGTTCGAGCTGTCCTTTGATGTCCATGACACGGTTTAGCTGGGTGCAGATAGTCACTGAAGTGCGGCGGCGGCGACCCAAATCCGGTCTTGTATGGCAGGGCAGGGGCGTCCAGTGTACACTTGCGCCGTGCGGGCCAGGATGTTGGCAGGGCAGGGCATCCGGTGCACTGCGGCGGAGGGGTCGTGCGGGCGTAGTCCAGGGTGGCCACCGCAGGTTGGCGACAGAGAATCCAACAGCGCCAGGCAGGTGCGGCGGTGGACAGGGCGGCCAATGCAGTTCGGCGGCTAGCGTGGTCGGCTTTGCGCCGCCGACCTGCTCTGCATCGCGCAAATCGAGCGGCCTGGTGGAGGAAGAAGGAGCGTATGGCGGTGTCAAGGTCGAGAGGCACACCTACCCCTTTACTCTCCCCATGGGCTGGAGATTGCTGAAATCGCCGCGCCGCAGTTACAGTATAGCGTCAGTGCGGAGAGCGGACGCGGCGCTCAAGCAGGCAGCGCCCGGAAGCGACGACACGGTCGTAGGTGTTGGAGCGGGAGATGCACAACACGACGCTCGGAGGCGGCGGCACGGTCAGAGGCGGCGGAGCGGCCGAGGCACAGCGCGGCGCACCGGTTATTACAAAATCATCATAAGGCATCCTACCACCTAATGGTCTCATGCACATATATTAATATATTAGCTCCCAAAATTACACATTTTAATGTCATCAAACATATCCCAATATTTGTTTCCCTAGTTAAATTTAGTACTTAAATAAGTACATGTATCCATTTTATATATTCCCATTAGTGTGAAGAGACACATGGTATGAACTCCACAGTTTATTATTTCTACTTCAATAAATGGCACTCTCTCCGTTTTTTAATATAAGATGTTTTAACTATTGCACATGTTGTCTACATGCATGATCAAGTGAGTGAACATGCACACTAAAACATGTTTACATACATTTGCATGTATATGAATGTGGACAAATACTAAAACATATTATATTAAAAAATGGAGGGAGTAGGAAGCAACCAAACAACAGCGAGAGAGAAAATACTGACATCAGCAAATAAATGCGATAAGCATGTGAAGATCAGAAAAAGATCATACTCCCTCCAAATGGATCGGAGGTACATTTGTCACATTGTGAAGAGGAAAATAATTAAACCTTGAGAGAATACATCTACAACAGCAAAAGCATCAAAGTAAGTACATTATACCACTTTTATACAACTGAGGACTCGGATACACGGCGAACTGACAAATGAACAATCTGATATCCTCCTCAGTTGCTCATCTAGACGACAGGTTATTAAGGCTTTGAATCCAACCTTCCCAAATGCCGTACATACACAACAAATTATCAAATGCACCCGTAAAAAAATGCACATGCTATGTCCTTCTCACCTCTCATTCATGCGTCAAGGGCTCAAGGCTGGAGGCTTTGAATCCACCTTCCTGCCATAATACTTCTCACAACATTAGTTATCTGCAGTTAGCTAAGGGCTCGCTTGGTTTGTCTGCTAGATTTCCGCCCCGTAATTATTACCTGCCATTTACACAGGACGGACCGGATTTTTAGTAGGAGCTGGACAGGTCCATGATTAAATACCTCCGTTTTTGGTTAAAATCCGACCATCCAAGCGGGGCCTAACACGAAATACCGTACATCACATAAATATATTTAATTTAGGAGCATAACACGAAATACTTACTATCCTAGAAAAAGATTGAAATGTTTGCCGAATACTTGATGGGGAGTAGCATCAATTGTGTTGAAGGTAGATATCAACATAATCAATAGTGTTAAAGGTAGGAGTACTATATCAATTTAGTGATGGTGTTAAGAAAGAAGCGATGCGAAAACCTATGGGGTGTGCTTCCAACCGTCCTACCAGGCTTCTAGGATAGTAAGTACAATATGTCCGGTATGAGTAGATATTGGTACATGACATCATGTTGTCTCGTGCACGTGAAAGATCACTCCCACTTCTACTCCTAAAAAGAAAGGCCGAAGCCCTTTATAACCCTATGATCTCGGTCAGTTGGCAACATATCGTAAAGTTTAAACAAAACACGGAAGCAAATAAGATATAGAAGTCACCACCAAAAGATGTATGCAGTTGGGGTTAGGTTAATAAAGCAACAGTAGCAGTTAGTTCATGGGAGCCGGTAACGTACCAAACTTTTTGGCAATGCCGTCGTGCATGCATGTCCTCTTTATCGAATCGGTGGTAGGTTGCGACTTACGAGTTCAGTGAAGAAACAAAAACCGGTGGGTATCCGTACGTATCTGGGAGCTCCAAATCTCGGGTGGCTGGAGCCATGGAGGCGGATCGGCAGCGGCCTTTTGGAAGACCGGGATGGACAGAGTTGTAGAAGGTGAAGGCGGCGGCCGCGGCGTACTCTCTCGGTCTCGGACGGCGGGGCGGCCCATGGAGGCGACGCGCCAGGAACGTCAGCGTCGTTGTGGTGGCCTGGTGTGCTCACCGGCTCGCCGTTGCCGCGGTGGATTTTTCTACCTGGGGATGGATGCAAAGCAAAGCGAAACACCGCGCACGAGAGGATATCACTAGCTAGAGGATTCCCTTCGCAAAGGGAAAATGGCACGCATAGAACGCCACGTGGCCACACGCACGAGGTAGCGGAAACAAACTTGAACATGGCAGGTTAGGCCCTCGTCGGCCATCGCACAAGCGAGCGAAGCCCCTGGCCGGCGCACGTCCTGGGAGCGATCGTACGCTCCTGCCCGCGCGCGTCCTGGGCGAAGCCCCCGCGCGTACGCGTGGCCGGCCGGCCGTGTACAGATCCTTGTCCTCGCGTACGTCCGTGTACAAATTCAGCCGTCCGGTATACAGATCGTTTGTCTCGCGTACGTCTGGACAGTGTACAAATTTAAGAATCTAGTATGTACACAAAACACACGATACTACACAGATACAAGTTGTACAGCTAACAGGTTGTATAACTACACATACACAGGTTATACAGACACACGTTGTACAACTAGACAGACACAGGTTGTACAGATACATGTTGTACAACTATACAGACACATGTTGTACAACTACGCAGACACAGTTTGTACAAACACAGATTGTACAACTACACAGATTACACAGCTTGTACAACTATACATAACCGGGAGTAGAAAAAAAGTTCGTCGAAACCTATCAACATGGGATCTAGTTTTGAAAATCTTGACGCGAGGAGATCAAAAGTGAAAACGGTTCATAATTTGGATAAACGGTTCTCAACATATTTCGTTTTCAAAATTCGGATTTGAAAAATGAAAGGCAAAAAGGAAAAACTGCATGCCCGTGCATGCCCTTCCTTTCTCTCTCATACTCCCCCACTTTCAATCTAATTGTGACACATGGCATACATGCAGACAACTAAAATTAGAGCATGTGAGGAGAAACCGACACTTGTCATAATTAAAACGATGGTGGGGTTCCCTTTGCAAAGGGAAGAGAATCAAAAAGGGTTCCCTTTACGAAGGGAACCTCACCATCGTTCTAATCATGACAAGTGTCGGCTTGTAATCACATGGTCCAATTTTGATTATCTGCATGTCTGCCAAGTGTCACAATTAGATTGAAAGTGCGGAGTATGAGAGAGAAGGGGGCGATGCGTAAGTGGGCATGCAGTTTTCCCTTTTTGCCTTTTATTTTTCAAAATCGAATTTTGAAGATGAAATATCTTGAGAACCTTTTATCCAAATTACGAACCGTTTTCACTTTTGAGCTTCTCGCGTCGAGATTTTCAAATCTAAATCCCATGTCGATAGGTTTCGACAAAAAAAAATTTACCCTGGTTATGCATAGTATGTATATTCTGTTTTGTGTAGTTTTATAACATGTGTCTGTGTACTTTTATATTTCGTGTTTTCTATAGTTTGTACTCTCTGTCCTGTGTTGTTTGTACAACCTGTTAGTTGTACAACACGTTTCTGTGTAGTTGTACAACCTGTGTATGTGTAATTGTACAACCTGTTAGTTGTACAACATATTTCTGTGTATTTGTATAACTGTGTATGTATAGTTGTACATCATGTTAGCTATACAATCTGTATCTGTGCAATTATACAACCTGTTAGTTGTACAATAATTTTCTGTGTAGTTGTACAATCTGTGTACGTTTAGTTGTACAACCCATGTCTGTATAGTTGTACAACCTGTGTCTGTATAGTTGTACGTCGTAGGCGTCTAGAGCTCTGCGAAGTAGAGCCGCCGAGGTGAAACCGTGCCGTAGCACACGGAACGACGAATGCGCGCAACGACGAATACTCGCAACGACCAATGTATGCCTTTCATGATATTATTAAAATTTATCGAGCCGAAGCCGAGCCGTAGCACACGGAACGACTAATGCGCTCAACGACGAATACGCGCAATGACCAATATACCCCTTTCAAGATATTATTAAAATTTATCGAGACGAATCTGAGCCGTAATATTTAATCCATACACCATATTTTTTTTAGGTTGTAATCCCTGTTATGTAGAGGTGTACACGGTTGTGTATGTAGTTTGTACATTTTTTCCCTTTTTATCTTCGTCTGTGGTAAAAAAGATTTGATTCGTGTACTGATCTCTGTTAAGTGTGCTATTACGTTCTGAATTCCTGTACGCGGGAGCAGGAAACCAGCCATCCTTGCTTTACCATACATGTAGTACACGGGAGCAGGAAAAGGATGTACGCGTGAAAGGGAAAAAAACCACGGAGGCTGAAGGACGCGCGGATGTACGCGGCTTCCTCCAGCCTGCCAGCGCGCGGACGTACAACGCGGAAGGACTCGGGGGGACCGGGCGGTGACGTATTCGATTTTGATTTCGCTGCCTCCACCGTATGGCCACACGTGGTGTGGTGGCAGCGTTCGTTTTTGCCCTTTACGAAGGGAACCCTTTTCTTAATCGCACCCCAAAGAGAACCATTTTTCTAGTGATTGCCCGCACGAGAAACTCGGGGTGGTTCTCTTGTTGCAGGAGCTTCGTGGGCTTTCCTGCGGCCTTGACATACGCCTGGGCTGTCTTTCGATATGTACTCGGCGACAATTGGCAAATGCCAGGCCTAGCGAGCATTGAGCACACATGATGTGGGCCTGAAAGTGGGTCTGGCAAGGTCTAACAATTTTTTTAAACATAAAAAAATAGCTATTTTTTTAAATAATACATTTTTTATTAAATTCGAAAAATAATACGCGTTTTTGAAGTTTTTGAAAAATAAAACAACCTCGTTTGTGCCGTGGACGACATGCACCTGTCGTCTGCGCCGTATGGTCGTCCGTCAGCTGCACACCTGATAGGACCTGCTCGTCTGGGTGGACGACGGGAATATGCGTACGCTTTGCGTTGCCATGCATGCATGCGTTGCTCACACAGCTCTCTCATGCGTGAACAGCTCACCGGCCGGCCGTGCGTCCGTGCGTGCGCTCGCCGGCCGGCTGTGCGCTTGCCGTGCCAGCATGCATGCATCGATCGTTCCGAGCTAGACAGAGCTAGCGCTCGAGCACGCATGCATGCATGGCGCTAGCTGCCCTCGATCGATCGTTCTGAGCTGACGTCGTGCGAGCTAGACAGAGCTAACGCGCGAGCAAGGTCGGCCAGGCATATCGTCTACGCCGTGGCAGACGAAATGTCCTTCTCGTCTGCAGCGCGGACGAGGGTGTATTATTTCTGAAAATGTTTGAAAACCCGTATTATTTATCGAATTTAATTAAAAAATGTATTATTAAAAAAATTAGCCATAAAAACATACTCCCTCCGTCCTCGAATAAGTGGCTAATTTTTTTTAATAATACATTTTTTAAATTAAATTCGAAAAATATTACGCAAAATAACGAAATTTCAAAAATAATACGGCCTCGGCCAGGGCTGGGCCGATTACAGCCTGTCGGCCAGAGCTGGGCCGATAAGGCCTTCGGCCGACGCCCGCGCGTGTCAGAAAAGCTTATCGGCCAGGGCTAAGCCGACTAGGCCATATCGGCCAAGACTGGGCCGATAGGGTGCTGTCGTCCTTAGCTGGGCCGATAAGGCCCTCCGTTTTTCCCTCCACTCCCCCTCATTTTTTAAACAAAAATGCATACAAATTATAGATAAAATGAAAGTCTAAATTTAAAACACAGATGGAGACTAATTACAGATGAAATTAAACTCTAAATTTAAAACACTGATCCACACATATTACAGATAAAAACATAGTCCAAATTTAAAACATTGATCCACATTTATTACAAATAAAAGCACAGTCCAAATTTAAAACATATCCTAGTTTCTTCCCCTTCCTCTTGGTCCTCGCCTGCCTCGCCCACGTGGAGCAGCTGCTCTAGTTGCCGGAGCAACATTCGTAGGTGGGAATTTGGTACAACCAGTGTCACTGTGACCAAAATCATTGCACAAGAAACATTGCACTGTTGGGCCTCCGGCTTCAGATTCATCCATACCATTTCTGATACGCTTGCACGGTCGTCTACCTCTACCGGGACGCAGTAGTCTTGGGTCGGGGATGTACTGCCTTTCATTAGGGTCAACCGTGTTGAAATTACCCACAGCTCGAAATCATCTGAGAGGTCCGCTCTATCGGCCTCAAATAAAAAAACACCGGGGACCTTGTCTTCGTCCACAATGCATGCACATCGACAGTGTCTGTTTGAGGATTAAGCCCTAAACACGCTGCCAACCAATCTTTCAGCTGACTTATAGACCATGTTTCTGGGTCACTCAGTTCCAACTCTGACCATCGAAACTCACCCAAATCAGCTCCATGCTCATTTACCACAACTTCGCCAGGACCATAGTAAAACAAACATTTCACTAAATTACTCATCTCAACAACCTAAAAATGTGACACCAATTAACTGTTATAACCGGGAACAACTATATACTTAATATTACTAGCGCAACAGTAAACCCTAATTAGCCAGATAAACGCATACCCTTGAAGCGTGCCGATTCAATGGACCAGCACCGTCACCACCACCGCTGCACCACCAGCAACACCACTGCACCACCACCACCACGCTGCACCACCACCACCCTACACGAACCTCCACCTAAACTCCATCATTGCTCCAACCAAACAACACGAAATCACACAAAAACCTAACCCATCTGTATATCTGAGCTGCCTTAACTCTCTAACATTTTTAGGAGGAAGATTTGGTGTCTGGATGGACAGATCGCCGCTGAAACGCAGTAAGGAGCTGCTGGTTTTCGAGAGGAAGAAGAAAAGGAGAGAGAGGACGCGAGGAAGAAGATGTGGCCAGGATTGGCCTTATCCAGCACCCTATCGGCCCAGTACTGACCGACAGGCCTGTCGGCTAAAAGTTGGCCGATTAGTACCCACCCGTGACGCGTGACGGCCTGTCGGACGAAGGCCTGGCCCACCATGCGACCTTGTCGGCTTAGACAGAGCCGATAAGGCTTTATCGTCCCAGCTCTGGCCGACAGGCTGTAATCGGCCCAGCCCTGGCCGAGGCCGTATTATTTTTGAAATTTCGTTATTTTGCGTAATATTTTTCGAATTTAATTAAAAAAAGTATTATTAAAAAAAATTAGCGAATAAGTGTACATTTAGGTTTTGTACTGAGTCAATTTTTTAAAATTTGACCAACTCTATAGAAAAGAGTATCAACATATGTGACATCAGATTGGTATATTTTGAAACTTCATTTCAAGATGAATCTATTGATACCAATTCAGTGTCATAAATGTTGGTATGTTTCCCAAAAAAATTAGTCAAACTTTAATAAGATTGACTTAACACAAAAGGTAGAAGTACACTTTTTCACGGACGGAGGAAGTATGTACGTGTATGTGAGTGTTAATGTTTTTACACGTGGGGAAAGTAAACCTAGCTGTCTCGAGCTGGGCCGGCCTGCTCTTACTGGGTGTGTGTGCGTTCTTTAAAAAGTGAATGTGTGCATAACATAGCATGGTCGTGTATGTGAGTGTCTATGTTGTGAGTACATTCACTTTATGAACCCACACACACAACCCTACCCAATGAGACCTGGCCGTCCCGGCTCGAGGCAGCCAGGCTTTGTTTCGTGTCGTGCCGTGTCGGGCTAACCCACGTTTGAGAAAAGGCATGACCCAAGAGTTACCATGGCATCATGGCACGACCTAAAGGCATATGCTCGGACTATGAGGCCTCTTTTAGGTCTATTCGGACCGTTTGACCCGTTTTTGCTATTTTTTATTCAAAAAATCAGAAAAATATATTTCTTTTATAAAAAAGAGGCCAAATTTCGTACTTTTCTGGTCGTGCTCGCGCGGTGACCGTATCAGGCCGGCCCATATCAAATTTCCGCATTGTGCTTTTAATCGGGCCAAAAATTTACGCCTCGCACTTGACCAAAAAACACGACCCACTGGCCAGCATTATCTCCAAATGATTGGACAGACGGTCGGGTTTAAGATTGACGAAATCACCACAGACACATTTACAAAAACGTCGTTGAAATAATTTTTCGCCTTTTAAAAACAGCAGCGTCAACAACCACAACTACCCTTTTTTGCGTGGGAGGGTCCAGCAAAAAATCGAAAGGCTGAGTACGAGCAGCGTGTGATTAAACTGGATCTCACCCGAAACAATAGGGCAGACACCTTCACATGTTGCACCTCCAAACTTCAATTAACACGCCAACTATTCCGGGTAGCACTAAAACACAAAGCACGCGCCGTATCAACGTGGAGTCCTCCACGCTACGCTATACTATCGGTTTAAACACGGGCCTTCGTCCCTAAGAATTTTGTGAAAACTCAAGTCAAACTTTGAAAACTGCTAAGCCGGTGACATCACCGTGGAAGTTCCTCTTATTTAACGAGCGACGTTTCTCTGAAGAAGATCCTACACACGACACGATTTCCTCGTCGAAATCCTCGAAAAGAAAAAGAGAAAAGCAAACCAAAGCCACCGTGACCCTCCAGACACCGCGGCACCCAGGTCCACGGAATCGTGCAACGGGCGTATCCATCCTCCGACGCGCAGGCCCCCACCTCCCCGCCGGCGACATGCATCCTCCGCCCGCCACGGCCGCCTCCGCCGGAGGAGACTACGTGTCGGCCCCCGCTCCTGATCCGGGGTACGCGCCCTACCCGACGCTCTCGCCGGAGGATGTCGCGCCGCCTCCACCTCCGCCTTACCACGCCGCCGCATCCTACTCCGCGCCGCCCCCCTCCGGCAACCCCTACGTCTCCGGGCCCGCCGCCGGCTCCGTGCCACCCCCCAAGAGTGCGTCCCAAATCTGGCCCCGTTTTGCTTCCGATTCGAGAAGGGGGTTCGCATTATTGATGGCAATTTCGTGGCCCCTGGTGTTTTCCTGCAGATACCATGGACTCGGTGAAGGACGTCCTGGGCAAGATGGGCAAGAGGTTCGGCGAGGCCGCCCGCAATACGGAGAACATCACCGGGAACTTCTGGCAGCACCGTGAGATTCGAATTCTGCAAGTTTTTACTGTGTATTTTGCATCAAATTGTTTATGCTTAGCGTTCGTGAATGCCATGTGTTTTAAGTGCGGTAGTTTGGAAATTTTAGCAGGGTGAGTTGTGTCTTGGTTGTAGGCTTGTAGCACCGATGGAGTTGGTCAGAACTATGTTGGTGGGGTTGTTTCACCAAAATACCGCGCCTAGTTTAGTTTATTCATGTACCGATGGATTTCAGTACTGCTTGGGTGGGAATTCTGGGGAGCATTGCATATTCTATACTGCTGGGTTGAGGTTTCCTTGTCCAATAGCTTCTTGGATTTACACCCGAAATCTGCATGTTTGATCTGGGCTGATGGTGGTGGATTATGATCTGCATAAAACTGTGGCTTCCTACTTTACATGACTATCAATTAGGACTTGGTGCTGATGACCATAGTGCGATGTTTGGTACTATTTTTTGGCTGTATTAAGTGTATTGATTTGTAGGTAAATTATTCCGATGATTTCCAAACTTCTAAATGGTATTTAAATCTTTGTGATATACAATGTGGATGAATTAAGATAGCTAAGTTGCACTGAAAGTGTCACCTCTCACTTATTTTTTAGTGGCATTAATTATGTGTCATGTTCTAGTGGTGTGCTTGCTTTGTTGAGAGTCTAGAGCTCTCAGTATGAGATACTAGTAGAATGTAGAAACAACATTAATTGTCTTCTGAAAGTATTTCATCATAAAAATAATCTGATATGTCCTGTAACAGTGAAAACTGGACCAAGCATTGCCGATGCAGCAATGGGCAGGGTCTCCCAGATCACCAAAGTCATAGCAGAAGGTGGATACGAGAAAATCTTCCATCAAACCTTTGAAGTCCTCCCTGAAGAAAAACTCAAGAAGCCATTTGCATGTTATCTGTCGACCTCTGCTGGTCCTGTTATGGGTGTGCTCTACCTCTCCAATGTAAAGTTGGCATTCTGTAGTGATAACCCACTTGCTTACAAGGTTGGGGATAAAAATGAGTGGAGCTATTACAAGGTACTTCATTTATTTGCTTTATTTATTTTCCACATATAATGAAATACTGTTGCCGTCTAGGAGAATATAGAATCTGCTTTAACAAAATTGCAATTGATACTTAAGCTTATAATGTTATGGCAATCATGCTTAATTAATTTCTCTTCAAGCAAGATAACTTACTGTCATATAATGTATTCAAAGTAAAGTAATGCATTGTTTATTCTGGTTTGCTTTCCAGCTTTCATGGAATTAATCATAGTAGATATTTTTTAATTTATTCTGAGCATGAAGAAAGGAACACATTTAGCGATAACATTTGCTGGTTATGTTAAAAATTTACATACTAGTTATAGAAGCCAATCTGTGGATTGTATTGTTGTGTAACTTAACATGTTCTTTGTCACACAATAGGTCGTCATCCCCCTAGCCAACCTGAGATCAGTCAATCCTTCGACAAGCAGAACAAATGCAGCTGAGAAATACATCCAGGTGGTATCTGTTGATAATCACGAGTTTTGGTTCATGGGCTTTGTGTACTACGACAGTGCTGTAAAGAACCTGCAGGAAGCACTCCAGGAGGCTCGTATTTTGCAAGCTTAGTGATGTCTATAGATTTGGACTAGCATGTCTCATACATTACAGCTGTGGTATATTTTTTCTCTGTCGACAGACTGGGAGTTGCCCATGTGTAGTTGGATAGGTGTTGGCATTTGTTGCGATTTGTATGAACTCAAACCAGTTTTCTGATATGTGGCATCGTATGATCCTGTCATGTTTGCTCTCTATTGTCTGTTGTCTATGATTGATTGTCATTATGCTTCCTGCACTAGCAGTGGAGCATCTGTCCCGAGTTTCACTGATAATACAAATTTGGCTGATTGCAATGAAATGCATTCAGAAATAACCTAACTGTTTTTTTTTTCTCTATAAAGAACCTGGTGAACGTGATGCTCTCTGAAGAGATGTCTTCTAGTCATGCATACTCCCTGCTACTGATGCTACCCTGCCTGCAAAAGTGTGTTTTCTGAACATTCTGGTGGTGCTCCACGATTCAGATATGTGATTTTCGGTCTTGATTGTGCCGCAATGATAGTAAGCGAAACGCCACTAACATTTATTTATGATAGTTTATCTCAATATGCACACTTTTTATTCTTTCAACCATTCAATTGTCCATCTCAGTCCTACCCACTAACATTTATTACTTGTATTTCATCTCTACATGCAATGTATCCACATCATTTAAGTTTTTAACCATTGTTCATTTCATCACTGTTTAACTGTGCGACTGATAAGATTACTCCATCCTGCTATGCTATTACACAAGTGTACACTACAATTAGTTTCTTAATCATTTCTCAACGAAGTGGGTTTTCTATCAATTGTTCTCACTAATGGAAATCATGTATTTTCTCCTCAAGACTACCTTCTATATGTAACTGTCGAGGGATTGTGTGGGATCTCTTCATGCAATGTATCCACATCATCCGTTTTCTTATCTACGACTTTAGCTAATTTGGATGCAACATCAATCAAGTACATTTTTGAACCATAACGGACTTTAATTGGTCAAATACATGACCAATTTACGTCGATTAAATTTAGCCTCTAAGCCGCCAATTAAATTTAGCCTCTAAGCTACTGTGACCAATTAAATTTTGCATATTTCTATAGACAATTTCAAGTTTCACGTGTTTTCCACCGTTTAATTCACACAAAAATTGAAAGGAGATTTTTTATTCTATTTATTGGTTCATGAAGGCGCATAAACTGCGATGGAAAAAACGTTGTGAAAAAGGAACCTTCTCTACCCAATCGTGACAGGTAAGCACGAGTCTACCGCTCCAGCAACGCTTTCTAGTTGAGCTTCGTCACCCGTGAATCCTCAGCCGTCCGATGAGCCACGATTACGACGAGAACCACAGCTGCGGGCCCGGATCGCGCGAGCAATAGCGTAACCTCCGCGCTGTAATCCGGTTCCTCTTCGCTTCTTCTTCCACGCCACCGCTGCGGAATCGCGGCGAAGCCCAGAAGAAGCAACCAGCAAGGTAGGAAGCAAGACTGCATCGAGTCAAGGATCCAAGGAGGCGTAGTCCGATCTGTACCTTCTGGTGCTCCAATCTTTCGCCGTCCCCCGCTTCCGAGATGGCGAGCCCCTCCTACGGCTCAAGGTTCGCCCTTCTTTTTCGTGTTTGATTTCTTCCGCTGCTGGTCGAATTAAGTTGTACCATCATCCTGCTGTATTGCCGCTGACCAAGATCCTGGATAAGGAATTCCCCATTAGGTCTAGTGCGATTATTATTAATCTGAGCGTGGTTCTTCCCGTTTGTCCTGAGCTGTCTCCAGATTTCTTCTGTATCGTTTGTTCTGAACATCAATTCAGTGATTTTCCTGCACTCCACGTCCCCATTCTCTTAGCCCATATATTGGAGCTCTACTGTGTTTTGTCTAGGACAAATATAGTTGGAGGCAGTCCGAAGTTATAGGTTCTCTGAACCCGAAATCTCCCCGCAAGTACTACAATTTCTCTGTTTCGGTTCTGCAGGGAAGGACTGACGTCCAGACCAGCTGCCTCATCAAGTTCCAACGAGATTTCGCTCCAGATCGACCCAATTAATGCTGATTTGGATCATCATATTCTCGGACTTCGTGGAAAACTCAGCAAGTTAAAAGGAGTAATTAAATTCGTAGTACATACTAACTGGAGAAAGTTGGATGATCATATTGTATTTAATTTTGGTTGAACTAGTGTGTCAGTTAGAGCTGTAGGATCGTAGTGCAATTGTACAAGCTGGATGTGACTATTGAGCTATCAGCTATGTTGTCGTAATGCTCACTTATTTGGTACTGCAGGTTGCAAAAGAGATCAATTCAGAGGCCTTACCTTAACCTTAACAAAACCTTTTGTCCCAAACAAGTTGGGGTAGGCTAGATATGAAACCCTTTCACGAGGACTTTTCAGGAGGTCACCTATCCTAGTACTACTCTCGCCCAAATGGGCTTCATATCCATGAGACTGGCTAGTTTTTACGTTGGCTCGCCAAGCCTATCACAACCCTTAGATATGAAACCTTTCACGAGGACTTCCCAGGAGGTCACCCACCCTAGTACTACTCTCGTGGGTTTCATATACATGGGACTGGCTAGTTTTTACGTTGCCTCGCCAAGCCTATCACAACCCTCCTCCTTTACCCGGGCTTGGGACCGGCTATGCCTAGAAGACATAGGCGGAGTTAGATCAATTCAGAGGCAAAGTCCCAAAATGATTTCATATCTCAGTTGGTAAGTGATTAATAAGCAAAAATAGTCTCGACCGATTCTGAAGGAAAACTGAAAAGGTGTTTGATGGACCTATCAAAATTCAGACTTAATTATCAGTGAATATGTTAGAATGCTAATTGCTAAATGTATCGAACCTTATGGCTTATGTGGCCATGTTTTCAAACACGGTCAGTAATCCTTAATTCCTGTTCAAGTCTTTGTATGCTAGCTATCTAAAAGTAACCATCAACTGCTTTTGGCTTTATGTTAGCAAATTGGGTATAATTTGTGTTGTTCACTCTCTGTGAACTTGTGAATACTCAATATTATGATGCCATGTGTATATGCTTATCTTAGAAACTTGTCATGTTCCCATTCTTACCATCATCTCTAATGTACATACTGTGCTTCTTTACAGCAAATGACTCTAACAGAGGCTCAGGCAGGGGTAAAGAACAACATGAGGAGAATGAACAAGAAAATTATTCAGAATGGTTCGAACCATCTTGTTCTTGTTGTTCTCTTCGCTCTTGGCTGCTTCTTTCTAGTCTATCTCCTCTCAAAATTCTCCAAGAGATGAAGTAGGAATAATATGTGGAATTACTGGGGCTGTGGCAAGGAAAAAGTGAAACAATTCAAGTATATGTACTCGCCAGTAGTAGTGGCAACTGCAGCTGAAATTTTCAGTATATGTCTCAGTCCTGTGGGATCACTTGTTTGTAGAATGATAGTTGAAGGTTAAGAGCTTTGTTCTTTTGTATGTATCTTTTTTCCAAAATGGGGACCATAGGCCTCGATCTACCGGAACTTGAGCCTTTGTGAATATATGATTTTTGTTTGTGTGCTGCACTTGCTTGTGTCGATTTCTGAATTTCAATGGACTAGTATTGATGCTTTTGTTCTTTCACAGTTTCACTGACATAGAATGGACGCAGCAGAAAGGTACTGTTAACTCTTCATGATGAGAATTTCTGCTGCTTTTTTGTGGGAACTAAGGCACACAACAGACAGGTCGATTACTATTGTACTCATATTTTTCCTCTGTCAAGGAATCAGCAGAGCTTCTGCTATCTTTTTTCAGAGAAACAACAGAACTTCCACATCTGAAGCAGCAGTTCTCATATATTGCACTGTACTCATGGGAAAGAACTGAATATCTGAATAGCAAGCTTTATTAACGCACCTAAAATGAAACAATGTCGTACTCATGGGAAAGAACTGAATATCTGAATAGAAATGCTCTACCCTGTACGTTTTTTTGAAGAAAAAGGAAGATGTGTACTACAACTGTATATGTGTACTACAGCACTACGCACAAAACAATTGTTGGTCTTCAAGGGGCAGCCAGCTCCAGGTCTCCGGTTTTCTTGGCCACCTGCTGCTCGCTCTTCTGCGCCTCCAGCTTCTTCTGCGCCTTCTCGCCGTAGAGGTAGGAGGCGAAGCCCCAGAGCGAGAGCACGAGGGCGATGCCCTTTGGCCCGTCGAACTTCTCGTGGAGGAACATGACAGCGAGGATCTCCGAGAGCGGCAAGAGGACGGCGATCATGATGCCGGCGAGGAGTGAGGAGGCGCAGGCGATGAGGCCCATGATGCCCAGGTTGAGCAGCTGCCACGACACGGCGTCCCAGATGAGCACAAGATAGTAGTTGGTCTCGCCGAGCCCGAACGCCGCCGCCTCGCTGCGCAGAGCACCGAAGTCGCTCTTGATGGCCATCCCGAGCAGGCACACCATCGTGCCGGCGGCACCCATCACGGCTTGCATCTGCATGACCGTCGAGTAGGGAGGCGGCACCTTCGCCGCGGGTCCGGACCGGCGCCCGTAGCGCTCCATGGCGACCTCGACTAGCGGCAGCACGAGTCCAGCGAGCGCGGCGGCGGCGATGGACTCGCAGAACCCGGTCCAGTAGGTCTTCGATGGCTCGCCCGCCGGCTTTCCGGATCCCGGCGCGACGCCGAGCACTGCCGGGCCGATGGTGAGGAGGACGACTGCGTTGGCGGAGAAAGGCGTGAAGCGGAGCCCCACGAAAACGAAGGCGAAGATGGCGGTGAAGGCGAGCTGCGTGGCTTGGAGAAGCGATGACGTAGACAGTGGCAGTGCCTGGGAACCCATCGCGTACACGTAGCAGGAGATGGCGTACAACGCGCCGAGCACGGCGGCGGCGCCGACGAGGCGGGGCGGGAGCAGGAGGTTGGCGATGCCGTGGCGGCGGCCGCGGAAGAGGGAGACGCACATGGGCGGGAGCAGGAGCGGCCAGCCGGAGAGCTGGAGCAGCGCGGACAGCCACAGGCGTTGTCCCCCGTGGACGAAGTAGACACGCAGCAGGAGCGGGCCACCGGCGCCGACCAGGACGAGGCAGGCGCTGAATAGGACCAGCGGCGACGGGCGGTAGCGAGCAGGCGAAGCGGCCATCGCGACTGTGGCGTGGAGCGGCGAGGCGCTCGGCGTCTTTGCTGCTTCTTGCATGGTTGGACTGGCACTACCAGCTATTGTTGTTGCCATGCCGTGCACAACGAGTTAGCTCAGCTTACAAGTTTGGAGTCTCCTGTTCGTTGGATGCTCCAGTTGGTGAATGATCTTGTGTGTGCTTGTGTTTTGGATGACAGGCTTGTAGGGTTTATATAGAAGTATGAAAATGTGAGGAAATCAAGTTACTCTAAACAAATTACTAAGTAGGTGAGTCAACATAAAGGAAGGAGAAGAGAAGTACACGGGTAACAGTTAACAATGGGCCACTAGGACTGTTTGCTGTCTGAACTCCAAATATTTTTCCGGAGTGGCAAGTAGAAATAATGATAACGTACAACTACTCTGGCCACCCATTGCATGCAATTATGCATATTTGTGACTGGAATTGGTGCAGAAACATAAAACGGGAATGGTGAATACCTATGATATACTCACTCCATCCGGAAAAGAATGTCGCTAAAATGGTTGTATCTAACACTAACATATATCTAGATACGTTCATCTTCGTGACATCCTTTTCCGGACGGAGTGAGTTCTGCATACATTTCACCGTTAATTCCATGCCTGCTTGGCACATATGAATATATGATGATATGAATTTCACCTAAACTGTTCCATTAATCCTGCAGCATGCAATGGATCTGAACAGATTAATTAAAAATCATGCGTCCGAAACCATAAATATCAAGTCCCTTCTATGTCATGACCAAGTAAAGGTTTGACGCTTGTTCATTGACCATGGGCATGCCGCAGCTGGTGAGCGAAATCCAGTATAGTCAGGCCTGAACTTGTGCTGCGTTTAGTCTGACCATCTGCAGTAAGCATTCCGCGTCCCCAACCAACAACCGCTGAGATGACACGCCGGTCATCAAAATATACACTACACTACCCTTAGCTGCTACTCCTACAACAAAAGCTTCTCTAATAATTCAGACACGCGCGTTTGTAGACATGATGATTGTTTAACGAAGAACAAAACAAGGAGAAAATGCGTCTTTCTGTTTGGTGAGTGCATGCATGGCCGGCGAGACCGAGTAATTAGAACGCATGTGCGTTGCCTGCCCAAGTTGAAGAATTCGGGTGTACAATGATCCATGGCATTGCACTCTTTTATAGATCGGGAATAGATTTACAGCAGATTGCGTTGTGGATCGTTGGCTTTCTTTGGCCTGCCAAAATGTTCAGCGACTTTCAGGTTTCAGTCTCAGCCGAACCAAGTGCAGAACAACAGGTTCACCTACTGGCAGAAAATCGACTTGGTCCATACAACACAGCACTCGAGTTCACCTACTAGTATGTATCATGTGTAAAAACAAGTATGCTTCAGGAAAAACACAAAAGGAGGTGAGAAGTAAACAGTGGTTGGGCGTGCTTGTTCTCAAGTCTGAACTTTGAGATATATTTGTCCTGGAGCTAGCGCTGCAAACAGTGGCAGTGTGGATATACTCCACTTGTTGCATGGAGCTTGATATTTCTGTGATCGAACTGAACTTGTACCGAAACGTAAAGAAAAAACATTGGACGAAATATGCGCGTGTTACTTTCCTAATTTCAGTCTTTCAGTTACAGATTCAATGTAGTCCCATGCCCGCTGTACGTACTGCATGAATCTGAAAAGGTTTATTCAGAATCATGCGTCTCAAAAAATATATCGAGTTCTTTCTATATGTCATGACTCATGACCGAGTAAGGGTTTGACGCTTGTTCATTGATTGACCAGGGTCATGCAGCAGCTGGTGAGCAAAAATCTAAAATGGTCATACCTGGACCTGTGCTGTGTTTAGTCTGACCATCTTCAGTAAGCATTCCGCGTCCACAATCAACCACCAATTCCCAACGAACCGCTGACGTGACAATTGTCTGGTCTAGTAATAATATATACAAAAGCTTTTCTAATGATTCAGACACGCGTGTATCGTAGACGTGATGACTGTTTAGCGATAACAAACGGAGAAGCGCCTCCGGAGACCGACTAATTAGGAAGCATGTGCGTTGTCAAACTTTTTTTTTTGAGACTCAACTGAGTACAAGATGTAGTATCTATTCGGACGCACAGCCACACACACCACACGCACGCACACCACAACTCACCCGACTAAGCGCCTAAACAAGACCTACAACCTATAACTCCAACACGTCCTTGAGAGACTTCCGAAGTCCTGAACTCCGTGAATGACGGGCACGTCATTCTCGCCTGTGGCATATGGACGTCGTGAGGTACCTGCGAAATGAACCATGGCTACAGTGTTCCCGAAAACAGTGCAGCGTAGTGAGACACCAGAAAATCGCTCCCGCTGGGAGTCGATCTCGGGCGGGTGGGGTGGCCACTGCCAACTAGGGCTGTCAAAAATATTCGGACTTGACAAACCGTTTGAGCTTGATTCGCTATGAGCTCGATTCGAGTTCGGCTCGAGACCTTACCAAGCCGAGCTCAAGCCTGCTCCAAAGCTCGCAAGCTTTAAAGCTCGAGTTCGTAAAAGTTCGGTAAAGCTCGCTAAGGTTGAAGTCCAGGTATTTATCTCGAAATAAATCACATAACTTGGGTGGTCAGTATAGTAGACCTGCGGATCTTCAATGTCTCAGCCCAATAGATAGTCACGAGCTCCTTATCTTGAAGGAGAATTTTAAAAAAATGCTACAAGCCCACTCACAATTTGATTGTGTGCGTCTCTGTAGTAGTGGCCCATACAAGCTAAGTTTTGGGCCATATTTCCGGTGCAATACCAAGGCTATACACGTGAGACTAGTTTTAGTACCACCTCGCCCACGCGGTCAGAAAGAACAGTGGAGCGCTAGCTATAAAACCATGCTTCGGCACTCTACCGTTGGCAGTGAGCATAAGATTTTTCAAATCATGTTACGAGCCTGATGAGCTCGTCGAGCACTCGGCGAAACGAGCTCGAGCACAACATGTAGCTCGCAAGCCGAGCTCGAACCCAATTTTTGGCTTGGAAAGTGAAACGAGCTCGAGCCGAGCTGAGGCCTGTTCGTTCGAGTTCGGCTCGTTGACACCCTACTGCCAACCCCCACCACTGGGCTAACGCGCCCGTCTCTGCGTTGTCAAACTCTGGATGATGGTTCCTGTCCAAGTTGAAGGATCTGGAGTAGATGGTACCTAGATTTTGTTGGAATTTACTAGTATTTACTAGCCCAAGATAAATTCAGAAATTCTCATTGGCGCATTATTATATTTTGTTAATTGGAAAAATTAATGAGTCATTGATTGATTAGTAACGGTCACGTTTATTACGGCTGTTTCTAATTCATTAATAGACACGGTTAATACAGCCGTTTCTGAGTCATTGATTAATTAGTAACGGTCACGTTTATTACGGCCGTTTCTAATTCATTAACAGACACGGTTAATACAGCTATTTCTGATTCACAAACACGTTTATTGTGACCGTTTTTAATTCATAAACGGACGTGTTAATACGGCAGTTTCTAAATCATAAACGGACGCGTTTATGAGGGCTGCTTTGACTCCCAACCTGCACTATATAAAACCGAACCAAGCCAATTTTGGCACATATACGCAACACATGGTCTCGCACCACCGTTCCAAAACCTTGCGCCGCCGTCTTCCAAGTCTTCTCCATCCCGTCTTCCGGCGTGCACCGGTTGAAGGGACAGTAGGCCTCCGGAACCCCGCCTCTTGTGATCCTGTACGGGAGAGGGGCGATCAGGTTTTTGGGGAGCGCACTCGCGCGACTACTGGCATCGAGTTCTTCCCCAACGACGACTTCTTCCCCGACATCGGCAGCCTCTTCATCGACGACATGGGCGACAACAGCAACGCCAACGCTTCGGCTGCCGCTGCACCGTATGATTACTTGATCTTCCTGTTTACGATACTGCTACAGTTTCTGCTTGTAGTAGTTGCTTTAGATTCGTTCTATTTATCTACTATTCAAGTAGATCGCATGATTAGTATAATTCTGGTTATTCTAGTCATAAACTATTTACTGTTTTCGCGGATTAAATCAATAGCTAAATTGCTTATATTTTCAACAATCCAAAAACCTGATTATAGGCAATTTGCTGCGCCTGGCTTTCTCGCGTCTATGAGGCCGTTTCCCTTCAAAGGGGTACAGTATAAACGGTGGCGCATGAGAGCAGTTTACTGGTTTCAAAACAGTAACTGCTATGCTGCCACCAAAGGCAAGCCTGAGGGCGATCTCAATGCTGAACAACTGGAAGCTTTTGAGAAGCTCGATACCCTTTTCAAGGGTGCCCTTCTGAGTGTTCTTGACGACTCCATTGTGGACTCGTATATGTCGTTTGATAACGGCAAGGACATGTGGGATGCGCTCGAGGCCAAGTTTGGTGCCTCGGACGCTGGCAGCGAGCTGTACGTCATGGAGCAATTCTATGACTACAAGATGACTGATGAGCGCTCTGTTGTACAGCAGGCTCATGAGATACAGTCACTCGCTAAGGAACTTGAGCACTTTAAGTGTAATTTACCGGACAAGTTTGTTGCCGGTGGCATTATCGCCAAGCTTCCACCTTCGTGGAGCAACTTTGCTACTTCTCTGAAACACAAGAGACAAGAGTTTTCCGTTTCGGATCTCATTGGGTCGCTTGATGTTGAAGAGAAGGCGAGAGCAAAGGATACACGTGCTCGAGTTGCTGAGGCTGGTTCTAGTGCCCATGTGGTACAGAAGAAGAATTACCAGCCGCCCCACAAGCCCAAGTTTAACAAGAACAAATCTGGGGGTAAAGGCAAGTCTGACGATAGGCACAAGCCTTCACAGTCTACCAACTTCAAGAAGAACAACAATAAGCCAAGGAAGGGAGCATGCCATGTTTGCGGTGATCCGAATCACTGGGCACCTCGCTGTCCTAACCGCCATGAGCTTCGCACATCGGAGAACAGCGGCAAGACTGCCAATGTTGTCATCGGCGACACTGAGATGAAGGAATCTGGGTACGGTATATTTCCTACCATTCTTTCAGTTTGTCATTCTCCTGAATGGTTGATTGACACTGGTGCCAATGTACATGTTTGTGCTGATGCTTCCATGTTTTCTTCTTACCAGGTCACAGGGACTTCTCCCGTGCTGATGGGGAACAACTCACATGCTTCTGTTCGTGGTGTTGGTACGGTCGATCTGAAGTTTACTTCGGGGAAGACCGTGCGCCTGAAGAACGTTCATCATGTGCCCTCCATCAATAAAAATCTCGTTAGCGGATCTCTTCTGTGTCGAGATGGTTATAAGTTGGTTTTCGAGTCCAATAAAGTTGTAATATCTAAGTATGGACAATTTGTTGGTAAAGGCTATGAGTGCGGAGGCTTGTTCCGCCTATCTTTGTCAGATATTTGCACCAAAGTTATTAATCATATTTGTCACGAATTTGAATATAATGTTTGGCATTCACGACTTTGTCATATTAACTTTGGTTGCATGACGCGGCTAGCTAATTTGGATTTAATTCCGAAATTCACTACTGTCAAAGGTTCCAAGTGTCAAGTGTGTGTGCAAGCTAAGCAACCTCGCAAGTCTCATACGGCTGCGGAGGCAAGAGACTTGGCGCCACTGGAACTTATACATTCAGATCTTTGTGAGATGAATGGCGTGTTGACAAAAGGCGGAAAGAAATATTTCATGACGCTTATTGATGACTCCACTAGATATTGTTATGTGTATTTTCTGAAAACAAAAGATGAGGCTTTAAACTACTTCAAAAACTATAAAGCTGAAGCAGAGAACCAACTTGATCGAAAGATTAAAAGGCTAAGGTCTGATCGTGGTGGAGAATATTTTTCCAATGAATTTGATTCGTTTTGTGCGGAACATGGTATAATACATGAGAGGACGCCTCCCTACTCGCCTCAGTCAAATGGAGTGGCTGAAAGAAAGAACCGAACTCTAACTGATTTGGTTAACGCCATGTTAGACACTTCGGGACTGTCTCAGGCATGGTGGGGGGAGGCTCTATTGACAGCTTGTCATGTCCTAAACCGAGTTCCCATAAAAGATAAAACTGTTTCTCCATTTGAGGAATGGGAAAGGAAAAAGTTGAAACTCTCTTACTTACGTACTTGGGGCTGTTTGGCGAAAGTCAATATTCCAATTCCCAAGAAGCGCAAGCTTGGACCAAAAACCGTGGATTGTGTTCTTCTGGGCTACGCTTTTCATAGCGTTGGTTATAGATTTTTGGTAGTCAAATCTGAGGTATCCGACGTTCATGTTGGTACGATTATGGAGTCGAAGGATGCGACTTTCTTTGAGGATATCTTTCCCATGAAGGGTATGCCTAGCTCATCAAATCAGGAGATACCTAGCATCTAGTCAGGAATTAGCTGTTATTCCTGAACCTACCATTTCGATAGAACACACTGATAACCCTGTGGAGGATGACAATGAAGCTCCTGTTAGGAGCAAGAGACAGAGGACTGCAAAGTCCTTTGGTGATGATTTCATTGTGTACCTTGTTGATGACACCCCTAGTACCATTTCAGAAGCCTATGCATCTATTGATGCTGACTACTGGAAGGAAGCTGTTCGTAGCGAGATGGATTCCATCTTGGCTAACGGAACCTGGGAAGTCACTGATCGTCCTTATGGGTGTAAACCTGTAGGATGTAAGTGGGTGTTCAAGAAAAAGCTTAGGCCTGATGGTACTATTGAGAAGTACAAGGCGCGGCTTGTGGCCAAGGGTTATACCCAGAAAGAAGGTGAAGACTTCTTTGATACTTACTCACCTGTGGCTAGACTGACCACGATTCGAGTGCTACTTTCATTGGCTGCCTCGCATGGGCTTCTCGTTCATCAAATGGACGTGAAGACAGCTTTCCTAAATGGAGAGTTAGACGAGGAAATTTACATGGATCAGCCCGATGGTTTTGTAGTACCTGGTCAGGAAGCAAAGGTGTGCAAGTTGTTGAAGTCCTTATATGGCCTTAAGCAAGCTCCTAAGCAATGGCACGAAAAGTTTGAAAGAACTTTAACTGCTGCAGGTTTCATTATAAACGAATCTGACAAATGTGTGTACTATCGCTATGGTGGGGGCGAGGGAGTTATTCTCTGTCTGTATGTCGATGACATACTGATCTTTGGAACCAACCTTGATCTAATCAAGGAGGTTAAGGATTTCTTATCTCGTTGCTTTGAGATGAAGGATCTAGGAGTAGCCGATGTTATCTTGAACATCAAGCTGCTGAGAGATGGTGATGGTGGGATTACACTGCTTCAGTCTCACTATGTGGAAAAGGTCTTGAGTCGATTCGGGTATGACGACTGTAAGCCTTCTCCGACACCATATGATCCTAGTGTGTTGCTTCGAAAGAATCAACAGACTGCTAGAGATCAACTGAGATATTCTCAGATTATTGGCTCGCTTATGTATTTGGCTTGTGCCACGAGGCCTGACATCTCTTTTGCTGTGAGCAAGTTGAGCCGGTTTGTTTCTAATCCGGGAGATGATCATTGGCATGCGCTCGAGAGAGTTATGCGTTATTTAAAAGGCACTGCGAGCTATGAATTCACTACTCGGATACCCGAGGGTACTGGAGGGTTATAGTGATTCAAATTGGATATCTGATGCTGATGAGATTAAGGCCACGAGTGGTTATGTGTTTACACTCGGTGGTGGAGCTGTTTCCTGGAAGTCTTGCAAGCAGACCATCTTAACGAGGTCAACTATGGAAGCAGAACTCACAGCGTTGGACACAGCCACTGTTGAAGCAGAGTGGCTTCGAGAGCTTTTGATGGACTTACCTGTGGTTGAAAAACCAATACCCGCTATCCTTATGAACTGTGATAATCAAACTGTGATACACAAGATTAAAAGTTCTAAGGATAATATGAAGTCATCAAGCATGTGAAGAGGAGATTGAAATCTGTCCGAAAATTAAAGAACTCCGGAGTCATTGCGTTGGATTATATCCAAACGTCTAAGAATTTGGCAGATCCCTTCACAAAGGGTTTATCACGTAATGTGATAGATAGTGCATTCGAGGGAGATGGGTTTGAGACCCACGGTATGAGTTGCCCACAGTGGTAACCTACTCTATGTGATCGGAGATCCCGTTAATTAGAAGTGGGAGACAAGCTGTTGGGCAGCTGAGAGGAGAGTATCCTTATATTATATTTCCCACTCCATGAAATGCAATACTCTTCTATTCAGTATGGCAGGTTGATATTTATCTTAATGTATTCCAAGTGGCTTACTTTTATAAGCGGAGATGTTGTCCTGCAGAGCATCTCTTGAGGAATACACCTATATGAGTCTGATTGTTAAACGTCGCAGTCCGTGAGAGTTGGGTGCTCTTTAATAAACTCATGAAAGGTCTTGGAGTATGATGCATAAGTCACAAAAAACTTGTAGTTCAAGGCATAGTCCACTATCCAAGTTGTGATCTAGTGTAGCATAAGTTTCTAAGTGGAAGTTCAACTTAACAGTCTCCACTGAGTACCGGTATATAAAACAATGTTTTGAAACTGAATGATGAGATATGAGCCAATGAGACTTTGTGGGGGATTATTGGAATTTACTAGTATTTACTAGCCCAAGATAAATTCAGAAATTCTCATTGGCACATTATTATATTTTGTTAGTTGTGAAAATTAATGAGTCATTGATTGATTAGTAACGGTCACGTTTATTACGGCCGTTTCTAATTCATTAACATACACGGTTAATACATCCGTTTCTGAGTCATTGATTAATTAGTAACGGTCACGTTTATTACGGCCGTTTCTAATTCCTTAACAGACAAGGTTAATACAGCCGTTTCTGATTCACAAACACGTTTATTGTGACCTTTTTAATTCATAAACGGACGTGTTAAATACGGCAGTTTCTAAATCATAAACGGACGCGTTTATGAGGGCTGTTTTGACAACCAACCTGCACTATATAAAACCGAACCAAGCCAATTTTGGCACATATACGCAACACATGGTCTCGCACCACCGTTCCAAAACCTTGCGCCGCCGTCTTCCAAGTCTTCTCCATCCCGTCTTCCAGCGTGTACGGTTGAAGGTACAGTAGGCCTCCGGAACCCCGCCTCTTGTGATCCTGTACGGGAGAGGGGCGATCAGATTTTTGGGGAGCGCACTCGCGCGAATACTGGCATCGAGATCTTCCCCAACGACGACTTCTTCCCCGACATCGGCAGCCTCTTCATCGACGACATGGGCGACAACATCAACGCCAACGCTTCGGCTGCCGCTGCACGTATGATTACTTGATCTTCCTGTTTACGATACTGCTACAGTTTCTGCTTGTAGTAGTTGCTTTAGATTCGTTCTATTTATCTACTATTCAAGTAGATCCCATGATTAGTATAATTCTGGTTATTCTAGTCATAAACTATTTACTGTTTTCACGGATTAAATCAATAGCTAAATTGCTTATATTTTCAACAGATTTATTTGTAGAGCAACTGAGCAAACGGTACTGTGAACTGTTGGCGTTCTTTCCACTCCAAAAAAGGGCAGCGACTTTCAGGTTCGCAGTATGTGTTTCGTTGCATTCCTCAGTCGATCCAAGTGCTGAAAACACATTTTCACCTACATGCAGAAAATCCACTTCGTCCATCCACCCCGGCCACAAGAGTACTTACTCAACTTAGTCTGAACTCTGAACATCGATAGTGCAGGTGGTTAGGACTCGAGATGTTATCATCCGTGTTTGGGATTTCAGACGGTTGGTATGAAGATCTTTTTTCTCCTGGATTAGCAGCCGAATCATTCGCCGTGTGAAATATATAAATACAATCATGATTTGTTGGACGAGGGATGTTCAAACATCAAAGATCAACGATGACGAGTAAGCGACTTCACATACTGCGTGGGAAAAAACGGGAGGCTGCGGCAAACCATTCTTTCACACATTTGATCTGTGTGTAGGTTCAAGTGGTTAGCTAGTATACCAATTGTTTAGATAAACATATTAGAACATTAGTTTTCAGACAAATAGCAGTACTGTTACCACCATGTGATATGTCTTCATGATCCATGGTGAAATCAGAGGTGGAGAATGGCATGAAAGTCAGCACATGAGGACCAACGATGGTGGTTGGAGTCTTTGTGGTGATGAGAAATTGGCTTGGTGTGCTGGGACTCGCAGTAGCGACTGTTTATGGGGGCGGCATCACAAGAGAAGTTCACAGTCTCACCTTGCTGGGTGAAAATCCAAAATCTGGCTTCGTTGGTTATGCCTGGCAATGGCCTCACTTGAAGACATTGTTTTGCGAGTGAGAATTTTCTACAGGGTGGATAGCTAAGATCTTTGATCGGACGACGACGGCGCATGTGTACTGTTTTCTTCTTAGAGGCGTCGCTTTTGGAGGGGTTGGACTTTTGGTATTGTCTTGGTGGTGTTAGCGTCGCTGCTACCAGGATCTGTTCGTTGTAGCGGGACTTTTCTTTTTTGTAATTCTTCTTTATTTTTTTGGCTGTGTGCATCTATAATGCCATTAGGGTAATACGTTATTGCAGAGGTTAAATGTAATTAGTATCTTCGCGATATTAATATATACTCTTTATCAAAAAAGACAAATAGCAGTATAGCACGTTGACTGGAGCGAGCTGTTTACTAGATGCATTCCGGGCATGCTCGTGCAGAAATAACCCACGTGCATTATTCTTTTGTTGATCATGAGGTACGACCACACGCACGTGCCTAGCGGTCTATTTTTTTACTTAGTGTTAACATTATACGCGATAAGATCATTATAAAAAGTAGATGGAATATGATATTTGACAACAAGGTTTAGACAGATCAATGCTTCCCGGGGCATGCCTTAATGGTTCTTTCTTAGTTTCTTTTATGTACTAATCAACATAATACAACCAACCGTATCAATATCGTCGTGACATCTATAAAAATCTCTTCATGAAGGACTTTCACCCTCTCGCATTGGCCGACCTCGGCTACTGAACAAATGACATTATTCCCTACTTCTTTTTCGCGGTCAATTTTTCTAGCAAGTGAAAACATAACAACCTATGTACACTCTGCACTCATTATTAAAGAGTTGGAGCTCCAGCCACCGCATGTAGCCTTGGAACAGCCGGGCGCCGCCACCACCTTCCGGTTGGACATGGTCATGGAACCTTCCACGCCAGTGCCAGTAATAATAATAAAAAGATTCTCGGCCGGGAATTCCATCTCTCTTTAATTGGTTTTGGTTATTGGACCTGGAATTCGCAGAAAGAGGTTGCGGCCATCTAAACGTATAGAGGCGGCGGGTCCACTCTAGTAAAGTCCATCTAGCATGCTTGTGGACGCCGGTTTTTGTGGCTATGTTGTCGGGCATGCTGACACGTCACCGTGGATAGGGGCTGGTCTTGCAATGCAGGGGAAGAAGAAGGGGCATCAAGGCGTGGCGGCGGTACCTAGGATTTGCCCTAGGCCACCGTGGTAGGCCGGAGTTGAGAGAGTGTGTCCTCCTCAACTTGGTCAGCGGGCGGGCTGAGGCTGTGGTGGTTAGCGGCATGGGGGGCGGTGGCACGATATATTTTTGCACATGGAAGGTCGAGGAAGGGGAGGAAACACGTGGGACTATACGCATCTCACTCGCTGTCGCATCTCTCTGCACGACATCCATCAGCGGAACAGGAAGCCCATTGGAGTAGATGACCTTTGGTTGGTTTGGGGTCCAATGATGACGTGGATCGCACGTTCGTTGGGAGAGCCCAAGAGGAAGGTATGAAGCAGTGTAGCAGCAGCTTCCCTCAGTATGAAACCAAGGTTTAATCGACCAATAGGAGCAAGAAATCACTTCTGAAGGTTGTTGGTGGCGCCGTGTACGATCACCAATGTGGAATCTGCACACAACACAATCAAACTAATTTTCCCCAACGAAACAGTGAGGTTGTCAATCTTACCGGCTTGCTGAAAATAAAGGATTAAACATATGGTGTGGAAAACAGTAGTAAATTGAAGAGAATGAAAAGGAACAATGTTTGCAGCTGGTTGTATTATCAGTGTAAAAGAATGGACCGGGGTACACAGTTCACTAGTGGTGTCTCTCCATAAAAGATAACTAACATGCAGGGTGAACAAATTACAGCCGAGCAATTGAGAAAATATTGAGCGCATGACAATACATAATATGACATGATGATTACTATGATATTCATGTGGGCATTACGAAAAAATACATAGACCGTTATCCAACAGCGTTTATGACTAATAATCCACCTCCAGGTTGTCATCCGAGTTTCCCGTTGGTATTAAGTTACAAGCAACGGATAATCGTATTAAGTAATGTGCGTAATGTAAACAAATGTATTAGACCTAACGGCGCACCCTTACGCTAAGCATCGGTTATTTTATCCCTAGTGGCAACAACACATCCACAATCTTAGAAGTTATTGTCACTCTCCCAGATTACCGGAGGCATGAACACACTATTTAGCATAAATACTCACTCTTGGAGTTACAAGCATCTACTTGGCCAAAGAATCTACTAGTAATGGAAAGCATGCAAGATCATAAATAACATATAAGATAGATTGATAATCAACTTGACATAGTATTCAATATTCATCGGATCCCAGCAAACACAACATGTAGCATTATAATAAGATGATCTTGATCATGATAGGCAGCTCACAAGATCTAAACATGATAGCATAAAGTGGAGAGACAACCATCTAGCTACTGCTATGGACCCGTAGTCCAAGGATGAACTACTCACGCATCACTCCGAAGGTAGGCATGGTGATGTAGAGCCCTCGGTGATGATTCCCTTCTCCGGCAGGGTGCCGGGAAGAGCTTCTGAACCCTCCCGAGCTAGGGTTGACGGCGACGATGTCTCTGGAACTTTTCGTGGATAATGGCTCGGTTATTTAGGTTTTTCGCGTCGAGAGTAATAAATAGGCGAAAGGGCGGCGGCTGGAGACGCCCGTGGGGCCCACACCACCCCACGTCGTGGCAGGGGGTCCCGCGCGGCCCCATGGTGTGGCTGCCTCGTGGCTCCCCTCCGTCTCTCCTTTGGACTCCGTGTACGTGTTAAAAAATAGGAGGTTCTATCCAAGTTTCGTCCAATTCCGAGAATATTTCCAGACTAGCTTTTCTGGAATACAAAAACAGCAGAAAACAGGAACTGACACTGTGGCATCTTGTTAATAGGTTAGTCCCAGAAAATGCATAAAAATGCTATGAAGTGTATATAAAACATGTAACAATTGGTATAATATCAACATGGAACATCAGAAATTATAGATACGTTTGAAACGTATCACCCAATTCACCACAACAGGGATATTTAATCTCCAGAATAACATTTTCTAATGATATTTGGCCCAATGCGGAAACTAATATAGATGTGACGCTCGAAATTGTTGTGAAAGCATGATCGGGTGGCCAAAATTGCTTAGGTCGCGAGAGAGCTCCTTTTATCTCAGCAACAATATCCCTAATGAGAGAAAACGAAACAAAACAGATAGGTACAAGTAATCAGTTCAGAGTGCTAGGTATCCATGTCTCTCTTTTACTTCATTTTGAGGAAAGTGCTAGTAATAAACAGTTGCAGTCCTTTTGACGGGCTGAACGGGCTGTTTGTCAGCCCATGGCGCTTGGTCCGTCCTCCGTGGCAGAGGCTCTCATCTTGTCTTTGTGGCTAACGTGGAATAGCAGGTCCCCACGGCCCATGATTTATAAGTTTGCTGCCTGTATGGCTTGCAGCCATGGGCCATCTCCGCGTGGTCCATTTGCCGCTCTGGGACCTTATCTGGGCTGAAGGCTATCCTAGATCAGAGAAAAACAATTTCCGTCGCGGTCGTCGTGTAGGCAAATCCTATTTGCCGCCTTTTGCGGCGCGAGAGGCTCACGCCGCACACCCCCACGCCGCATTGAGCCGGTCCATTTTTCGCGTTTTTTTCTCATTTCCTTTCTGTTTTTTTTTGGCGTCTCTTTTACTTTTTTCTGTTTACCTTTTCTTTTTCTTTTTTAAATGATTTTTTGAAATATTAAAACTTGATATTTGTTCAAACTTGAAAATTTGTTCAGAAAAGAAAATTTGTCCAGATTCGAAATTTGTTCAGATTCGAAAATTTGTTCAAATTTGAAATTTGGTCACATTTTAAAATTTGTTTAGATTCAAAAATTTGTTCAGGTTCGAAAATTTATTTGGATTCAAATTTGTTCAAATTTTAAAATTTGTTCAGATTCGAAATTTTGTTCAGATCCGAAAATTTGTTCAGATCTGATTTGTTCAGATTCGAAAATTTGTTCAGATTCAAAAATTTGTTCAGATTCAAAATTTATTCAAATTTTAAATTTATTCAGATTCGAAAATTTATTCAGATTCGAATTTCGTTCAAAAGTGAAAACTGTTCAAATCTGAAAATTGTTCAAATTTAAACAAAAAACTGTTTTTGAAAACTGTTCAAAACTAAAAAATGTTTCAGATTTAAAAAATATTAAGTTTTTTTAATAATGTTCAGATTTAACAAAACAGAAAAAAGAAAAAAAAGTCAACATACCTGATGGGCCGCGGCCCATATAAACGCCACAGGGAAGAGCCCCTATGCGGCGCCTCCCGCTCGCGCCGCTTAGAACGGCAAATAGGAGCTCCCATGTAGAGTGCAGTCACTCGTGATACCCATCTTCCACCAAAACGACCGGAAAACAAGCACAAAGCACACTAGCACTGGACAAAGACTAGAAGGATATGGCGCGCTTTGCTACGCTCGTTATTGGTGCTTGCATTAGTTTGCTTCATCTGCTGTTTGGCGGTGGGCTGCTACTGGCTGGAACAACGCCTGGTGCAATTTCTGATGAAATGTTAGATGAACGGAAAAAGGGAGCCACCATCCCAGGAATCGGGTTACCAAGAAAGCGAAGAAGAAGACCTAATCACACGTACACACTCTTGGAGGAAGACCAGGACCAAAGTGAGATCAAAACAACCAATTATGCAGGAACGCAAAATATTACATAGACAGAAACTGAACTGCCCTGGTACACACAATCAAGTGTCGTTAGGGACACCCAAACAGCAGGGGCTCCACTCACCCTCTTGGTAGCGCCCTCAAGACACATGTAAAATGCATACGAAAAAGGATTAACTGTTAAGAAAAATCATACATGACGACAGCCAGTGGAGCAGATCTGCAAAATAAAAAAGCATACGCTAGCAGCAGCAATCTTAGCCCTGCACCACACACATCCAAATGCACCAATGCCACGCTGCAAAATAGGTGCGCCAATAGCAGCATGAGCTAACAAAAAACCCAGGAAATTTAGCAATTCCTTACTTCAATTCTCGGGCAAACAATGAGACAAAGGTATAGAGACACCATGTCTGCCTTGCGCATCCGGCTAGGTGTCTTTTTTTTAAAATAAACATCTGAATTTAACTGACTAAAACCAAGATATTTCTGTTGGTAAAATGTGTATCACACCACCAGATGAGCCAAAAGAATAAACGAATCAATTTCGATTACATAGGTTCAAAAAGAACCACACATACCACTATCATTGGCAGTAAATACATTATGGGCGAAAAGAAGTCCAACAAGCGCCCATCAAATCCCCCGTTCTAAATTAGTTGTCGCTGTAGCCATCCTAGCAAAAGAACTACCAGTACTTCACAAAAAAAAATCAGGAGCATTCATGCTGTTTAAAAAAAGTTTAACTATAAAGCTCTTAATATCGTCCAAATCTTTCCTAGAGTACATCTAACTATCAGACACATGTCATCTAAGCAGAATGTTAAAATTCCTAACATCTGAGAAATAACGGTGACAGCAAGATAAATTCTTCACTCCCAGTGCTAACCAAAACGGTATGCTTTTCTTCATATATATACCATTGGGCAGCCATAGCCTATAGAATAGGGAAATGAACTAATGTTCCTTGAAAACCAACAATCGAACCTAAAGCTCCTACATTTTAATTTCATTGAACCTAAAAGTAGTACCACAACAGTCCCTGGTAGGTTAATCACAAAGTATAAAGAACCCAATAAGCCACATATGAACTGACAGGACCACCCTCTAAACAAATCACAACCGATTGCAGTGGACATACATATAAAGGAGTTTCCCTTCGGCACTGTCTGCTTCAGAAGAAAAAAATGGACAATCTTACATAAATGGAGATATTTAGAACATCAGCATTATTCCTAACCCAAGAGATGCCTAGAATTCATAAAATAGTTCTTAATAATTAGCTTGAGATAGTACCTTGGCTCCCAGAAGAGAGCAGTTAAGAAAACCCGTAGTGCGATGTAGCATTGCACAATTGTAAGAAGTCGAACATGCAAAAATGGATTTAGCTAAACATTTAGGCAAACGTGGACCAAGACTATTCCTTCACCCGCTGCAAAAGAATTAGATAGTTGTATTGAGCATAACGAAGAGTATACTGCTAGTTCAAGAAATGTAATAGATCCACTTAAACAGCAAGACTCTAAGAGTAGGCATTTTATCACATCATTGGTATTCCAATCATGTATAGGTTAAACATATATTGGATTTGGTTAATAATGAATTGGCCAAGAATTACCACGTTAAGGTGGAAAAGATGCAAACAAAAATGAAGTCCCCATGATTTTACAAAACTGTGAGCTCAGAACACAGATTCTAGCAAGAACATGATATGAAGACACTAAAGACATTATCGCAATAGCTGGTCTCCTTAGAGCTCAACTAAGAAACAAACTGACTAATTCTACATATCTTTAAAACCAACAACCCTATCCTATAAATGCAGCGTGCTATTTTGGTCGACGACCACGGTCTTAGGTCTAAGTCAAACTTGTGTCTCGTCATGTGATTATGCGGCAGTTGTGCTGAAACTTCTGTAGATATGGGCATACATCCATATGGACACTGACGCGCTAGCTTCAAAATGTTTATGCCAAAAAATGAAAAAAAAAAGACCAGCAACATTTCCAGTTTAATCCACGTCATAAAAAGCAAGTCACCGTTTCAAGCCCATATTTTGCTAGCAAGGTAAGAATTATCAACCATGAGAAAGAACACAAATGAAACAAATAAATTAACATTTGAAACCATCTCCCACTGGAACATCTCAACTGTGGCGACATAAAAGCTAGGGAACACCTCACCTGACAGCAGCTGATTTGCATAATGACCTCATATCCATGTGTCATTTTGCCGGGATCAAAATGAGCAGAAAATGGAAAATAGTAGTAAGCGACCTGCATAACAGAGAATATATCCATATCATATCAAACAGCGGATGAAAATTAATAGTCTTCACATTCACAATGCAGTATTAAGACACTATCTACTGCAGCTAGCTTTTAGCCACTATATATCCCGAATATGCTATGCAAAAAACATAAACATGTGCACATATATCTTGGTTTCCATTGGATTTGATGTAAACCAGTAAATAGATATGCACCTGCGATTGCTCTCCGAAGAGATGCATTCTTTCATATCCAGGTCACACTTTTTTATGAGCACCTTCAGGGTACAAATAGAAATTCAAAGCTGCAGAACATCACACAAAATACTGAGAAAAAATGGATAATATCTCTTCTAATTTGATCCCAGTTGTCAAACTAAAATATATATTTTGATGCCAAAGCTTTGAAAGAGAACATTAACCTCTACTGTCAGGTTGTGGAGGCCGAGTCCAGAGAAAAATTCTGTACTAAAAAAACATTTCTCACTTAAAAATGACACTGACCTACTGAACGCATGCTGCAAAAGCGAAATGGTTTAGTTTTAATGTAAAAATGCTAAAATCACCAAGCTAAAGATCCCTTAATGTAATTCTTTCTACCATGCAAGAAAAAAACAGAAGCTAGATTATCTCAAATCACCTGATAAAGACTCATCTCCTTAATATTGTTTTGGCTCAGTCTCCAGATTGACCTGAAACAACACAATCACCTGGTAGAAGATAGTCATTGTATTATCTTTCAGCAAACTTAAACCTGAAATAAAATTGTACTGAAAAACGAAATAAAAAATAGTTACCAAACATTTTAACCAGATAGAAAACTTCTCCCCATATAATCCTAGTAACACAACAAATCTTTGACTGAAACAGTAGATGCAAAGAGGAAAAACTATTGTTAGAAGCATCAACGCAGTTTAACCTCAACCAGTCAGCTCCTATGACTATTTATACAGGGAACTTAATTAACAGCACATCTAACTTACATTCAAATTATCCCAGTATGAAGTACATACATAAATCAGAGTAAGCATTTGCCTAATGGAATAGTACTTTGCTTTCAGCTTTATTGAACTGCGTAAGGTACTGAAAGAAAACATTAACTCATTACTCTGAATTCCTTCTCAGTCTACGACCTGTAAACCCAACGATATTCAAATGAGGCAATTATTGGAATAAGCATAAAGATGAGAGCAGTAGCTAAATGCTGAAGCGAGCTTACATCTTTTCCTATCAAGTCCTAACTTATCTATCTGTTGTATCCTATTTATCTTGATTACTGGGACGTACTCATCTGAGAATCTATGGAGATCCTTGGGCTGGTCGATGACGGGGAAGGAGAGCTTGGTAAAGTTCGCGAAGAGGATCCGCTCGAGCTTGGTGGGAGCGGCGGTTCTGTCGCTCGCGGGGGCGCGCTCCTTCTCGTCCTCGAGGTGCTTGGCCTCGACCTGCTCGTCGCGGCGCTGGGCAGCTGCGAGCGCTGGGCCAAAGCGCGGGTGGCGCGGCGGCGGCTTGGCATCGACGAGGCTGAAGGAGGAGTCCTTGGCCGGGAGGAGAAGTGGAAGGTGGAGTCATGCGAGGCGGCGGCGTGCGTGCCGGGGTAGCCCGGGATGCACGTCCAATCCACGATGCGGCCAAGCTTCTCGGCACGGGAGAAAGGCGCGAAGGGGATGGAGGGGCACCGGTGCGGCGCTGGGAGGCCGGCAAGGAGAGGCGGCGGCGAGCCTAGGAAGGGGCGGTGCCGGCCTTGGCGGCGCCTGCCTAGGAGCACTCGGCGGTGGAAGATGGAGCAGCCAGGGTCAACGGTGGCTGAACGACAAACAGAAACGTGTACAGATAGGGAGACATAGTCGGTTCGTATACGCGTACTCGTGTCGCTGTTCTGTTAGATGACCACCGGCGTGCAAATCGATCCGACGCTGACAGGTGAGGTCCAACGGCAGAACGCACCACAGGCCTCCAATTCCAGGGAGCTTAGATATGTTAGAGATGAGGACGCATCTGTTCATGCTTCGGGGAGGAGCAGGCCGGTTACCAACCACTACTATACGGGCCAGTTCAGGCTCCACACAGGAATATTGTCGGCGAGATCGCGAGATCATGCACCGCTCGCGGCGAGGTCGATGATTAATTGCCGGAAGTTGACATTGGAGCACATGCTGCAATTAGTATAGTTGTGTATATATGTTGCATGTGTGCACAATATGCAGTTAAAAAGAACACATGGTGCCTGTCGTGTGGAGCAGATCGACCAACAAAAGTAAACAACCTTTCATCTATTTCGGACGAAATTCGAATCAGCAATTACCGCAGTAAAAGAGAAACAGAAGGAAATCTCTAACCAAGTATTCGGTTGAATCTGAAAAACCCCAACTAGTAATATAGCAAATTGATTCAGCGCCAAAAACCGAACATAGAGAGCATCTTTGTCGAACAAAAAAGAGTGAAATACCATATATTTTTTGGCCCACAGTTGTGCGGCCGTGACACATATTACCCCCGTTTCGTGATTATTTTATCAAAATACTACATCTAGAAACTTTTGCTTCGTCCTCATTGGTAAGTAGCCTCTCATCTTTGCGGTGGCGGCTATTTAGTCTTCTTTGCCTGTATGCTATTCACTCCGTTCCAAATTAATTGACTTGTGTTTGTTCAAATACATATGTATCTATACTTGTTTAGTGTCTAGATATATTCATTACTAGACAAATGCATGTCAAGTAATTTGGAACGGAGGGAGTACATCCGACAAACCAACCGTTCATCTGTATGGGACGTTCGCTTCTACACATCTATTTTTCCTTTTCGGCATCTATTTTTCTATTTAACGGATAATTTTCCCTTCCTCCCATTTGTTTCTCTTTTATCACTCTATGTTGTTACCTTTTTTTTTTGCACCTCTTTCATTTGCTGAATCTTAACTCAGCGTTCCATCTGTTTCTCTTTTACCTACCTTTATCTTTCCTTCGGTTTGTTCGCCTGCTTATTTTTTTGTACAATTTATTTTAATAGAATTGTCTTCAGCGCTAATGTAGTTTTGTCCGTCCTTTACAAGTCTCGCTCTATGGTCGGTGTTTTATTTTAGCCGCGTTGTAGCCCACCTCCGTTTTGTTGCCGCGTTCTTCCTCGCAGTGTTGAGCGGGCTACTGTGCATTCGGTTCTTCACCTCCTTGTCTCTCCTCCGCAATGGTGCCTCATTTTTTGGTAATACTGTATAAGATAACATTGGCCTCTACCAACTGCTTTTCGTCAACCTGCATGTGTCGCTCTCTGCTCGGGGTGTTCCAGCCGCACGGGTTGCCTTATCATTTTTTTTCATCTTGTTGATCCACTCTCATGCGCCGACATTTACTCCCGTACAACTTAGCGCTCGGTTAGCCGCCGCATCCCTCATTCCATATGGATGTCTGTTTGGTTACGCCGAGTGTGGTCGCATCTCATTTCTCGGTTTGGTGTTCTTCTTCTTCCATGAACACTTTTCTCATTCTACAATATTTCTACTTTTTGAAATACGTCTTTTACTTGAATTTTATTCATGCTATATTACTCCCTTCGTTCTAAATTAGATGACTTGTTATCCACCGCGTGTGGATGTATCTAGATATATCCACATGTGATGGATAGCAAGTCATCTAATTTAAAACGGGGATAGTATTTCTGAAAGCATGTAGACCTAAATCTTTCAAGACAACACTGATACATCACTATGCAAAATGTGTTCTCCATCTTCTCCAAAGGACATGCAACACAAACGAAGATTATCTATTTATCTTACCGATCACTTTACCCTGTATGATCTGAATTATGAGGAGCGGCCGTGCGGATGATAAGAATTTTGTCCTCCTAGCTACGTACATCGATCCAGCTGCTCTAGCTCGTACTGTACTACAGTACACATCAGTGCCTGCTGGCACGAGTGGTCTGTTCGTTAGCAGTACGTATCCGTGTCACTTTAGTTGATCGATCGCTCGCTCTTGTACGTTAATTGTCCGTGATGCATCTTTCCGTGTGACGAGGTGTACCCTCATCAAATCTCATGGTTAAGAATCTAGGGTTGAGATTATGGGGAGAAAATATGGTAGTACTATTAGTTTCGTCGGCTGACAAGCAGAGGCAAAGATTTACCCAGCTTCAGGCCCCTCGGGTGGAGGTAAAGACCCTACTTCCTGCTTGTCTGATATTGATTATGGATTATGTGATTACAGGGGAGCTCCGGCGAGGTATCGATCTCGCAAGAGTTTTGGTGATTCGAGTATGGCTTCCTCTAGATCGGCACCCCTCCCAGCCTTTAAATAGGCTGGGTCTCGGGAGTTTGTAACCGACCTAATTTACATGTAAGGAAAATTTAAACCGACTATGCCTATGTCTAATCTTGGAGGGTACTCCATCTTCTTGGGCCTCTTGTCTTGGGATTCGAATATACTCTTCGCTATTGGGACTTAGTCGTCACGTGCACCAGGTACCCTCACGGTAGGGTACCCAAAATGTATACCCTTGTCAGTAGCCCCGAGTACTTGTCTGACTCGAAGAATCGGGTATGGACTCGTTCGTAAGTGCACGTCATATGCTTTGTATTCTGTATATTATAATTGGAATTCCTATATGAATAGCACATGTTGGCTATGTCGAGTATTTCATCGACTGTGGTTTTGCTTATTAAGATCAACGGATAATAGCTTAGTAGGCCCAGTACACTCGACGGATCGGGACTGGTTAACTACACATTCGGGTAAAACCTTACTAGCTTTCAATCAAACTCGAGTCCCCGGACTCGAATCTGGAACAAACTGGTCAGATTCGACTAGGCCGCTTGAGGTCTCACTGAGTCGATCTGCAGTATAACTTTGAATTTTACCCAACGCGTCTGTCGGGATTTTTCATCATGTCTGCTGAGACGGAAAATATAAGGATTGACGTTGCTGAAACGGTCCTTAGACCAGCTCGAAAGTTCGGCGGGTCTTACCTTTGCACTATGCGTGCAGCATCCGAGATATTTGCGACGGACGCAACTCGGGAATGTTTCGAGTATGATTTCGTATATGAACGGAGTCGATTTATTTGTCGACTGACCTTTTGTCGTTTATTCTATCGGGTGCGCGACAGCGCTCCCGATGGGAGTAGCCCCCGAGATTGTGTTTTATTACTTGTAATGGAGGATAATCTCAAAATCATTGTCTTGAGCATCTTTTGTCGAAGAAATTTTTGATACGCTCCCGATGGGAGTAATATGGAATCAGCCGAAGGAACGGTCGAGTGACCAAATTTTGCCTTATCATTGCTTTTCACACCCGAACCAAACAAGCCAATCGAGTGACCAATACGCGTTGAGCGGACTCGAACGTATTTCTGATCAAAGTTCTTGTGACGACGTCATGGATGACGTTTTGTGGCGACTGCGCCGTCTGACACGCGTGGCGTGCGTTATGCTGTGATGGATGGGACGTGACACAGGTGGGCCCATTTGTGCAGAGCTGACCGAACGACGGTGCAGTTTGGACTTGATTTGACCACTCGGGCCCACTTTTTCCGGAGAGGTGATTATGGCTCCTCTTTTTGCGTGCGTAGTGGGCGGAGTGGCCGGCGACGGTTGCCCTCCGCGCTTGCCACGTGTACGGTGAGATTGCGTGCGTAGCGCACGGTTTAGGATCTGAATGGCTGTGATTGCCTTTGATTTGAGGTAAATAGGAGAAACGGCGCTGGCATTGTTTTTTTACTAGCCATTTGCTTTGCACGCCGCCCTTGTTCCATCTTCTTCCTCGCGCTCCTGCTCCATTGTTTCTTGCGCCCAAGCTCTTGCTGCTCTCCCTAGCCACCACCGCCATGGCGCCAAAGTGGAAAGCCTCTGCCACCGACGCGCCCGCGACTGACGCGGCCGCTCTGAAGGGGAAGAAAGCTGCGGCTGGCGCATCTGCGGCCGCCGTCGACCTCAAGAAGAGCGACGGTGACTGGATGAAGTCCACAATCAAGGCAGCCCACCTCGAGAAGTTCCGCGAGGACGGATTGCTGCCGCCGGCGGACCAGCTTACCGTCCGCGCGCCATCGAAAGAGGTACTCCCCGAGCCTCGCGCAAATGAGCGCGTATGTTTTGCGGAGTTCTTGCCTAGGGGTTTATCTTTTCCCCTCCACGATTTCGTTCATGGTTTGTTGTACGCCTATGGGGTGCAGATCCATGATCTCACCCCAAACGGCATTATGCACATTGCCTGCTTCATGGTATTGTGCGAGTGTTTCCTGGGAGTCGCTCCCAGCTGGGCTCTTTGGAAATCCGTCTTCATGGTCAGGCCCAACAACCGAGGCGGCCGAACCTACCCAGTTGGAGGTCTTCAGATCCAAGTACGCAGCGACACCCGGTACTTTGCCCTGAAGCCAGTCGACTCGGCGCAAGGGTGGAGGAAAAGGTGGTTCTATGTGCTAGTCGACCAGGAAGGGGCCCCAACATTTTCGACTGCTGGTATAGCCGCTAGGACAAAGGCCTGGGACCATGATCTTTCGACTGAAGAAGTGGCGGAAGCGGCGCCTCTTCTGGAGACGATTGGAGGACTGCTTAACAGCGTCACTGGTGTGCATCTAATTACCACCTTTGTGAAGACGCGGGTGTGGCCGCTCCGCGCGCGAGCTCACCCTATGTGGCAGTATGAAGGCCCTCTTGACTCCACTCGGATGAACAAGGAGGAGTTGTCTAGGAGTGAGCTGGTGGCACATGTGCGGTCCATCACCAGCACAAAATCCAGCGAGCCCTGCAACGTCGACTGCCCCGTCGCTCCTTATACGGCTGAAAAGCCTTTGCCAGAGGTTAGTGAATCTATCAAGTTTATGATCTCCTGTTTTTGTTATTCTGCTATGCATCTTTGTGACCTCGACTGCTGTATTTTGTGTGCAGGGCCACTCGACCACCTCAACCCTTCCTCCTCTTCCTGAAGATGGCCCAACTCATGAAACAGAGGTGACGGTAGAAGCGAAGGGAGGAGATGAATCGCCTCTTCCTTCGGCTACTACATCTCCCACAGAAGAGGTTGAAGAGGAAGGGGTTGAAGAAGCACATGACAAGGAGCGTGCCACGACTGATGATGTGAGTGAGATCCCCACTCGCAAGCGCCGTCGGGCAGCTCAAGTTGTGTCTTCCTCCATGAGTTCACCCGCCAAGGGATCAGATGTGAGAGATGACGGAGACTCAGGCTCGTCTCCTACGACCACAGCTGCTCCCTTGGACATGAGCCCGTTGAGCTCGGCTCCTCCTCCTCCTCAGTCGGGTGGGGAGCTACTTTTTGGAGGCCCAAACTTTGAAGAGCTCGACACTGATGATGAAGAAGAGCACAGGTTTGCTCCTTTTTGTACTAATTTTTTTGTGAGTTGAGTACTGTTTCTTATGTTGTATGTCTTTTGGTCACTCGTAGTGCCGAGACTGTGCGCCCTCCGACTCCTCTAGCCGAGAGAGCTTTGACTCCAGATCAGCCAGAAGCTTCTCCTGTTGCAACTGAAGTCGTGAAGACAGTAGCCACGGCCGCTACCATTGAAGCCGCCAAGATTGCGAGCACGTCAACTTCAGAAGTTGGGACTTCTGCTGCCAAGCCTGCTCCTTGGGTTGAACACGTAAGTGTCTTTTGTCGAGTCCTCATGCTGGGACTATTTGTGTATAACTTATGCTGGCTCCATGTGCATGCAGCCCTTCTACCTCAACCTGGTGGAATCAGGCAAAGCCTTTGTCCAGGTTGAACAAGAGAGAGACAATCTGCGTGCTATCATGGAGCAACTCAGCCGTAAGTATATTTGACTTCTGTACTCGAAGCTCTTTTTGCTCTGTCTTTGCGTTGTCGATTGTGAATGACATTTTGCCTCTCAAAGGTGACAAGGCATCTGCTAAAACGCGAGTGAAGGAGCTAGAAGAAGCTCTTGCCACTTGACGAGGTGTACCCTCATCAAATCCCATGGTTAAGGACCTAGGGTTGAGATTATGGGGAGAGAACGTGGTAGTACTGGTAGTTTCGTCGGCTGACAAGCAGAGGCAAAGATTTACCCAGGTCCAGGCCCCCCGGGTGGAGCTAAAGACCCTACTTCCTGCTTGTCTGGTATTGATTGTGGATTATGCGATTACAGGGGAACTCCGGCGAGGTATCGATCTCGCTAGAGCTTTTGGTGGTTCGATTATGGCTTGGTCCCAGATCGGCACCCCTCCCAGCCTTTAAATAGGCTGGGTCTCGGGAGTTTGTAACCGACCTAGTTTACACGTAAGGAAAGTCTAAACCGACTATGCCTATGTCTAATCTTGGAGGGTACTCCATCTTCTTGGGCCTCTTGCCTTGGGCTTCGAGTAGTCTCTTCGCTATTGGGCCTTTAGTCGTCACGTACACCAGGTACCCTCATGGTAGGGTACCCGAGATGTATACCCATGTCAGTAGCCCCCGAGTACTTGGCTGACTCGAAGAATCGGGCATGGACTCTTTCGTAAGTGTACGTCATATGCTTTGTATTCTGTATATATAATTTGGAATTCCTGTATGAGTAGCACATGTTGGCTATGTCGAGTATTTCATCGACTGTGGTTTTTGATTATGATGATCAAGGGATAATAGCTTAGCAGGCCCAGTACACTCGACGGATCGGGACTGGTTAACTACACATTCGGGTAAGACCTTACTAGCTTTCAATCAAACTCAAGTCTCCGGACTCGAATCTGGAACAAACTGGTCAGATTCGACTAGGCCGCTTGAGGTCTTACTGAGTCGATCTGCAGTATAGCTTTGAATTTTACCCAACGCGTCCGTCGGGATTTTTCATCATGTCTGCTGACACGGAAAGTATAGGGATTGACGTTGCTGGAACGGTCCTTAGCCCAGCTCGAAAGTTCGGCGGGTCTTACCTTTGCACTATGCGTGCAGCATCCGAGGTATTTGCGACGGACGCAACTCGGGAATGTCTCGAGTATGATTTCTGAACTTTGTTGGACGAGTCGTGCCCTTTGTCGGCTATTATTTGCTGTTATGCTATCGGGTGCGCGACAGCGCTCCCGATGGGAGTAGCCCCCGAGATTGTGCTTCATAGCTTTACAATGGAGGATAATCTCAAAAATCCTCTTACTCTGCATATGTTAATCGAATAATTTTGTGCCGTAATTCTATCGGGTGCACGACAGTGCTCCCGATGGGAGTAGCCCCCGAGATTATGCTGTATTACTTGTAAATGGAGGATAATCTCAATCATTGTCTTGAGCATCTTCAGTCGAAGAATTTTTTGAATATGCTCCCGATGGGAGTAATTATGACTCAGTCGAAGGAACGTTCGAGTGACCCATTTTGCGTTGAGGATTTGACACACCCGAACTAAACAAGCCAACCGAGTGACCAATATGCGTTGGGCAGACTCGAATGTATTTCTGAACAGATGCTTCAATGACGTCAGGGATGACGTTTATTTCGACTGCAATTTCTGACACGCGTGGCGTGCGTTACGCTGCGATGGATGGGATGTGACACATAGGTGGGCCCGTTTGCGCAGAGCTGACCGAACAACGGCACAGTTTGCACTTGATTTGACCACTCTGGCCCACTTTTTGACGGAGAGGTGATTATGGCTCCTCTTTTTGCGTGCGTAGTGGGCGGAGTGGCCGGCGACGGTTGCTCTCCGTTTTTGACACGTGTATGGTGAGATTGCGTACGTAACGCACGATTTGGTTCTGTATGGCTATGATTTCTTTTGATTTGTGGTAAATGGGGGAACGGCGCTGGCATTGTTTTTTACCTGCCATTTGCTCTGCACGCCGCCCCTGTTCCATCGTCTTCCTCGCGCTCTGCCTCCATTGCTCCTGAAACAGAGGTGACAGTAGAAGCGAAGGGAGGAGATGAATCACCTCTTCCTTCGGCTACTACATCTCCTGCGGAAGAGGTTGAAGAAGCACACGACAAGGAGCGTGCTGTAGGGATATTTTGACAGAAAATCAAAAAAATTCTCTCACATGCGGAAGCAACACCCAAAGATCTTATCTAAGGAGATGCAAGTAACGGGGAGGGTAATCAACATACCCTCGAAGAACACGAGCGTTGGACGTTAATCACAACGCAGCTTGGTGTAGACCTTGATGCGGTTCACTCCGATCAGCACCACAACGAGCGGTGCCTCCGAGATTTACACACGTACGGCTCAGCAACGTCTCCTCTTCTTGATCCAGCAAGCTTGAAGGAGAAGTAGATGGGATTCAAACCAGCAGCACGACGGTGTGGTGGTTCGGTGAGCTCTCACGCGGGCAGGGCTTCACAAGCCAAGACCACAAGAGAAAGGAGCAAGAGGAAGTGTACCAGTTTAGGAATCAATCCATTCTTTCCCCAAATGGTACCCTCCTTATGTAGGATGTGGGGAGGGGCTGTGTGGCTTCCCTCCTGAGCTTCCCTAGGAAGGAACCAGCCTCCAAATCTTCCCCAGGAAGAAACCAGCCTCCAAATCTTCCCCAGGAAGGAACCAGCCTCCAAGGCTTCCCCAGGAAGGAACCTAGCTGCCAAGACTTCTCAAGGAAGGAACTTGGCTGCCAAATATCCTAAGTGGGACGTTCGGGATAGTGGGCCCCACCATGGGACCCACCGGAACATTTCAGGAAAAACCCCGATACAATATCGGTTAATTCCTGAACCTTTCCGGAACCCAAAAACCACATTCCTATATATGAAACTTTATCTCCGGACTCTTCCGGAGCTCCTTGTGATATCCCGGATCCTATCCGGGACTCCGAACAACCTTCGGTCTCACCATTATAATTATCCCAAAGCTACTCTAGCGTTACCGAACTTTAAGTGTGTGACCCTACGGGTTCGAGAACAAGTGGACATGATCGAGACTCCTCTACGATCAATAACCATTAGCGGGACCTGGATGCCCATAATGACTCCCACAAGTTCAACGAAGATCGTTATCGGTGTGAACCACAATGTCAACGTATTCCATTTCCTTTGTCTCACGATATTTTACTTACCCGAGATCTGATCGGCGGTATCACCATACCTAGCTCAATCTCGTTACTAGTAAGTACTCTTTACTCGTTCCATAATACAACATTCCATGTGGCTAACTCTTTAGTCACGTGCTTGCAAGCGATACCGAATGTGCATTACCGAGTGGGCCCAGAGTATATCTCTCCGTCACACGGAGGGACAAATCCCAGTCTTGATACATGCAAATCAACAAGTACTTTCGGAGATACCTGTAAGACACCTTTATAGTCACCCAGTTACGAAGTGACGTTTGAAGTCCCCAAGACGTATTCCTCAGTACCCGGGATAGACATAATCTCATGGTCAAAGAAACAGGATACTTGACAATACAAGACATGGCAATATATACTTATTGATCCGATCAATATTGCTATGCTTGGTTGGGTCTGTCCATCACGTCATTCTCCAATGACATGACCTCGTTATTAATTGACAACTCATGTCCATGGTTAGGAAACCATAACCATCATTAATCAACGAGCTAGTCTAGTAGAGGCTTACTAGGGACTCTGTGTTGTTTACATAACCACACATGTATTAGGTTTCCGGTTAATACAATTATAGCATGGAGAATAAACATTACCATGAACATGGAAATATGATAATAACTCTTTATTATTGCCTCTAGGGCATATTTCCAACAGTCTCCCACTTGCACTAGAGTCAATAATCTAGTTTACATTGGTAAAGATCTAACACCCATGGACTTCAGGTGCTGATCATGTTTATCTCGTGGAAGCTGTTTAGTCAACGGGTCTGCAACATTCAGACTCGTATGTACTTTGCAAATCCTAATATCTCCCACGTGAACACTTTCACGAATTAGATGGAAACGGCGTTTGATATGCTTGGAGGTCTTGTGACATCTTGGTTCCTTGGCTAGAGCAATGGCACCAGTGTTGTCACAATAGATCTCCATAGGATCCAGTGCATTCGGAATCACACCGAGCTCTGTGGTGAACTCCTTCAACCATATCCCTTCTCTTGCTGCTTCGGAAGCAGCCATATATTCCGCCTCTAATGTAGATGCCGCAACAACGTTCTGCTTGGAACTCCTCCAGCTAACCGCAGCTCCATTCAAAACAAAAACGTATCCAGATTGAGATTTCGAGTCGTCTGGATCAGTGTCGAAGCTAGCGTCGACGTAACCTTTTACGGCGAGCTCTTCACAACCACCATAGACAAGAAACATGTCCTTAGTTCTTCTCAAGTACTTAAGGATATTTTTAACTGCTGTCCAGTGTTCCTCTCCAGGATCACTCTGGTACCTGCTCGTCAAACTAAGAGCATGAGACACATCTGGTCTAGTACACAACATGGCATACATGATTGAGCCTATGGCTGAGGCATAGGGGATTTTACTCATCCTCTCTCTTTCATCTGCCGTAGTTGGACACTGAGTCTTACTCAATGTCTTACCTTGCAACATGGGCAAGAACCCTTTCTTTGCATGAACCATTTTGAACTTCTTCAAAACTTTGTCAAGGTATGTACTTTGACTGAGTCCTATCAAGCGTCTCGATCTATCTCTATAGATCTTAATGCCTAATATGTAAGCAGCTTCACCAAGGTCTTTCATTGAAAAACTCTTATTCAAATAACCTTTTATACTGTTAAGCAGCTCCACGTCATTCCCAATAAGTAATATGTCATCCACATATAACACTAGGAATGCGACCGAGCTCCCACTCACTTTCTTGTAAACACACGCTTCTTTATAATTTTGGACAAATCCAAAACCTTTGATCACATCATCAAAGCGAATGTTCCAACTCCGGGATGCTTGCTTCAGCCCATAAATGGAACGCTGAAGTTTGCATACTTTACCAGCATCCTTAGGATCGACAAAACCTTCGGGTTGTATCATATACAACTCTTCTTCAATGTTTCCGTTGAGGAACGCTGTTTTGACATCCATCTGCCAAATTTCATAATCGAAAAATGCAGCAATTGCTAGTAGAACCCTAACAGACTTAAGCATCGCTACGGGTGAGAAAGTCTCATCGTAGTCAACTCCTTGAACTTGTCGAAAACCTTTTGCGACAAGTCGTGCTTTATAAACGGTGACATTACCGTTAGCGTCTGTTTTCTTCTTGAAAATCCATTTACACTCGACAGCCTTGCGGCTATCAGGAAGATCAACCAAAGTCCATACTTGGTTTTCACTCATGGATTCCATTTCGGATTGCATGGCTTCTTGCCATTTCCCAGAGTCTGGGCTCATCATTGCTTCCTCATAACTCGCAGGTTCGTCATTGTCTAACAATAACACATTCATGACAGGGTTACCGTACCACTCAGGAGCGGTACGTATCCTAGCCGACCTGCGAATTTCAGCTAAGACCGAAGTTTCATGATCACCATCATTAGCTTCCTCTCTAGTTGGTGAAAGCGGCGCCTGAACAACTTCCTGCGCTGCGCTACTCTCCAATTCGGGAGAAGGTTCAACAACCTCGTCTAGCTCTACTTTCCTCCCACTCACATCTTTCGAAAGAAACTCTTTCTCAAGAAAGGATCCATTCTTGGCAACAAAGACTTTGCCTTCGGATCTGTGATAGAAGGTATACCCGACAGTTTCCTTAGGGTATCCTATGAAGACGCACTTTTCCGCTTTGGGTTCGAGCTTATCAGGCAGCAGCCTTTTGACATAAGCCTCGCATCCCCAAACTTTAAGAAACGACAACTTTGGCTTCTTGCCACACCATATCTCATATGGCGTCGTCTTAACGGATTTAGATGGTGCCCTGTTTAAAGTGAATGCGGCTGTCTCTAATGCATAACCCCAAAACGACATTGGCAGATCGGATACAGACATCATAGAACGCACCATATCTAATAAAGTGCGATTACGACGTTCGGACACACCATTACGCTGTGGTGTTCCAGGTGGCGTGAGTTGTGAAACAATTCCACAAGTCTTCAAATGCATGCCAAACTCGTAACTCAAATATTCACCTCCACGATCAGATCGTAGAAATTTAATCTTCTTGTTACGATGATTTTCCACTTCACTCTGGAACTCTTTGAACTTTTCAAAAGTTTCAGACTTGTGTTTCATTAAGTAAATATACCCATATCTACTCAAATCATCAGTGAAGGTTATGAAGTAACGATATCCACCGCGTGTCGAAATGCTCATCGGTCCACACACATCAGTATGTATGATTTCCAATAAGTCACTTGCCCTTTCCATCGTACCGGAAAAAGGAGTTTTAGTCATCTTGCCCATAAGGCATGGTTCACACGTGTCAAATGATTCAAAATCAAGTGACTCCAAAAGTCCATCAGTATGGAGTTTCTTCATACGCTTTACACCAATATGACCTAAACGGCAGTGCCACAAGTATGTGGTATTATCATCATTCATCTTGCATCTTTTAGCATCAATGTTATGGATGTGTGAATTACTTTCGAGATTCAACAAGAATAAACCATTTACAACCGGTGCATGACCATAAAAGATATTACTCATAGAAATAGAACAACCATTGTTCTCAGATTTAAATGAGTAACCGTCTCGCAATAAACAAGATCCAGATATAATGTTCATGCTTAACGCAGGCACCAAATAACAATTATTTAGGTTTAAAACTAGTCCCGAAGGTAAATGTAGAGGTAGCATGCCGACGGCGATGACATCAACTCTTGATCCATTCCCGACGCGCATCGTCACCTCATCCGTTGCTAGTCTCCGTTTATTCTGCAGTTCCTGTTTCGAGTTGCAAATGTGAGCAACCGAACCGGTATCAAATACCCAGGCACTACTACGGGAACTAGTAAGGTACACATCAATAACATGTATATCATATATACCTTTGATATTGCCAGCCTTCTTATCCGCCAAGTATTTGGCACAGTTGCGCTTCCAGTGACCTTCCCCTTTGCAGTAGAAACACACCGTTTCAGGCTTAGCCTTGGGCTTCTTCGCAGGCGTGGCAACAGGTTTGCCATCCTTCTTGAATTTTCCCTTCTTTGCCTTAGCTTTCTTAAAGCCGGTGGTTCTGTTGACCATCAACACTTGATGTTCCTTTTTGATGTCCACTTCCGCAGATTTCAGCATTGCGAAAAGCTCGGGAATCGACTTTTCATCCCTTGCATGTTATAGTTGAGCACAAACGATTTGTAACTCGGTGGTAGTGATTGGAGCACCCTATCAGTGTTCAACTCGTCTGGGATGACAATTCCCAGCTGAGTAAGGCGTTGGATATAGCCGGACATGGCTAAAGCATGTTCACTGACAGAGCTGTGCTCCTCCATCTTACAAGTAAAGAACTTCTCAGATATCTCATATCTTTCAGCACGGGCTTGAGTCTGAAACATAGTTTTCAGCTCTTCGACCATTTCGAATGCCCCGTGAAGTTCAAAACGTTTCTGGAGATCTGGCTCCAGAGATGTAAGAATTGCACATTTAACTATCGTGTGGTCATCACTGCGCGCATCAAATGCGTTCAGTTCTTCAGTGGGAGCACTGACTGCAGGTGGGTCACCTAGCGCTGCATCGAGCACATAATGCTTCTTACACCCATTGAGGACAATCCTCAAATTGCGGTGCCAGTCATTGAAGTTGGACCCAGATGTTTTCAGTTTTTCTTTCTCAAGGAACGCGTTGATGTTGAACTGAGCTACGTTGCGTGCCATGATCTACAACATAATTTGCAAAGACAATTTTAGACTTGTTCATGATAAAGAGTTCAGTGTAATCAAATTACCAAGTGAACTCCCACTTAAACCAACATCCCTCATAGTTGTTAAGTGGAACACGATCCAAATCCACCACACCAAACTCCGATCATCACGTGAGCCGATGTAGCTTCAATGGTGAACATCAACCATGTTGATCATATCAACCATATGATTCGTGTTTAACCTTTCGGTTCTTGTGTTCCGAGGCCATGTCTACACATGCTAGGCTCGTTAAGCTAACCCAAGTATATCTGCCTGTGTGCCGAGGCCATGTCTGTACATGCTAGGCTCGAGCAACACCCGCTGTGTGGAACGTAGAATCCATCACACCCGATCATCACGTGGTGCTTAGAAACGAAGAACTGTCTTGGCGGTGGCATACTTGGGGAGAACACGATCTTAATTTTGAGTGAGGGATCATCTTATAATGCTACCGTCGTGCACACGCAGAATAAGATGCATAAAGGATAAACATCACATGCTTAAACAATGTGATATGGTATAGCCCTTTTCTTGCGTCTTGATCTCCATCTAGAACGCACGGCATGATCTCCATCATCCCTCCACAAGATGCATGGTTGCCTCCACCATCACGTTGCATCCACAACTATTGCTAACTCCTTAGCGATAAAGTAATGCAATTACATGGCGTATTAAGTTGACACGCAGGTCACAAAATAATAAGACAACCATTTGGCTCCTGCCGGCTGCCGATCTCATGACACGCAGGTCACAAAATAATATTACAATCAATGTGCATCTCATACAACAAATATTGTAAAATTGGGCTATACCAAATCACAACCACCCCTGCAAAAACAAGTTAGACGCCTCTCCCTTGATTTTTGCAATTTTACGTGGCTTCTAGGGGCTGCGTAAGAACCGTTCTTACCTACGCAAAAACCACAACGCTGATAATACAAGTTGCTTATTAACTTCTATAAGCCCTCCATTGTAAATCCGGTTTCACTATGATAAGAGCGACAGACACCCGCCAGCCGCATATGCAAACCAGTTGCATGTCAAGTGCGGAACCGGTCTCAATCCGAAGACTGTAAAGTTGGTCCGGGCCGCTGCATCTTACCATGCCACAAAACCAAGAAGTACACGCGAGAGGGTAGCAACAATAAATATCAAACGCCACACAACTCCTTGTGTTCTATCCGTACAAAGCAACTACGCAAAGCACGGCTCTGATACCACTGTAGGGATATGCGCGACAGAAAATCAAAAAATTTCTCTCACATGCGGAAGCAACACCCAAAGATCTTATCTAAGGAGATGCAAGTAACGGGGAGGGTAATCAACATACCCTCGAAGAACACGAGCGTTGGACGTTAATCACAACGCAGCTTGGTGTAGACCTTGATGCGGTTCACTCCGATCAGCACCACAACGAGCGGTGCCTCCGAGATTTACACACGTACGGCTCAGCAACGTCTCCTCTTCTTGATCCAGCAAGCTTGAAGGAGAAGTAGATGGGATTCAAACCAGCAGCACGACGGTGTGGTGGTTCGGTGAGCTCTCACGCGGGCAGGGCTTCATCAAGCCAAGACCACAAGAGAAAGGAGCAAGAGGAAGTGTACCGCTTAGGAATCAATCATTCTTTCCCCAAATGGTACCCTCCTTATGTAGGATGTGGGGAGGGTGTGAGGCTTGCCTCCTGAGCTTCCCAGGAAGAACCAGCCTCCAAATCTTCCCAGGAAGAAACCAGCCTCCAAATCTTCCCAGGAAGAAACCAGTCCAAATCTTCCCCAGGAAGGAACCAGCCTCCAAGGCTTCCCCAGGAAGGAACCTAGCTGCCAAGACTTCTCAAGGAAGGAACTTGGCTGCCAAATATCCTAAGTGGGACGTTCGGGATAGTGGGCCCCACCGGAACATTTCAGGAAAAACCCGATACAATATCGGTTAATTCCTGAACCTTTCCGGAACCCAAAAACCACATTCCTATATATGAAACTTTATCTCCGGACTCTTCCGGAGCTCCTTGTGATATCCCGGATCCTATCCGGGACTCCGAACAACCTTCGGTCTCACCATTATAATTATCCCAAAGCTACTCTAGCGTTACCGAACTTTAAGTGTGTGACCCTACGGGTTCGAGAACAAGTGGACATGATCGAGACTCCTCTACGATCAATAACCATTAGCGGGACCTGGATGCCCATAATGACTCCCACAAGTTCAACGAAGATCGTTATCGGTGTGAACCACAATGTCAACGTATTCCATTTCCTTTGTCTCACGATATTTTACTTACCCGAGATCTGATCGGCGGTATCACCATACCTAGCTCAATCTCGTTACTAGTAAGTACTCTTTACTCGTTCCATAATACAACATTCCATGTGGCTAACTCTTTAGTCACGTGCTTGCAAGCGATACCGAATGTGCATTACCGAGTGGGCCCAGAGTATATCTCTCCGTCACACGGAGGGACAAATCCCAGTCTTGATACATGCAAATCAACAAGTACTTTCAGAGATACCTGTAAGACACCTTTATAGTCACCCAGTTACGAAGTGACGTTTGAAGTCCCCAAGACGTATTCCTCAGTACCCGGGATAGACATAATCTCATGGTCAAAGAAACAGGATACTTGACAATACAAGACATGGCAATATATACTTATTGATCCGATCAATATTGCTATGCTTGGTTGGGTCTGTCCATCACGTCATTCTCCCATGACATGACCTCGTTATTAATTGACAACTCATGTCCATGGTTAGGAAACCATAACCATCATTAATCAACGAGCTAGTCTAGTAGAGGCTTACTATGGACTCTGTGTTGTTTACATAACCACACATGTATTAGTTCTCTGGTTAATACAATTATAGCATGGAGAATAAACATTACCATGAACATGGAAATATGATAATAACTCTTTATTATTGCCTCTAGGGCATATTTCCAACACGTGCCACGACTGATGATGTGAGCGAGATCCCCACTCGCAAGCGCCGTCGGGCAGCTCACGTTGTGTCTTCCTCCATGAGTTCACCCGCCAAGGGATCAATGTGAGAGATGATGGAGACACATGCTCGTCTCCTACGACCACAACTGCTCCTTTGGACGTGAGCCCGTTGAGCTCGGCTCCTCCTCCTCAGTCGGGTGGGGAGCTCCTTTTTGGAGGCCCAAATTTTGAAGAGCTCGACACTGATGATGAAGAAGAGCACAGGTTTGCTCCTTTTTGTACTACAATTTTTGTGAGTTGAGTACTGTTTCTTATGTTGTATGTCTTTTGGTCACTCGCAGTGCTGAGACTGCGCTACCTCCAACCCCTCCAACCGAGAGAGCTTCGACTCCAGATCAGCCTGAAGCTTCTCCTGATGCAGCTGAGGTTGTGCAAACAGTAGCCACGGCCACTTCCATTGAGGCCGCCAAGATTGCGAGTACGTCGACTCCGCAAATTGGGACTTCTGCTGCCAAGCCTGCGCCTTGGGTTGAACACGTAAGTGTCTTTTGTCGAGTCTTCCTTCTGGGACTATTTGTGTATAGCTTATGTTGGTTTCGTGTGCGTGCAGCCCTTTTACCTCAACCTGGTGGAATCAGGTAAATCATTTGTCCAGGTTGAACAGGAGAGGGATAATCTGCGCACTGTTATGGAGCAGCTCACCCGTAAGTGTGTTGGGTTTCTGTATGTCTTTGCTTTGTCGACTGTGAATGACATCTGGCTATCTATCTCAGGTGACAAGGCGTCTGCTGAGTCCCGGGTTAAAGAGCTAGAAGATGCACTCGCCAAGGAGCGCGCGGAGTCGAAGAAGGCCTTGGATGACGCCAAGAACTCCGCTGCGCTGCGCGAGAAAGATTTTGCTGAGCGCTTGGCTAGCCTCACCCGAGACGTGGGCGGTAAGTTGAATTTGCCACTTTTGTCCCCTTCTTTTGGCACTGAAGGTTGTGTAAAAGTTTGTGTTCTGTCTGATTTTGCAGGAGCTGTTGGCGCACCGCTAGGTGTAGACCAGTCGAGTGGCGATTTGTCCCTTGACCGCGCTATAGGCGATTTGGACGTCGTCTCCACCCAAGCCAAGGATGCACTCGCCAAGTCTACGAGCACCCTCGGCGCCGTGTTCAAGGATGTGTTCCCGTCTAGCCAACCTCCTTCGACTGTGGATGGCTTCGCCGACGTCCTGGGCCCGGGAACTTCGACTATGATGAACTTTGCTCGCGCTTTGACGGTACGGCTCAGAGACCACCCTCAAACTCCTTTTAGGTCATGGGATAGAGGGTGACTTCAAAGCCGCTCTGTCTGACTTTCCTCGCAAGCCGGGCGGGAAGCTGGTGTCCCTAAAGCATGTGAACGAGCCAGCCGCAAAGTTGGCTGAAACATTTATGGCTACCATGGAACGCCGGGCAGCAGAGGTCGCCGCCGTGCGAGTAGGGCTAGGTCAGAGTCGATGTCTGAGAAGTAGGGCATCCGCGCCTTTTTATGCCTTGTAATTAAACTTATGATCATGCGAGTATGCATGTGCTTTTGCTACCTTTGTATGAATATAATTTCCTCATTATGATCCTGCTTGTAAGGCTGTATGTTGTTGCTCGTCTGAGCTTTGTGACTAGTTTCTCATGAAACTTTTATGATGCTTGGAACAGAAACGGCCAGCCGCCACTTCATCCAGTTCGTCGCGGCATCGTGCCCCTACTCGATCTCGAGCTCAGGTGGCAAACGATGCCGCAGTAATACGTTATATGAAGGCTCGACTCGCGAAACAGGAGCAAGAGCTGGCGAGTGCCCGAAGTGAGCTGGATAGGATGAGGGCAAGGCCTGCTTTACCCACCCAACGGGAGGAGTATGTGCTTGGCGAGATGGAGATCGTGAACAGACAGCTCGAGTGTAAGCATGACTGCCTTGATCTTGTGAGTTCACAGCCTGTTCCTTTTTGTTCACCCAACTTGTGTTGTTGCAGGTTTTGTTCAAGATTTCCAGGCGGAGCAGGCTCGCGTGGATGAGCAGTTGAACATGGCAACTGACGAACCCACGACTGGCCGTCAGCACTTTCGCTTGGATAAGCACCGAGCACGGATACTCGCGACCCTGCAGGATCGAGTGTGGCGGAGTACTATGCTCCTTGAGTTATGCAGGTCGGCCTTCAGTCGAATCAACCAGATGCTTTTTCCAGCTGGGCCGCAACCTCAAGGAATCCACGCGTTACTCGAGCTCTTCCGGTCAACAGGTTCCATTCGAGGCTTTATCACCCAGAAGCTTGTGGATGGCGCCAACGCAACCATGGCATATCTCCGAAGTCAACGTCCAAATTTGCAGCTACGTCCACCCGCGCCTGGATCGTCCTTGTCCCAGTCGAATCTTGACGATACATTCGATCATGCGAGGACATTGGTTGATTGCTATCAGCGCAACTTATGGGCCCTGTTCTTCCAGCAAAGGACGAACCGGAAGATTAGGGTTTTTCTGTATAGGAACAGCCCCCGAGTGTAAATTTGCCACTTGTACATATTTGTTCACTTGTATGTATGCAGCCCCCGAGTGTATCGAGTGGGGTTTATGAAAAACACTTTACATAGATCATGAATTATACAGCCCCCGAGTGCTCGAGTGAGGCTATGAATTTTATGAGAGTTGAAGCTTCAACTTATGCCTGCAGGCTCAGCCCCCGAGTAATTGAGTGGGGTTGAGCAACTTTTTCCTTTATGTATTGAGTTTTATGATCCAGCCCCCGAGTATTCGAGTGTGGCTGTATTATGTTTGAAGGAGCGAAAGCTTTATGTTATGAGGCAGCTCAGCCCCCGAGCATACGGGTGAGGCTAAGTTTGTGCTGATAAGTTATGCGAGTAGTAAGCAGGAAAATATGAGGAATTTATTGACTATATTCCATTTATGAATGTTAGGCTGCAGGCCGCCTCATTAAAAACCTTCCAGTCCCCTTAGGTACCCTGGTAAGGAAAAGAGCGCGTCTGAAACCTGCAGCCATCCGACATATGAGCCTATTACATTATGCGACTGAGCAATCTAAGCATAGAAACGGCGCAGCTGCGCAACGTTCCAAGGATTGTGGGAGAGTTCGCCGGTCTTCGCGTGCTTCAGTCTGTATGCTCCACCACCAATGACCTCGGTGATGATGAAGGGTCCTTCCCATGGAGAAGCAAGTTTATGCACCTTCTTTTGCTTCAGTCGAAGTACCAAGTCACCACCTCGAAGGACCTGGTACGCAGTCGACGGCTGTGATAGTTGCGTAATCTTGCTGGTAGACAGCTGTGCGTGCTAGCGCCGTGTTGCGTGCTTCTTCGAGCAAGTCGACTGCATCTTCGAGTGCTTCATCTGCATCGTCTTCATTGTATGCTTCGACCCTTGGTGCGTTGAACCTTACGTCTGATGGCAGGATTGCCTCTGCGCCGTAGACCATGAAGAATGGAGTGAATTGCGTTGAGGCGTTGGGTGTTGTGCGTAGGCTCCATAGCACAGACGGGAGCTCTTCTACCCAAGCACCCGCAGCCCTTTTGAGTGGCACCAGGAGGCGCTTCTTGATTCCACTTGTCACAAGCCATTGGCCTTTTCGACTTGGCCATTGATTGCGGGTGTGCCACAGATGCATAATTGAGCGTGATATCTTGCTCTTTGCAGAAGGATTTGAATTCCTCAGCCGTGAAGTTTGTACCGTTGTCAGTGATGATGCTACTTGGCACACCAAAGCGGTATATGATGGATTTTATGAAATTGACTGCTGTAGTGGCAGTCGAACTTGTGATGGGTACTGCTTCAATCCACTTGGTGAACTTGTCGACCGCCACCAGAAGGTGAGTATGCCCTCCATGGGAGGATTTTTTGAGTGGCCCAACCATATCGAGCCCCCACTGGGCGAAGGGCCAGGCCAATGGTATTGTCTTCAACGCCGATGCGGGTGCGTGCGGCTTTGTGGCGAATTTTTGACAGCCGATGCACCTTTTGACTATGTCCTCCGCGTCTTTGAGTGCTGTGGGCCAGTAGAAGCCTGCGCGAAAGGCTTTGGCTACGAGTGATCGACTGCTGGCGTGATGCCCGCAAGTACCTGCATGAATATCACGAAGGATGGCTTGGCCATCTTCAAATGCTATGCAACGCTGGAACATACCTGATATGCTGCGTTTGTAAAGTTCACCGTTGATGACAGTGTATGCTTTAGATCGTCGAGTGACGCGTCTTGACTCTGTGAAGTCTTCGGGTACCTCGCCGCGGAGTATGTATGCGAGGAAGGTTGAGTCCAAGTTGGCTCGATGAGGAGTACCTCGACTGGTGGGTCCTCTGTGCTAGGTGTTTTGCTCTTGGCTGGTGCGGCTGATGCAGGAGTTGCCGCTTCTTTTTGATTGATCTGTGCTCGATGCGCTCGAAGAAGACACCAGGTGGCACTGGTGCTTTGGTCGCACCAATGTTGGCTAACTTATCTGCTTCTTCATTGCTCTCACGCCCTATGTGCCGCAACTCGCAGCCTTCGAAGCTGCCCTCCATGATGTTGTACAGGTCACGGTAGGCGATCATGTTATCTGCGATTGCGTCGCAGGCCTTCATTGTTTGCTGCACCACCAGATTCGAGTCGCCGTAGATCATCAGTCGAGTGCACCCGAGGGCTTTGGCCATCCTCATGCCATGGATCAGAGCCTCATATTCTGCTTCGTTATTGGACGGGAACTCGAACCCATTTGTAGGATGTAGCGGAGCTTGTCGCCTTTTGGTGATATGAGGATGACACCTGCGCCTGCGCCTTCGTTTTTTTGAGCCGTCGAAGTACATAGTCCAGAGTTGGACACATCTGGTGCTCCTGGGAGCTGAGCTTCAATCCACTCGGTGTGGAAGTCAGGTAAAACTTGTGCTTTGATGGCCTTCGGGTAATCATACTTGATGTCTCTTGGTGCTAGCTCGATGAGCCATTTTGCTACTCGCCCAGTTGCGTTGGGGTTTGTGAGGATGTCCCCGATCCCTGAGTGCTGATTACAGTGATCGGGTGCTCGGAGAAGTAATGCGTCAGCTTCCTTGAGGACATGAACACGGCGTAGCCAGCTTCTGATAGTGCGGGTACCGCTGCTTTGATGTGGAGAGCACTTCACTCAAGTAATAGACTGGACGTTGTATGCTTTGGGCGTGTCCCTCCTCCTTCGTTCGACACCAGAACAGTGCTCACCACCCTGTTAGTTGCAGAGACATATAGGTATAGTGGCTCGCGTTCCCTTGGTGCTACGAGGATTGGAGGGCTTGTGAGGACTCGCTTGAGGTCCGTGAAGGCTGCTTCGGCTTCTGGCGTCCACTCGAATTTATCTGCTTTCTTCATCAGTCGATAGAACGGGAGTGCTTTTTCGCCTAGCTTGCTGATGAATCGACTGAGCGCTGCTACTCGACCCGCCAACTTTTGCACGTCGTGGAGCTTTGAAGGCCTTTGCATCGTCAAGATGGCCTGTATTTTCTCCGGGTCCGCCTCGATTCCTCGAGCTGAGACTAGATACCCGAGGAGTTGCCCGGCTGGCACGCCGAACGTGCACTTCTTCGGGTTGAGCTTGATGTGGAAGCGTTTGAGGTTTGCGAATGTCTCTCGCAAGTCATCGAGTAGTGTGTTTTCCTCTCTTGTGGTGATGACGATGTCATCTACATAGACCTGGACGTTTCGCCCAATTGCTTCTTGAGGCAATCTTGCATCATGCGCTGTAGGTTGCGCCTGCGTTCTTGAGCCCGAAAGGCATTGTGGTGTAGCAGTAGACCCCGAGTGGGGTTATGAACGCCGTTTTCTCTTCATCCTCTTCCTTCATCCTTATCTGGTGGTAACCCGAGTAGCATCCAGGAAGGACAAGCGAGCGCACCCGGCGGTGGAGTCGACGATCTGGTCGATTCGAGGTAGTGGAAAGTGATCCTTTGGACAACACTTATTGAGTGCTGTAAAATCTACGCACATCCGAAGGATATCTGTGTGCTTCTTCTCTACGAGTACGGGGTTGGCCACCCATTGTGATTTCTTGATCTCTCTGATGAATCCTGCTGCGAGTAGCCTGTCGACTTCGGCTTCGACTGCAGTTCTTTTTGGGCCGGATATGCGGCGCATTGTTTGCTTGACTGGTTTAGCACTGGAAGTAGCTGGAGAGAGTGCTCGGCGAATTCCCTGGGAATACCTGGCATGTCTGCTGGACACCATGCAAATATATCCCAGTTCTCACGGAGGAATTCGACGAGCGCGCTTTCCTATGCGATAGGCAGACTCGACGAGACATTGACTGTCTTGGTCGGGTCAGTCGGGTGCACCTGATGCGATCTTGTGTCATTGGTGGCATTGAATGCTCTGTCGACTGCCACCTTTTTTGTTCTGGCATAAGTGTTCGATCGTTGGAGACCGCTAGATCAGCGAGTGTTGCTTCCATGCCAAACATCTCAGAGATTTTGCTGAATTCTCGGTCGCAAGAGTCAGACTTTTGGAAGTTCCCCTTGACTGTGATTACTCCTTTTGGTCCAGGCATCTTCAGCTGGAGGTATGCGTAATGTGGCACCGCCATGAATCGAGCGAACGTCGGGCGTCCAAGTATAGCATGGTATTGTGACTTCCAGTCGACCACTTCGAACTCAATCGACTCTGTCCTGAAGTGGTGCTTGTCCCCGAACGTCACGTCGAGTTGTATGGTGCCTTCTGGGCTTATTGCTTTCCCTGGAACGATACCGTGGAAGGTATTTGAAGATCTTGGCAGGTTTTCGACTGACCTGTTCATTTTGCGGAGCGTATCTGCGAAGATGATGTTTATGCCGCTCCCACCATCCATGAAGACCTTGGACATGGCGTAGCCTCCAATTTGCGCGTCGAGTACCAGAGCAGAGTGCCCTGGCGAACAACCGATGGAGGGTGGTCCTCTTTGCTGAAGCTTATTGTAGTTTCGGATCCCTTCAAGTATTCAGTTACCGCAGGAGGTGACATGACCGCCATGTTTACTTGTCGAGTGCGAAGTTTTTGCTCCCTGTTGGAAGGTCGACCTTTCTGTATCATGTACATCTGCCCTTGGGGGGAGGGTACTGTGGTTCGTCCACCCGAGGTATGTGCTGTATGGCACCCGCGAGATTTCCGCCTGCAGCAGGCTGTGGTGGTGGAGGTGGTGCCATCAGAACAGGCACGTTGTTTGGCTGAGGCACGGGTGCAGGTGCTTGTGCGGCTGCTGCCTTTCTGCGATTTACGTAATCAGTCGCCATTTGGTCGAACTCCCTGCAGTTTCTCATCGAGTGATTGGATCGCAGTTTTCCGTCGTCCCCCTTGTACAGGTGGAATCTGCAATCAGCGTCCATCTTTTCTTCGAATGATCGCTCAGATTGTGCCCGTGACTTGCGCCAGTCCTTCCTCTTGTAGCTATCACTGCGTTGGCCGCGGTCTCGACTGTCCGACGATCATCTCGACTGTCCGCGATCATCTCGACTGTCTCGCCGATCTTCCGACCGTCGGTCGCTTCTGTCCTGGTCATTGCGGGGTGTGGAGAACCCAGCCGCCATGAATTCGGGTCTGTCATCGTCGTAGTGACGTTTTGAACGTTTGCGCCTTCGGTCGTCTCTGTACGAGTCTCTGTGGCTTCGACTGCTACTCATGTTTGTCACGGGGTGAGGACCCGCGTGTGGTGCGCCATATCTTCTCCATCTGCCCACTCAGTCGCGATCTGCAAGAGGTGAGCTACAGATTTTGGCTTTTGGCGACCAAGTGCTTCTTTGAAGTCTCGCCTGGCGAGGCCCATGACGAAAGCATCCATGGCCATATCTTCTGAAACTACTCCAACTGAGTTACGTATCTCAGTCCATCGTCTGATGTATGACCTCAACGTTTCGTCTGATCGTTGAACGCAGGCCCGCAGCTCCTCGAATGTTTTTGGGCGCTCACATAGAGGCTCGAAGTTTTTGACGAAATCCCTGCGGAAGTGATCCCACGAGTCGTATGTTGATGGAGGTAGGGCCTTGAGCCAGTCGCGGGCTGTGCCTTCGAGCATGAGTCGTATGTATTGCATGGCTGTGGTGTTTGTGCCTCGCTGGCACGCGACAGCCAGCCTGTAATCTTCCAGCCACCCGGAAGGTTCCTGTCGACCCGTGTACTTGGGCTGTTCAGATGTGAGTTTGAACCCTTTGGGCATCCGTGTCTCGCGGACGCGTCGAGTGAAGCACAGAGCTCCATGTGGCTCAGGCTCTCGATCAGAGTATGAGTCGCTACTGTAAGATCTGCGTGATCTGCTCCTGGACCTGCGCCCGCGAGCCGCTTCTTTCCTTCGAGTGGTGGCGGCGACCACTGTGATTATGCTCTTCCCGACGCGTCGACTAGGGCACGGTCTCGACTCCCACCTGGAGTTTTTGGAATTTGGCGTATGGCCTTCGCCGCTAAGGCGAGTGATTTGATCTGCTGGCGATGCAGTTTTGCATTGGGGTCATCAGCTGGAGGTTTGATTGCCTCTAGGTATGCTGCAGCGGTGAAGAGGGCACCCGCAGCTGTTTTGGGTACTGGCACTCCTTCTTCGTCGTATGTCATGAAAGAGTTGCCTAAGTTGCGGGTGAGCGCCGCCCTTTCGTCTGGCGAGAGGTGTGACAACCTTGATCTGGGTCCTGTGTCTGCTCGCCCGGTGGAGCTCAGGGAGAGCTGTCTTCTTCGCGCACTCGACAAGCTAGCTTGCTTTTTGCGTTCTTCGAGTGTTGCTCTGACCTGCCAGTCGAAGTGATTCCTGCCAGTTGAAGTACTGGAAGGTCAACATCTCCTCTTGTGTTGCGTCTGCTGGCATCATTGTGCACTCCTTGATGACTTTATCTGCTTTTGCTGCCATCTCAGCAGTGATTGTGAGAGTTGTGACTCCGTCCGGCATAGTAACTGTGCACGGGAATTCTGTAGGCCTGCGGCTGGCCGCAGCATCTGATGATTCTGCGGCGATGGCGACGTAGACCTGCTGGGGTATCACCCGAGGTATATGTGTGTCTTCGAGTCCGTCATGGACTCGACATCTTCATCGAGGCTCATGTCTGAGTCGATATGCCCGTCGAGTGGTCCGTCTGGACGGATCTCGCAGTTGATGCCTTCATCGCCTATGCTCATCTCGGCGTCGACGAGTTGTTATGAATCTCGAGTCGAGGTTGTTGTTGTTGGTGCAGATCTCGACGTGGTTGTCGATATGAGTTTCGAGTTCGTCGAAGTCGCTGAAGGAGATCCCGCAGTCGAAACTATCCTCGAGTGAGAGATCGAGCTCGGGATCGTTTGTGCGGTATGCTGATTCGGCCTCCTCGCCCTGAGTTCTTCAATGAGCTCGTGCATCTCTCGTGTGGACATGGTTGTTGCAGACAACAAGCTTGGAGGATCGACGATGGTATGGACGCAGTTGAGGGATCCGCAGTCGAAGGAGCCGCAACCGATGGAGCCTCGGGTGCGGAAGTCGCGAGTTGGCGTGGATCCGTCAAGTCCTGCACACCAAGCTTGTTGACGAAAAAATTGAACGAACCAACGGTTAAACCCAAACCTGACTCGAGATCGGAGAAGGCCTCCTGGAATCCTGGCGAGTGTGGCTCGAAATCCATCAGAGGATCCGATGCGCTTTTTGCGGGTGAAGCTGGCGTGTTGCCGTTTGTCGAGTGAGCCGGCGAGTTGCCGTGTGCCGCCTGAGTCGGCGAGTTCTGGTTTGTCGATGCAGCCGGCGAGTTGCCGTTTGTAGATCCGATCGGCGAGTCGCCGTTTTCCGATGGAACCGAAGAAACCGCGAGTCCAGCACTATTCTTTCCCACAGACGGCGCCAATTGACGAGGTGTACCCTCATCAAATCCCATGGTTAAGGACCTAGGGTTGAGATTATGGGGAGAGAACGTGGTAGTACTGGTAGTTTCGTCGGCTGACAAGCAGAGGCAAAGATTTACCCAGGTTCAGGCCCCTCGGGTGGAGGTAAAGACCCTACTTCCTGCTTGTCTGGTATTGATTGTGGATTATGTGATTACAGGGAGCTCCGGCGAGAAATCGATCTCACAAGAGTTTTGGTGGTTCGAGTATGGCTTCCTAGATCGGCACCCCTCCCAGCCTTTAAATAGGCTGGGTCTCGGGAGTTTGTAACCGACCTAATTTACATGTAAGGAAAGTTAAACCGACTATGCCTATGTCTAATCTTGGAGGGTACTCCATCTTCTTGGGCCTCTTGTCTTGGGCTTCGAATAGGCTCTTCGCTATTGGGCCTTAGTCGTCACGTGTACCAGGTACCCTCACGGTAGGGTACCCGAGATGTACACCCTTGTCACCGTGTACTCTATTGGACGTACGTTAGCAGCGCGGGAAAATTCGACTGGACGATCTATGATCGCTTCGCTTCGCTTGCGTATCTATGATCGTAACATTTGGAGACAAAGTTGCGATCGACACATGCATGACGCATCTAATTCAGACGCCAAATTCGCCCTTTACGTTTGTGTGAGAAGAAGCCAAACAATCTCGCCATCCATGCATCCGCCCTTGATTAAAACTAGGTATCTGAGCGCGGCAATGCCGCGCGTGTGTTTTTGAATTTGAATTTGAAAATGGTGGTGTTGTGAAGTTATTTAAGTTTGGAAATAATTGAAATTGAAAATGACTTCGTTGTGAAAATGGTTGGATCTTTGAGGTTGCTTAAATTTGGAAATTATTGTAATTCAATTTTTTTTTTGCGTGGAAATATTCTGAAATAGTTGAAATGGTTATATATGTTTGTATTTTGTTGTAATATTTGTTTAAATTTTATAATTGGAGGATGTAAAGCACGTGACCGTTTGTTGAAGTCAATTCATAATTAGAGGAAATTCATTTGTTTTTTTTCCAAATATTCTTTAATTTAGGGAGGCTAAATGCCATAATTTTTTTACTTTATAATTAGAGAGAATGTAATATGTGAGACAATATGTGAGTGAAATGTGTTGCGTGTAATTTATTTCTATGAGAATTATGATATATTTAATTTTAGGGGAAGCAATTTGCCATATTGTTTATTTTCAGATATTTAGAAAAATGGGATATTTGGATATATTTTAAGTTTAACGTAAGCATTTGTTTCGATTGCGTAGTTAACGTTAATGAAATGTGTGAGATATATTTTAGAGTGTTTTAATTTTCTAGCAAGTTGGAATGTTCAAATATTTTGCATTTATTTGCCGCGCCTGTTTGGTGTAATTTCAATTTAAATTGTATTACTATTTATTAAATTCAAGCTATTTTTAGAGGAAATAAATTTATGTTTCATCTACTATGCATCTAATTAAGCATTTTTGAAATTCAGTTGCATAATTTGTGAGGGGTAAGGTAAATTTAAGCATTTGTTGAACTAAATTGCATAATTGGAGAGAATTCAGTTATTTTATCTTTGAGTATCAATTTAATCTAATTGGCGTAATATATTTGTGTTTTGTTTTAAGTATTTAATTTTAGTCAACAATCAGAGGAAATATATTGTATTACTATTTGTTCAATTCAATTTACATTTAATCGTTAATTAGTGAGCATGAATGTGTGTTCCCTCCAAATGTTAATCTAATTAAGTATTTTTTTATAATGAACTACATAGTTATAGAGATTTAAGTTAAGTGAACTTTAAATATTTTAGCTAAATTTGAATGGTCAAATATAATTTTATTTTGGCAATAATTTTCTTATTTGCCAGCATAATCAGAGGGAATTTATCATGGTTATTTGTAAATGTTGACGATTTTGTTTTTTAAAATACATTTGTATTATTTATTGAATATATGTACAATATAATTGTTTTGCAAACTAAAATGTCTTGCATTTGTGTTTCTTCTTTTTGATCATTGTTGCAATGATGTTTTATTGCAAACGAAAGAGAAGCAAAAAAAAAAATGAAAGGAAGCAAATATGAAGCATAAATTTCAATTTTTTCTGCAAAATATATTTCCAAATATTTAGCGATTTGATACGCAGGAATGAAATTCGATTATATGTCAGAAGCATTTTGCTTTGTGATTATATTTTTTGATAATTTTTTTCATTTTTACCTCGGTTTATAGATTTAAAGTTTTTGAAGTTGTAACATTATTTATTTTCTGGAATTGGTATAAGTCGATAGGACCCACCTATAGGCAATTTATTATTTTTGTTGGAATTTTTTATGGGGAAGGGGAAAATCTGGCAGGCGGAGCCCGCTGACGTTGTCATTTGAGGAAATACATTTTGTGTTCGTTTTTTTAAAAAGTGGGTTGCATTGTTATAATTCATGAAATTGAAGATTTTATTGCTGTGAATTGTTGAATTATGTTTGCAAACTTGCAAAAAAAATATTTTTCTTTCTGTGTAATTTGTTTGTTTGTTTTTGCATTATTGTAATTAGTAGTTTGAATTTTTTTAATTATGGTGGTTTGTTTAATCTATTAATGAGTCCTTATGTATTATTTGGAATTTTTAACATTCTTTTTTTTGGAAGGATCCCAAAGTGTTTGGAATGTAGATTTTAATTTATTAAAAGTTTGTACAAATTGGTTTGAACTGAATTGAATTTGTGTTTGGAAATTTAGAAAGTTTTCAAGAAAAAGGTAAAAGAAACAGAGAGGGAAAAAAAGGGAGGGACGCGCTGGGCAGGCCAGCCCACCAAGAAGCCCACGGCCCAGCCCAGGCCCACGGTGACGTCGAGGTGACGTCACCGGTGGGCGGAGCTTCCGCGGCGGCGGGTCGCACGCCGGCGACGCGCGACGCCGAGCCGGGACGCGCGGGCGCGCGCTTCCGGCGTCCTTAGACGCGGGGTACCCATATGTGGCGGCGCCGCCTCTCCTGGGTCTCCGGAGCGCCGCCGGTGGCGTGGAAACGCGGCGGCGGCCAGCGTACGCGGCGGCGATGATTCTGGCGAGCAGGCGGCGTCCCGGAAGCCGATCTTCGGCGAGGTGGGAGAGGCGAGGACGGAGGAGGTCGCCGTCTGCTTCGATCTGTGCGGCGACACGGCGCGGCGCCAGCGGCGGCGACCTCCCGCGGCGCGCGGTTGAGAGAGGGGAAGGGGCATTCTGAGGAAGTTTTTCTGAAAAAGTCCTTGTCGTTTCGTCGATTCGCGAGTAGGTCCTTGCGCAGTGGAAAATGTGGACTGCGGGATAGTTTCCAAAAGTTTCAGGTTCTTTTTCGTAAACTGTACGCGCCAAAAACCGTGCGGGGCGACGTGTCCGTTGCTGATTGGAAGAAATTGCCTAGCTACAGTAAACACGAATCTTAAAGCGCGATCGAACGGCCGTCGGTTTGCGAGTGACGTGGATAGCAGGAGCTGGTGCGAATCTCACCAACTTTTATATATAGGGAATTAGCACTAGTGGCCTAAAGCCTAATTCTGTTTCATCCGCGTTATCTTCAGACGCCGACGCTAGCTGAGATATTAAATTCCTCATTTCCGCACGAGGGATTATATATAGTACTGGTACTCTGGTTGCTGGTGGTCGTGTGGGGAATTTGCAGGCGATTCGCCCGATCGTCCATGGATATAAACATACTAGGGGACTAAGCGCGGACTCGGCCGCGCCCGTGGGCTAAAATTTTGAATCGTTCAACCGTAAAGTTGTTGTGAATTAAAAGTTTCGGAAACTGTTCAAATTCAGAAATCATCAAGTTTTTTAATAGTTTAACGCATTCGAATTCCTTTTGACGTATATGGGAATACAAATTTCTAAGGCACATGGATATTTGAAATTTGAATTTTGTTCGTGCATATTTATTTTTATGTGATCCCGTTGACATATTTGTCTTTTTTTCCCGAGAACATGTTTTGAACTGTTGATTTGCATTTTTTAGAACTGTTTTAAAATCGAATGGATAGTTTGGACTATTTTTCGAAAAAAAAACTGTGGACATTTGTTAATATTTTTAGTTTGTATTATTTAGAATGATGGCAAAATTATATTTAGAATTATGTAGAATTGTTTCAAGGAAAGAATTGTGGATATTTTTTAGTTCAAGTTCGAATGGATAGTTTGAACTATTTTTCATTGTTGAAATTCAAAAATTGTCTAGGCTGAGAAGTTGTGTTCAGTTTTACGTTTTGATAATGTTTGCTTCATTTTTACAAAGAACTTTTGCTTTCTTTTACACATGTAGTTGGTTTTACGGTTTAGGAACGGTTTTTTTGTGGTTATGTTGGTACGCTTATTGTGTTTGAATTTTTTTTTTGCGTTTATTAAATGGTCAGATTTGAAAATTGTCTGAAACTTTGTGCCCGTGGAGTAAATGGAATTTAAATTCGGTAATGTACAAATTTAATTATTACTTAGGTTTGAAGATTAGTGAAATTCAGAGGAGTTCATGTTTGAAAGTTGTTTAGATCCCAAAAATTGTTAAAGTTGAGAGCACTGATTAGTTCTCGTGGTATCCCCATAATTAATATAAAGATCTTATTTTCCCGCAAATTTTGATATATTATTTGTCAGTTGTGTTGGTTATTTTAATTAAAAAAAATCAAAACATTTCCAATATTATTTGGTATGCATATCTTATTTGTTAGTTATATCTGTCATGTTGCTACTTGTTTGTTAGTTATATTTGTTATATTGCTAAATTTTTATGTGCTACATTATTTGTTAAATTATTTGTTAGTTATGAAGATCTTATTAGTTAGGTATGTTAGTTAAATGCATATCCATTAATTTGAAGTTATTTGTATTTGAATTCGGGTTTGTTTATTAAATGTTCGAATTTTAGAGGCATGCAGAATTTTAGAATTTTGAAACTTGAATTTTGATCATATTTTGGAGTATTTGTGTTTTTTCCATATATGTAGGTTTGAAAGTTTAATATAAATAAATTGGACTCATTTTTTTGGAGCATTTTGTTACATTTTTATATTTTTCTGACGGACCAGCGAAAACACATTAATTAATTTAAATTTATAAATACAAAATGTCTTTAATTTGTTTCCAAATATTTGTCCAATTGGAAAGTTCCAAAATCTATGAATTCTAACGTAAACAAATTAGATTTATTTTTCTGAACATTTTGGTATATATATTTTTTCTTCTTCTGATAATCCAGTGAAAAGATATTGTTTTTCCAAATTTAATGATTTTTCTGGATTTTATTTAATAAGCCGGGCCCACATGTCAGAGTTCTATCAATTTCATGAACATTTCCGAAACTCCTCTGTCGCCGACGTGGGGGGCCCACCGTGACGTCTTGCTGTCGTCAGCAATGGTGTGGACGGATCTGGCCGCAAATCCGCCGAGCACGGCGGCGACGCTGCAAGGCGAGCCAGCACGCGCGGCGGGGCGCGTTCGACGCGCCCGGACGCGGGCTGCCAGAAACTGGTGGCGCCGCCCCTCCTACGTCGTCGGAATGTCGCCGGTGACGTGCAGACGTGGCGGAGAGCACCGACGACGGCGGCGTCGATTGCGGCGTGCTCGCGTGTTCCGGCAGTCGATCTCCAGCGAAGAGGAAGAGGACACGACGACGGATCGTCCTGTGTGCTCGGATGTGAGCGGGGATGCGCGGAGAGGCGGCGATGCGCGGCGGCGGCGACCGGCGAGCTGCGGCGCCGCGCGGGGAGAGAGAGGTCTGGGATGTTTTTTTCGGAAAAATCCTTCGCGTTTCCTGTTTCGCCTTTAGGTCCTTGGCGGGGGGTGTTACTGCAAAATGGCCTGCGCCAATAATCGTGCGCGGGGTAACCGGTTGCGACCGGTCGACCGGATGGCCACCGGAGCGACGTGGCGTGTGCTCATTGGAAGAAAATCATCTGCTACAGTGCGGAGGGTGGGGAGGAGGACGTGGGTCGATCGTGGATCGGACGGCCAGTGGTTTCCGGCGACGTGGAGGGCTGGACTGGACGCGGTTTCTTCCGTCCTTTGTATAGTAGATCACAGCGTGCGTGCAGGAACGAATCCCCGGAGAAGCAGAGAGGTGTGGACATAGTGGCGGCGCACGATACCGCGTCTCCAAGAACGCGGGAGTGATGATGATCGAGGTTAGTTTAGTGAGTAACGGCCACACGGAACAACAAACGTGACCGTGTGCCGGTCGACCCAACTACCGTCGGCCGAACACAATTACGATCGGGTTCCGATCGGAACCATGCATGTTCTAGTTACAAGTTTCTTTCTCCGTTCGAACTCGCCAAATCAGCCACGCAATTTGCCACGTGACAAAGTAGCTCTGCCGCTCCTATTAAAGGCGGTCACCTCCCTCAGCTCCTCTCAAATCAAATCAGCCAACGAACGCCTACAAAGAGGCCGATCGACGCGAGGGGGCCCAGGCGCCGCGCACCACCACAAAGCAGGAGAAAACAACAGGACGAATCGAGAAGATTCTACCGGCAGCCTTTCGTTCGACCATGGCGGACCAGCGGCGAGGGGTGGACGACGAGGAACGCCGCGTGGGCCTCCTCAACGGCGACGCGAAGAAGCCGGACTGGCGGGTGGTGGCAGCCGCCGCCGCCGGCCAGGATGAGTCGGAGTCGGAGAAGCTCCTGGGAGGAGGGTGCTGGAGGAGTCCAAGAAGCTGTGGGTGATCGTGGCGCCCGCCATCTTCAGCCGCGTCGTCACCTTCAGCATGAACGTCATCACGCAGGCCTTCGCCGGCCACCTCGGCGACCTCGAGCTCGCTGCCATCTCCATCGCAAACACCGTCGTCGTCGGATTCAACTTCGGACTCATGGTACGCTCCCCTTGCGTCCGTCCTTCATTGATTCGTCGATTCCGATGCGTCCTATCTTTGGGGGACCGGCCTTCCCAATATGGTTAGGATTTGGTTTGCTCCAGCGAAGCAAATCAAAAAATTCCTTCAAAATGCGTCGCGAAGCAAGAAACAACGGAATTAGCTCCGCCTGAGCTGGCGTTCGATCAGTGTCTTGTGTCTTGGTTGGCTAGTTCGTGTTGCTCTTCAGCGGCGCCGGCATGCAACGGTTGAAGATGGCTGAGCTAGCGAGGATCTCGATCTGCTACCCACTCGGTTCATACGATGCATGATGTGGCACGTCACAACCGACGTACCCCTCCTTGCATTGTGGGGACCACCTAGTATTCCACTCTCGTCTTGACGTGTCAGTATTAGGCAGCAGCTATGCAGGGCATGCCCGCAAAGGGCAGTGGGACTCTTTTTCACAACTGTTTTAGGGTCGGTTCATAGAGGCGTCGGGTCCCTCTTTTGCATTTGATCTGTCAGGCCTTATCTTTTTTTCATTAGGAATTACTCTCTCCATTCATAAAAAGATGTCTCAACTTTGTTCAAAGTTGCATGTATCTAGACATTTTTACGTATAGATACATGCAAATTTAGACAAAATTGTGACATCTTTTTGTGGACGGAGTGAGTAGTAGTACTATATTTCGGGCACCAAGGAGCAGTGGACGATTATTTGCGTCGTCTGGCAGGGTTAAAACTTCGGGGTAATTAGCATGCATGGTCAAATGTTCAAGATTGTTGAACTTTGGAGTACCTCCCTTAAGTGTCATACTTTTTTACGAACAAAGTTCGGTGTGATACTCATCTTAAGCATTGCCAGATTTGTCTCCCAGAAAAATTAAACATCATTGCCAGATTTTGTGGTCTAGAATTATTGGGTACATTTTTCTACCAGATGACAAAAAAATTTCTCTTATAAGTAAACGTCTCACTCAAAATTTGTCATGCTATATTTGTTGTAGGATGATGTTCCTTATAACTTTTAGTTTTCTAAGTGAAGATACTTCTCTAATATAGCGTTGTTGGGCCAAGGTTTAAATTTGAATACCAATTTTTTGGGACCCATCAAGATATAAAAATGAAATCTATTTCATATAAATTTTGTCAAAACAAAATGTGACCAAATTACAATCTTATTTGAACTTGCTTTGAATCTAGTCCCAAAAAACCCGAGGTAAATTATACTTCGAAACCCACCAAAAATATGGAAACTTCAGAAATTTTATTGAGATTTTGATTCCTATGTGGGACTGTACTAGAGGAAATTTTATTGAGTATTAGGTTGTGTGCATCTTAGGAAAGTGTGCCAAAATTGACCCCTCTCAACTCTTTGCAGAAAGCATCTCTGCATACACAACTTTCTCATTCCATCGCTGTACCAGATCAGAAGGATCAGCTCTCTTAATCTCGTAGTGCATAGTGGAATCATAAACGGTAGCTTTTTCCTTTCCGGGTGGGATAAATTCCATTGCCTGTTGTCGAGTTTGATTCTTCTGGCATGCGCGGACAATAGGCAACGAGACGTTTCCGGTAGACCCGGCCGTGCATTTTAGCAGTAATAAGGAAATGTGTTGACCAATGGCCCAATCAGTCTCTTTATTGGGCCAAACTGATGGGAGTATTCAGTTTGATTCCTTTTTTATCCATCGGCACCCTAGGTCCAAAATTAATCTTTGTGTGACCTCTTTTGCCCTAGGTCCATAAGTTATCTTTATTATTATTATTATTATTATTATTATTATTATTATTATTATCAGAGGCGCCTTGCTGATGACGGGAATGCCACCTATCACTGAAAACTAGCGCCGATTTAATCTGCATCCATGCTAAGTTTATATTGCCGATATATTTATGAAAACCCCCTGTTTGATCTTCGAAACTAGTATAATTGCTCATATTGATCGAAAATGCAAACGCAATTGATTACGATCACTGTAATATCATCGTCAAAGACAATTTTAGCACTACCTGTGTCTGATTGTGCACTACCTGATGTTGTTTTTGTCGTGTTGCAGCTTGGCATGGCGAGTGCGCTGGAGACGCTGTGCGGTCAGGCGTTCGGCGCGAAGAAGTACCACATGATGGGGGTGTACATGCAGCGCTCCTGGATCGTGCTGCTCGGGTGCGCGGTGCTGCTTCTCCCCATGTACTTCTTCGCCGAGGACGTGCTGCTGCTGACGGGACAGTCGCCCGAGCTGTCGGCCATGGCCGGGAAGGTGTCCGTGTGGTTCATCCCTCTGCACTTCTCCTTCGCCTTCCTCTTCCCGCTGCAGCGGTTCCTGCAGTGCCAGATGAAGAACTTCATCAACGCCGCTGTGTCCGGTGTCGCGCTCTGCATCCACATCTTCGTCAGCTGGCTCTTCATCACCAAGCTCCAGTTCGGGCTCGTAGGCATCGCGCTCACGCTCAACTTCTCCTGGTGGGCCACCGCCGCCATGCTCTTCGCCTTCGTCGCCTGCGGCGGATGCCCGGAGACGTGGCATGGATTCTCCGTCGAGGCGTTCGTCGACTTATGGGACTTCGTCAAGCTCTCTACAGCGTCAGGTGTCATGCTATGGTTGGTGATATTCTTTTACGTACGTGGCATGTTATTATTTGGAATTCGTCTGAATTCACTTTATTTTATCCTGCGGTCTGAAATATCAATATCTGCTTAAAAATAAGTAATCCTACTAGTAGTGTGCATACCAACGTTGCAAACTAAAAATACATATGAAAAGCTGACATATGCTGCTTGCTGTGTTTTCCTGGTTGATTCCCGAGCGTACCCAATCGGGCGTCAGATCCAGTGTGCATAAGCATAATTTTCGAGTGACAACGCTCGATACAGCAATATATACGTCAGATTTCTGACCGGGAATGTGCATAACTATTTGCACAGAAGAATGTGCATAGATGCGTCTGATTTCTGACCGGGGTCGGTACAACAACAACTAGTTAATGTCACACTGACATACGGAGTATTTGTTTTGTTTTGCATGCGTGCAGCCTGGAGAACTGGTACTACAGAATACTCATTCTACTGACGGGGAACCTGAAGAACGCGGCTATTGCGGTGGATGCGCTTTCCATCTGGTAAGTTGCAGTAGACTATTTCGATGCATTGAACTCTAGGATGAACAATTTGAGGGATGGTGATTCGGACAATGCAATTTTTTTTCTTTTTCGCGGGTGGACAGCATGACGATTAACGGATGGGAGATGATGATTCCATTGGCGTTCTTTGCGGGCACCGGGTACGCGCTACTGTCTATCTCTGTCTTTTACTGAGCTTTGACGTTCTGACGCAGAGTTGAGTATGGTGCTAATTTGGCCGTGTGTTCTGCAGTGTTCGGGTGGCGAACGAGCTGGGTGCAGGAAACGGGAAGGCGCGAGGTTCGCGACGATCGTGTCGACGTTGACCTCGCTCGTGATCGGGCTCTTCTTCTGGGTGCTGATCATGGGCCTCCACGACAAGCTGGCGCTCATCTTCACCTCCAGCGCCGTGGTGCTGGACGCCGTCAACAACCTCGCAATCCTGCTCGCCTTCACAATCCTCCTCAACAGCATCCAGCCCGTGCTCTCAGGTGTGGCTGTTGGGTCTGGGTGGCAATCCATGGTGGCCTACGTCAACATCGGCAGCTACTACCTCATCGGCATCCCCATGGGCATCCTCCTCGGCTGGCTCTTCAACCTTGGCGTCCTGGTACATCTCTCTCACTTGAATATTTTCCGCTGCCAAGCTTGCTGTCATGTCTCTTTTTGTCGCCGCGCTAACGACAACTTCTTGTGCGAAAATTTGCAGGGGGTCTGGGCAGGGATGATCGGCGGAACCGCCGTCCAAACCCTGATTCTGGCCATCATAACCATGCGGTGCGACTGGGAAAAAGAGGCGTTGATCGCAAGCACGCGCATGGACAAGTGGTCGGAGGTCCGGTGATGGAAGAGCCAATACCGGCCGGGGCATATTGGTAGGCATGTGACCATGCGTGCAGCCGGAGGGCTGGTCGCTGGGTTTTCCCTCGGATCGAAGGACAAGAGGGCTAGCTATGATGTTCACACCTCTTACATCGGTGAGAGGCTTCTATCGATTAGATTAGGCTCGTGGTGGTGGTGTGGCTTTGTTGGTTTAGGTGCGTGCAAGTAATTTGTGTATCAGTTTTGATCTTGTGCTCTCTTGAAACGTTACTTATTGCTCATGTCCAAGCAATAGTACGCCCAATTGGTTTCTCGAAAAATAATAAAAATACGTCCAATTGGACCGAAGGCAATCCATTTCTTCATTCTGGATATTGTGCTCGTGTTTCAGAGGAAAAAAAAATGTTTCGATTCGAATGGACTCATGTTCCAACTAAAGGAAAAGGTCTTTTTTTAAACCAATAACTCGTAAAGGTCAAACAAATCGAACCCTGAACTCGAACTTGTAAAGGTCACATTGAACTTGTTATTCCTGGTTTATCATGAACCCTTGACCAGTTTTCCAATGCAGAAAAAAAAAAACTAAATCTTGATCGCTACTCTCACTATATTGGACCACCTGTCTCTTCTACTCCCCTCTCTCTCTCTCTCTCTCTCTCTCTCTCTCTCTCTCTCTCTCTCTCTCATCACTAGGCTGCATCCCCTGACACTACAACATTTGCAGACTTCCTCCTCTCGTCGCCACACGACTGACGGATGACCACGGTCGGTTGGCATCAACTCTACGATTGGATCAGCGTTGTCCCCAAGGCTCCCACGCTCGCCATCCCCGGCATCCCTTGGCCAACATGACATGATGCCCTTGTGCTCCCGCCCTCCAACTTCTGCTTACCCGGATGGTGCATCACAATGGCTAGATGCATGGAGGTCGATCCATGGTTGGGTCAGCGACCTCCTGGCTTCGGCCGACATCCTAGGGGAGAGGTCGGACCAGCCTAGAATAGAGGACGGAGAGTGAGGGGAGGGACGAGAAAGATTGAGTAAGAAGTGTCTTACAAGTAGGGTCCACATGTCAATGAGAGTAGTCTGTCATAGTAAAAAAATGAGAGTAGTCTGCACTCCCGGTTGGGATCATCGGATTCCCAGTGCACTAACTGTCCAGGGTTCAATTTAGATCTGGATTTATAAGCCAACGACCGCGATTTTGATTTCATGATTTATCTAACCTTTACGGATTAAAAGCTTAAAATGAACATTTCCCCCAACTATAAATTGTTCAGCGACCACATTCGTTCGATATGATCTATCGCCAACATCGTATCGATCATACCAATGGGATAACGTCAACATGAGTTGACTTCCAGAGCAACAAAACAACGAGAAGATTTGCTTACGACATTCAAAATGGAACATTCTCGAGGGAAGGCGGTTGACCATCGGCAAATTGTTTTTTTTTAAGAAAAGGCATACTATATTATCTGAAACCAACTCTTATAAGAACAAAAAATTCAGGAAAAGGAATAAGCAGACAACCTTAAAAAGTTCAATCCCTCGATGGAGCGCGTGAGTAAAACTCGATGCCGCCTCAGGGCCTCCGGCCCAGCAGAGGTCATGTGGAGAAATATTGAAAAAAACTAGACGTTTGTAGATGGAATGCCCGAGAAGTTGTCGAAATATACCAGAAGATGCTGGCGACCACGATCTCGAAAGATGTCGTCACGAGAAAAACTAGTACCGAGGTGAACAATCGGCGAAATGCAATCAAATCTTACCGCGTGATATAAGAAGCAATTAAATTCCTCGCCATAATGGCAGTATCCGAAATGAGGAAAGTTTAGGAGCACATATCTTTATTGTATCGACCGGATCGAATTGGTATATGTTGATGTTAATATATTTTCATTATCGAAAAAATCTAACTCCAGATAATATGATTAAGATCTGGAACTATTTGCGACCGACAAACCCATGGAGATCGCAAGCCATGGTTTTGCTGCGTACAACAATGCGTTTAGGTCTAAGTCTAACCATTTCCAGTTTGCGGCTAAATGTTTGTACCATACCGGTACCACCGTGAATAAGAAACTCAGACGAAGATTACACACAAGGACGAAGAGGTCAAACCCGGTTTAACGCGTCAGCGTCGGAGGTCTCTTTCTTCTCGTTCCCACCGGACCCCGATCCGCTCGGTTTTTCAAGGGACGCCCCGGTCACCGGATGAATACGTTTGTTGCCGCCGCCGCCGTGTTCCTCGCCGCCGTCGGAATCTGCCCGGCGCTGCCGCTGCCATGACATGGACCGCAAGAATGACGTCAGCCACCCCGGTGTCCTCGGGTCAATGGTGTCCGGGTACTCAGCGGCGAGGCTAGCCGCGCGCCGGTGCCTCCGGACAGCTGCAAGCTCCTTCATGATGTGCTCCGGGAGCCTGAGAGTGTGCCGGTCCGGCGCGTCCATGGCCGACTGCGTCCTCCGGTAGTGATTGTACTCCGCGCCCGTGAACTCGTGCCTCCATACTGTACTGAAGCTGCTGAGAGATTCGGCCGTGAAAGAAACCACCGAGGACTCCTCGTGGAGCTCCTCGTCCTGCACGGCCATCTCCTGGCGCCCCGTCAGCGTCAGGTCGGCGCTCTCGGCGACGGCGGGCTCCGTGAGATCCGCGCGGCAGAGCGGGCAGGTAACTGCGGAGGCGAGCCACGGGTCGATGCAGTCTGGGTGGAAGACGTGGCAGCACGCCGGGAGGACGCGGAGCTCGTCGGCGTCCGCGAACTCGGCCAGGCATACGGCGCACTCGAGCGTGCCCGACTTGGTTATCGCCATGTGCGCCTTCACGTCTCCGTAGACGGCCGTAGGGAAGGACTCCACGACCTCCCTGTCGAGGCCGCGTGGACGGCACTGATCGGAGTGGACGGCGGCGGCGCCGTCAACGAACTGATTAGAGGCGGCGCTGCGGAACGGTCGGCGCGGGGGAGGGTGACCGCGAGCGCAGCGGTTGATGTAGAGGGAGAAGAGGGTGAGGGCAACGAGGGCGGCGATGAGGACGATCAGCACGATAACGGTGGTCGGCGTGAACCCACCGGCGGTTCTGGGGCCGTGGCTCGTGCTGTTGCTCTGCTGAGCCAGAGATGGCTGTGATGACGATAAGAGCAGCAGCAGGAGGAGAAGCAGTGCGATCGGGCCGCGAGACATCGCCATCTCCAGGCAGGGGTGTGAGCCACCGACGACCAGGTAGATCTGTCGTGTCGCCGGAGAAGGATGAAATGAGGCAGGTTTTGAAGGAATGGGAATAGATTGATCTCGCCGGATTAAAGAAGCGTAACGTAAGAACAAGATAGGCATGCGCGCGTGGGCAGTGCGTGGCGACTAGCGAATGTTCGAGGGGTCGAGGAACAGGGGGCGGTGCGCCGGTGCCAAGGACTGAGATTTCTGATTGGCCGCAGCTATGTTCGTCAGCGCGGGCAATAGCCTGAATTTTTTAATTTTTGGACTCTTATTCTTAAGCTTTTGTCCGGCGTGTTGGTAATTGGAATCATGTCAGACGTTGACGAATGCTTTATTTTAGTTCTATTATCACCACCTTTTTTTATGCCTGCATTGGGCCAGAATTTTTATGTGATATTTCTTGTTAACACATTTAAAACAGAATTGCCCCCGCGTTGTCCTGACGGGCGTCACGGTGGCGAACGAGACCTTCTTCCCCCAATCTTCCTCATCACGTTTCATGTTGTCATACTAGTATGCGTAGAGCTGCTTGTGCGACGAGATAGATGCGTTTGTTGATGGCAACATGTTTCCCTCACTGTCGCTCACCAAAGCATTGCCATAGATGTCCCATATTTCTAAGTCCATGGTGCATGCTTGCCAAGTCTTGGAGCGATAGAGAACCCTGAAAACATAACAGTCGTTCGTTTTTTGTTCAACATTGTCAAAGTGGTTTGAAGGTGGCGCCTGGAGGCAACAACAGAGGGTTACTGAGATCTGCTGGTGCTTCTTGAGTACCGGAACACCCGGGGTGAAAACTCTTGGTGTAATCTTGATTGGTTGTACTAGGTAATGATGGTGGTTATTCATTGCTAACTATTGAATACGTTGCATGGAGATTGCTAATTCTTGCTCTTCAGTATGAAATCCTAAGTGAATTGATCTCGCAACAAGGAAGTCTATGGGTTTGTTCCCTTTCGGGTGATGTTGCTGTTGGAGGACCTTTCCTGTAGCTAATGCGTTGTGTTTGGGTGGTGGTCGATGTTGCTTCAGTTTGACACTTGGATGACACCTATTTTTTTATAGAATTTCGCTTTGTGTAGACTCGATGTCTTGACTTAATCTTAATATTAAGTTAGTGCAGAGCATCATTTTTTATATTAATAAAGTGGCCTTTATCAAAACAAAGATTAATGACTAATAACTTGGCGGACCTAGTAAGAATTCATAGTTTATACCTCTCCAGGGCAAGCCACATTTTGTGTGGGGTTTCACATCACCTGCCAATCGACCATAGAAAGGCCAACAAGAACAAGTCTTTCGTCCAGTTCTTTCCAAGAGCGCAGGTTAGATGCCACTTCAGTGTATTGTAAACGTTTTTGCCCGCGTCATCAAAGGGCCGCTGCGTGTGTGGCTGTGCTCTGTACTGCTCGCGGCTTTTGGCCGCCTGAGTTATGCGTCTGGTTCGGCTTTGCTCGGCCGGTGGGAGACGATTGGATCGGCTATGTTCGTTCCGATCGCCGGATTGCTGCTCCGTCCGGCGGCGTGGGGGCCTGTCAGTGTGCTCGAATAATGGTGGTGGTTTTCGGGTTTCAACTCGCGCCAAGATGAAGATATGGTTGACGCCGGTACCTTGATCTGGCAAGAGTGTCGAGTTTCGGAAGTCTCCGCCGGTGATCTTTCATGGTCTAATTCCTAGAGATTGCTGGATCCGAGGGATTCGGTCACGCCGAAGGGAGCGGCGTGAAGCTCTGCTTCTGTGCCATCATGGGCAAATCCATGGTGTAGTCAGAGGCGGGGAATGTTGAGATTAAAGGACTAGCAAATGGTGATTGGAGGCTTTGCGACGACGAGGAACTTGCTTGGAGTTGCAGGAGACGGAGCAACCGTATGTTAGTGGGGGCAATATCAAAGGTGAAGTTCAAAGTCCTAGCTTTCAGGGTGAAAATCTAAGGTCTGGCCTTAATTTGTTGTGCCTGGTAATGGTCTTGCCGAGGACATTGTTTTGAGAGCGGGGACTATGTTCAGGGTGAAAACCCAAGGTCTGACCTTAATTGGTTGTGCCTGACACTGTTCTTTTTGAAGGCGTTGCTTTTTAAGAATTGGACATCAGGTGGTGTCTTGGTGGTGGTTGTACGGCTGCTGCAAGGACTGTAACTTTGTAGCGAGACTTTTTTTTCTTTCTTCTTATTATTGTCTTTCGGCTATATGCAACCGTAATAGTTATGGTTATTACGTTGTTGCAGAGTCTAGGTGTAATTTGTATATCCGCGATATTAATATACTCTTATTATACTCGTTCTTTATCTAAAAAAATCAAAAGGGCCGGCCGAAAGATAGCAAAAGCAGTTATTGGACGGCACCCGGTACGGTGTGGCTCATCCGATCATGGGTCAGGCCACCCACCTGCCCTGTACTATACGTGGCTCACGACTTCACGCACGCCTGGGCGCTTTCATGTGCATTTTAAATACTAGTACTATCAATCTTGATCTAGTTCGGTTCGGTTTGCCTAAACACGATCAGACGATCGTGACCTAGCTATCCTATGCATCTTGGGTTGCTCATGCGACGATCAAAAACCAAGGTGAAGTATTCCGTGTGTATTTTGGTTTTTTTTTCTTTTCTCGCGCACGTCGCCCCACTAGGCGTTGGTTTGTCACATAGGTTTTTCCTATCTTTTTAGATCAGTAAGATGGTGTATACGTATTTTGTATCTCGTCTTTTATTTATCAATGAGAATCGTATTACTATGAAAAAAAAAGACTTCGACTAAAACGCTGAGTCAAGCAATGTCTCAGCGAAAAACCATTTCACATTTCAACGGGGGCTGGTTCCACTTTTTTCTAATAGAACCTCTGGGGCTGGTTCCATTGAGCACAACAGCCCTCTTGTATTTGACGGCCCAATTGAGTGCTTTCTAAAGTGTTAGGCCCAAGACCTAGGGAACTTAAGATACGAACAGTGGCAAACATTTCAATATGGGCTTCATTTGGTGACGCCCTTCAACAAAAAATTGACATAATTCTGAAAACTGTTAATAGGAAATGTTAATGGATGCCACAATAAATCCAAATGCTCTTGTATTTCCCACAATTCAATCTAAAATTTTAAAATGAAGAAATTCTAAAAAAACACGACTTAAAATAGAAAATGCTTATATGCAGTATCATAAATGTTTATCCATCTCATAAAAATGTTCACAGACTAAAACATATAAATTACTAGGAAACGTGCCCATGCGTTGCAACGGGAAAACAATAATGCTTCGTGGAGGCACATAAAGCTTACTAAGTTTTTTCTTACCCCACATTTAAACATAATTCACGAGCATAGGAGAAAATTGCCACAATAATCTCTGACTCATCGTATGTTCTAGGATTCATTTTGCCCAAAGAAAAGAATTATAATCCGAACAAATAAATTTCAAACTTAAGCACATTTACAATATGGTGCAAACTATATCAATGCTCAACTTTTGTATTATATTATTGTATTTTTTCTCCTTCAATAGAGAAACATAAGAAGACATGTAATATTGTGCACATTTTAGCATGCACTAATTTTATTAGTCCAGGAGTGTAATGAGACAGACCTCTTGCATGCGGTTAAAAAAAGATAAATGTCTTAATATGTATTATGTTGCAAGTTGTCGCAATAATCTAATTTAGATTTGTCTAGGAGGGGCATGCAACTTGTGGTAATAGTCTAATTTTGGATGTGATCAGAAAATGGGTAGCTCAAAATCCTCAGATATATGGCTTGAAGTACCAGAGCTAGCAGATTGTTTTGTCAGGATTCAGACTAATGTGCGCGCTGCAAGCCAATCAATCGTAGTTCACATGTAAGCTAAACACCAGCTATTGCTCACTCAAGCATCCTGACACAACCAGCTACATGTGGACGGTCGACGTAGGACGTTGACGTGCTGATCAAACCTCCAGGCATTGGAAGCGCCAAGTCCAGCACGTATGTCCAGTTCGTTGCGGGCAGCACTATGAGAGCGATGTTTCCACTGGCCAATGGTCTCCTCCATCGAACAGGTCGTTCCCCCATGACGCACCCACGCGAAGGAAGAGCTCGACGACCGACGCGGCGCCGTTGAAGAACGATACTTCGGCCTCCGCGATGGCGTGGGCGAGCAACGTTTTCCTGGTCCTCTTCCAGCTTGAGCTTCGCCTGGCCGGCGACGTCCTAGAAGCTGGACGTCTCCTGGAACATGCTCTTGGAGCGCAAGAGGTCAATGCACCAGTCCAGCCGTTGAGGACGTATTTGCCTATTTCCCCGCTTCGCACGAATATGAAACGAGCCTAGCGAATCTCACGCGACATAGGAACCGACCCATCGATCGAATCTGGACCTAGGAAACGACACAAACCTTGGCAACGACACGAACAGTTTTTCTCCCGCTTCGTTGGGCAGTCTGCGCGAGACGGGAGACCAAGGCGAGCGCCGGGCGATTCCACGCGACGAGATCTGACAATAGATGAGCTAGGGGCGATCGAAAAACAGAACCACACACCCAAACGTTTTTAACTTACAGGTGACATAGGTGGGTAATTATTTTCTTAATCTGCCTAGCAATGAGGGGTAAAACCAGAAAATTAAAAACACATCATCACCTCCTCAAGCCATATTATATAGTAGAGATAAGTAACTCAAATAAAACATAATACTCCCTACGTATCAAGATATAAGACGTTTTACCTAGTTTTTGCAGACATGTATCTAGACATGTTTTAGTACAAGGTACATGAATCTTGCACTTATGTTCGCAATGCGTGGTTCAGAAGATAAGGGCGAACATCACGAATGTATAGCGCTCGGTTTTGTACCAGGACCATCCTTCATCGGCGTCTAGTGGCGGTGGGGCCCACCTGTCAGATATATCGTGCGTCAAGAAATTTGGCACATGGCAAATATCATGTTATTGTGCCATTCTTCGCCGTGTGCAGCACAGGGCAAAGACGTTATCGTGTGTTTTCCTGCGGCAAAGAGCCGTTCTCCCGTAGTCCACTGTCAATTAAAGATCTAAGTAGAGTCGCAAAGAGTATATGTCACAATAAGTGCTGGTTACACATACGTACCTAGCTTGGAGACATGCACATTTTACCGCTACGAGACGATGCATCTTCCCCGATTTCATCATGAGTTCATGAACTACCACATGTGGATGCATACATGCAGAAACAATGATGGAATGAATCACAAAGCAAGCCATAGATTGTCTATACTCTATATAGTTGCATCATGTCGTTCCAACGCCGCCGATCGACCATGCAACATCGGACGACGTGTGTAGTCTTTCTTTTTCGCGGGTGACGATGTGTGGTCTTGTCGTCGTAGCCGGCTTGGCCAGGGTTGTGAGTTCAGGTAGGCGCATGGCTGATGCGACCGGAGCGGCGACCTGCATGTAGGAACGGCATGATTCAGAGATTGAACGAACATCGACGATGGTGTTTTGCTTTCAGATGAACTGGGCCAGGCCAGCGCTTGGGCCAGGCTAACTGTGTCGGATCGATGGGGAAACCTGAACGGCACAGCGAGAAGGACAACGAGCGTTTTCTTGCTTGCGCGCACGGACCAAGGATACTGGATCTTTGCTTGTAGGTGAGGGGCAGCCGGGTTTCTGAAGCATGATTGTGCTGATTATTCGATCCTTAGCCGCATGATTGGGGTCGCTGGAATAATTTGACGCTGCCATCCCCTACATCTCCACCATAGGATCGATGCCGATGGCTGTACCGTGTACGATCGAGCGACCTGGCAAAGCGAGCGAGCACGAAAAGAGAGGGCTGGAAGTGGCAGTAGAATCGAATCGCATTGGCCGTCGCTTCACACCATCCTGTCTGGCTGTCTCCGTGTGGGGCTCTCGTCCGTCCAGCCCACGATGCATCTTCTTCCCTGGACGTACTCAGCTTTCCGTTTCCCGGCTTGTTGCTTCGGCCGGTCTACTAGAACGGATCGACGAGCCGAGTACGTGATGGATGCCTGTATCCGCCACCGCCCTCCTTCCGAGTTTTGCAACGGCGCGCAGCTACAAACGGTGGGCAGGAAGGAAACGGTGGATCGGCTGGTATTGCAATTTGGCGGGCAGCATGCCGGCAGGGCCGAGCGCCGTGCGTGATCTAGAGCTACGGCGTCGCGAGATCGACATCTCCGGCCGTGCGAATCTCGGCTCTGCGCCGCTGATCGAGATCGGTCAGGTCGGTGGTTCATGCGGTGCATAGTGCGGCCCATCGACGGCAGGCAGACACGACGCGACTTCACGAGAGCGGTGTAACGTGGCTGCTGTCAGCTCAGGCACCTACGTAAATCACGGTGTAACCTGCTTTCCAAGGGCATGTACGGGCAAAACCCCATCAAATGAGATCAGTTGTAGACCAGAATGACCGTGTCCAAAAACCAAAGACTTCGACGATCGACAGCAAGTGTGGTACTCAGCCGTAGAAACATTTATTTTGTTTAGAGTTACATATTTTTCTCCGTAAATTCTCATAGATAGTTTTCCCCCACAATACACTAGCATGGTATAGAGTTTTTAATTTAGTCAAAAATGGGTTTGGTTGGTGGGGGATATTAGTGAATTAGCCTTTCAAAAACCGGACTAGTAAACAGCCTACTGGGATTTTCCGGGATATGGGATAATCCCCTCAAATCCACTAAAATACACTCCAAATATGGTAGAACTAAACAAGGCCTAGTGTATAGATCCTTGTTCTAACGATGTTCAACAACATCCGGGGATAGGGAGAGAAGCTTATGTCTAGGCAAATTCTCAACGGCTCTTAGCGCGTTCGCTCAAGGAGGTGAATGCATTGGTCCAACATCGATGGTTTCTTCCAACATGCAACCTGAAAACAAAGTTTCACACATTCCATAAGCTTCATTAGACAACAGATAGGAATCTCATGCTTATCAGAAAGTCAAGAAGTGCAAACTAAATCAATATCAACACCGTCAGTCCTCGTGACTTCAAAATAGTTTGGAGCAACTACACAGTTGAAAAGAAGATGCAAAGAGGTTTCAGTTTCAGAGCAGAACATGCATGTAGCATATGAGACAAATTTTCGTTTATGCAAATTATCATGAGTAAGTAGTTAATTATGGATCAACACAGCCAGAGAAAAACATATGAATACGTTTTGGGACAAAAACATCGCAGATTCTATCAGAGTAATCAAGAACAAAAGAAAATCGAGTAAGACGAAAATGAGACGATCTGGTGAATTCATGACAGACAAGTCACTAACAATAGCAAGAAAGTCATGTCTTCTACTCATAGTAATTTGGAAAGTAAACTTGTGGTTAATCCAATCCCAGACATAAGAAATATTGGCATTCGTCTCATTCGAAGTTTGAAAGAAATCAAAAATCAAAGTTGCTAAACAAAAATTCCCATGCCACCTGGCCCGGTCCAAACATATTTTGGACTCGGTACAAACTACAATAATTATAGTGAAATTTTATACTTACTTGTGAAGTACTTTATCACCTTATAATCTTAATGCGTAGAGTTTTGTATCAATTAGTTCTCATAAGTAAACCACATTTGAATGTTGATAATATGAATTATATCACTCATTACTATACTATTACAACGTCAGTCAATTAAAATGTGTGTCATGCTAATTATTTTCATATTTACATAAAATATAGTGTATTTACTTTTATGTGTGTATGCACACATGTGTTCAACCCTATTTTAATATCCTTAATATAATGTAGAGACCTCGAATGTGCACGGTCTAATAAATAAATATATTAATAGTAGTTTCTCATGTATGATTAGGTAACCACATTTACATAAACTTGTAAGTTATAAATTGAAATATCAACACTCTTGCAAAGTTGATTTGTGTTGGATATATCTCCAAAAGGCAATGTATTTATACATGTGACAATGTATTTGTACATATGTATATCTGATTCATTCATTATTGATTCATATTCTCTATGCTATAACTGCAGTGATTTCTAAATGCGTGATTTAGGAAAAAGCTCACCTACACGTGTAGAGAATATGAATACGTAAAAAGTACCCTAGTTCTTTTACGGACTAATTCTTGAATGCTAGATGACGCAGCTTTTCCTAGTCATGGACATAGAGTTTATGTCAGCATCAAGGATGGCATATTATTGGACTATAATATGGCTGGGTCACCCAAGTGTTGGTATGCTAAGAGATTCCGTTAAATAGTATTTTTGTCCTTAGCTTTATCACCGAAAGGTTGTTGTATAACATGTCCTTGTAACCATGAGGTTATTGGGGTCATGCATACTGGAGGAGTTGCTTTGGTGCTGTCAACCGTCACGGCCGCAACAGGGTGACCATAAAGGCAGTTGCTGGGTGGCTTCAAAGGTGTGTGTATCCTAATGTTCTGAGATGGGAAATTACTCCTCTAGGTTAAAAGAGATACTTCCAGGGCCCACTCGGTATTACATATATATCCACTACGTTCTGCAGACAATGCACGGTGAAGTTACACTGTGTGGGATATCATAATACGGCAACGAGTAAATGGAACTTACCGGTAACGAGATAGACAAAGATGATGTGAATCAATCATTGATTGATTCATGGTATCATGAACGGATCTATATCTCGGGTGAAGTTCAGTATCGTGAGTAATGGGATTGATATATGATAATCAACAGGTTCAACAGTAGAGTTATTCGCATAACGATAGCAGCCACACATGACGTCCTTGGAACTGTCACTGGTCGGTGATTGGTTGATACCCAACATATTATAGCTACCCGTTATCGGACCTGTAGGGTGGACACACTTAAGCTAGGATTGGTTAGTTGTGTTATATGGTTGGTCTGGAACATGGAGACAGTATCATCGGCATGGTGCTTGCGTGATATGACATACCTTGTCAAGAGATAAAGTTTGTGATAGAAGTTACTATCACGGTCGGATTTATTCCGAGGAGGTTTATAAGAGAGGATATATTTATCCGGAGTATTTTGTCGGCGGACACTAGGTGTCCCGGATCATATGAAAGGTGTTTCATATGATAGATAATTAATTCGGTGAATGTTCTGTAAACAGAAATATTCAAATAAGAATTAATATGACAAAGTATTATTTAATTATGTGTTAATTAAATATTCATTTATTTAATTGATAAATAATTACGGGAAAAATAATAAAGCCACACCACCAAGTGATGGTGGGCCTAAGTGCCAACGGGGAAACCCTGGCCGAACCCTAGTGGGTCGAAGGCCCCGGCGGGGTAAGGGGGCGACGACGGCGGCCAAGTGGCGGCCGGCCAGGCGGGCCCCACCCGCCAGCCGAGCTAGGAAGGGAGAGGGGAGGGGAGGAGTTGGAGTTCCACTCCAACTCCCCTCCCATGCCGAATTGGGCAAGGGGAAACTTTCCCCTTGTCCAAGTTGAGATGGACAAGGAAAGGTTTTCCCCCTTGCCCAAGTCTCCCTACACTTTGGCCTCCTTTATAAACCCCACCCCTCTAGTTGGAGAAAGACACAAGATTCACACAAGTTTCTCAACTAGACGAGACGCAAGTAGCTCTCAAGTTTAGATCTCTTCTAGTTGGATTAGAAGGACCCCTAATTAGAGGTGACCTATCCGATTAGACTAGATCTAATCTCTCTCTCTCCTTCTCATGTGTTGAGATCTCCACCATCTATACACCAGCAGACTTCAAGCTTGGACGGCGAAGCCCTGCTGAACCTTTCCAGTGTACGTGTGCAAGCTCTCGGAGGGGTTCCTCGTCATAGACGTTGCACCCTTCAGCTGTTGAATCAAGGTGGTGAAGCGAAGGAGAAGAAGGCGTCGGAATCTCTCTACCAGGCTTGGTTGAGAAGAGACCACGTACGGCTACATCGACTACGTCATCAACACGTTCTTTCGCAATCTACGGTGTTGGTAACGTATACTAAACTAGATCTTTGGATCTTCGTATTCGCATGTATCTTGATAGTAGATCCTGGCAAGGGTTGCGTAGCAACACGTGAAAATTTTAATTTACCGTACGCGCAACCCAACAGTGGTATCAGAGCCGATCTATGCGTAGATACATGATTTGATCTAGAGCACATGGTATGTGCGGGCACCGCATAAGTTTGTGCGGGTATGTTATTGAAGAGTTGCTTCTAACATTCAGTTTATTTATGGATGCTTCCCAATATATCACTTTAAGAATTGTTTCCGATGGCATAGTTAGATCTTTACGAACTTCTGGCAATCCGCGGACCTTCCGGCTGCTCCTAGTATGCTTGTTGGCGCCAACGAAGTGCTTCAGTAGCTTCGGGTTATCTATAGTTGGATTCGTTGACTTGGTGGTGGAAAGGGCATGTGGACTAGGTCCACACGGGGTCACGCGCACCAGTGAAGTTTAGATTGGGAGCTGGAACATTTTTATAACGTTGGGCCCTCAATCACCCGCAAAGTCAATCTAGCAACATGAATAAACATGCTTGGTGAGGACCGTAGGTTTCCGGTTGTCCCGTTGATCCTACAAGCCACGCTAAAATATGCAAACAAACGTTAGAGGAACATCTAACTCTGTTTTGCAGGACATGTGATGTGGTATAGTTTAAAATATTATTTTGTTGACTAACCCTTTTGTTGTGGCCGGCGTGCCATTCTTATTCATCGAGCCATGGTGGTAGTGGAGGATAGGAGAAGGCATGCAAGTGTCGTGAACCTCGACGTGGTCACGCCGATGGAAGGTGCCACCGGCGGATGGAGCAAGAAAGACTATACTACATCACACAAGTGTTAATTTACTAGTGATTGTTTTATATGTGTTTTTTCTTGTTCTTCCCTTGATTGCGCAGTAGTGTGATTATTAGGGAGATTCCTCGGTAGCTTCCAAAGTTTAATTACTTAAAGCTAAAATTGAAAATATCAAGGAGTTCGTGCTCATCCAATCGCTGCACCGTCAAACCGGATGCTTGTTGCCGTGCGACCTGTATCCAGGAGTAATGTGCACCAAGGGTTCGGGAGGCGGGCACGGACCGTCCTAGCAGCAATAGCGATTGGTTGTCTTGACGTCCAGCATAACTAGTTATGAGTTCGGAGCACTACATCGAAAGATGAAACGAAAATCACGGCAGGAAGTGATTGGTCTGTTGACCTACCCCTTCGTCGTAGTTGAAGACATGTATCCATGATTCAAGTACTGAGGATTGTGGATTTCGTAATACACTAAGTTGATCCTGAGGAATATCAATTTTAGTGGGAGCACTTTACATTTAGTTTTAAATTTAGTGCCAGATAATAATTATGAACATGTCTAAGTGAACTTAATTGTTGTAGATCAATGGCTAAGATAGCACCCACGTTTAACCTTGGACCACTGATTGAGAAGAAACCCTGACTGCAAATGGGAGCAATTATGCTGATTGGATTCGCGCCCTAAGGATTGTTCTTAGGAACGCGAAGAGTGAGTATGTTCTAGATGGGCCTCTACCACCCATGCCGGCGGTGGAGGCGCCACCAGCTGAATTCGAGGAGTACACCTTGAAGAGTGATACTGCCATATCGGTTCAGTGTCTCATGTTGACATGTATGGATCCTGAGTTGCAGAAGAAGTTTGATAACACTTCTGCATACGACATGGTTGTCGCACTCAAGGCCATGTACCAGACTCAGGCTAAGACTGAGCGTTATGAAATAACGAAGGCATTTGGTCATGTCACATGGCAGAAGGAGGCTCTGTGAGCGAGCATGTAATCAAGATGTTTGGTTATGGTACGAGGCTTGAGGCGCTGGGATTTCCAATTCCGGCCGAGCTAAGTATAGATTTGGTGTTGGCTTCCCTCCCCCCGTCTTACAGCGGTTTCATCATGAATTACAACATGAATGGGTTGGAGAAGACACCAAATGAGCTGCTTGCAATGCTGAAAACTGCTGAACCTAGCGTGAAGAGGGAGAACAATCAAGTATTGATGGTTACCCAAACCGCAAAGTTCAAGAAGAAGAGAACAAAGAAGTCAAGCATGCTAAGGCATCAGAAAAGACTGCTACTCAAACTCAAGAGGAATCCGAGTGCTTCTTCTGTAAAGGGAAGGGACACTGGAAGTGGAACTGCAAGAAATTCCTGGCTCTGAAGAAGAAACCTTCTAAGGGCAAGAAAGGTATAACAATTATACCTAAATGATATTTGTCAATCTTAATAGTAACTCTGGAAATATCGATTGCTAATTTATTATGCAATGATATAGGAGATACGGCAAGTAAGATGACGGAGGAGTAAAGGTGGTGATGTGCGTCAAGCTCGGCGCATGAAGTTTCATCCACAAGATGAAGGCATCTCCAATTTACTTTTCAAGTTTTAGTTTAAGAGATTTGAGGGTTTTAACCCAAAGTTATTTTGTAATAGGATCGCATTTATGGCGATGAAAGTACTCTTGTGATTTTGTGAGATTTTATCTCTCGTTTATCAAAGAATATTTTGGATCGATCCCTTCGTGGATGATCAAGTTACAAATCTCTTGAATTATGGAAATATCATTTGTTCTAAGATATATTGTGAAGATGTTGATACCACCTTCGTGTGGCACTATTGTCTCAAATAGATCATAGTAATATGATGGAAGGATTTTGAGATATTGCACATAGTGAAGTTAATCAATGATGAGTTTTGAGATAGTCAATATTTTATTTGATATCTTGGGACTACACAATATTGTTTTAGAAATATTGTCTTAGTAATATGATGAATGAAATTTATTTCGATTCATGTATTTGATTAAATAATTGCTAAGATATTGTTGCTTGCAGAATTATTCCTAGAAATCCAATTATAGTATTTATTGCATTGTTTTAGTTTTAGCACAAAGATAGTCTTTAAAGGAAATCATGTCATAGTCTTGAAAGATAGACATAAAGGGACATGATGATTTTATACTTGGAATTTCTGAAAAGAGTTCGAATCTAAAATAAAGAAGACTTAGGAATATTTGTCTTATGAGTTGTGTCATAGTTTTGAAAGATAAACATAAAGAGACACAAAGAATTTGGGACCTTAAAGTTTTATGAAAGATTGAAACTTGATCCTAAAGGAGGAAGATAAATAAGATTTATTTTGTTGGTTGTTCCAATAAGTTAATTGGAAATCCTTTTGTAACCACCACATAAGTGACAATGTTTTGCCACTAAGTATATGTGATTCTTGAGGAATTTATTCTTCTAAAGAATTCTAGTGGGAGGATAGTGAAATCTTGAAGAGATTATTTGAATCTTCGGAAATAGTTATCAGATGTTGCGCAAGCGGAAGCAATTCCAATTGACAAGTCTTTTAAACTAATACCGAGAGTCTATGCATTTAATGCATGACGTCTTGTCAAGATAAATTCACTTAACCAGAAAATATAGCATATGAGTTTCTAGGAAACTTATTATGTCAAAACAAAATAAAGAAAGGTATGTGCTAAATAAGACCCCAATAGATTATGACTTAGATGTCATATACATATTAATATCATTGTTGTTGAGTTATGATAAACTCAATAAGGATCTTTTTGTTAGACGAAAAGATGATCACAAAGTGTGTTGATCAAAGGAAAGTTTTATGATAGAAGTTTATATGAGATATTGACAAAGACATATTCCTTTCAAAAGGAAAATGGATCGAGGTTGTGTACTTAGTACAGCTCGAGGGTCTTTGTTAATTGAATATAAATCAAATCATAAAAGGAATATATTTGTCTAGGACAAATAAATGATATTAAAAGAGGAAACAAGAAACAAAGTTTTGTTTTGAGTTTCAAGGAAATAAAGGAAAGTCATAGTTTCATTTAAATCAGTGGGAGCTTAGTTATATTATTCGAGTTTGAATAATGTAATTTTACAGATTGTTTTGTTTTGATACAATGTGTAGTGTTATTAAAGGAAATTAATAACATGCATGTTTGGAACATATTCGTCACATCACATATGGAAGTTGCCATATAAAGATGAGATATAATGTTGCGGAAATTTCATTGAGGGTGTTTTGAATATTATTCAAAATACGAGAGAATATAAATTCTCATAAAGTTTAAGGAAATTCATGTGCAAGAACCATGGCTGTTTGTACGGTGGTGAGCATGATCAATTGATTTGAAATCTTGATCATAAAGGAATTTCTTAAGATGTGAAATTTTAAGATCAAAACAAAGTAGTCAAACTTGATTGTTGACAAGTTGAATTTGCTAAAAGTTCAATTGACTCCAATTAAGATGAGGATTCTCCATAAGGTGTATTTTGAAGAAGTTACTTCAAAAGTGAGAAATACTCATAATGTAAGAGTTGCATTGGAAAATCTTATGAGATAAGTATAAAGGTTAAGACAAGGATTAGATGACAGAATTTTCTAAATTTTGTGCATCATAAATGATGGGTATGTTTATGTAAAACATTGAGTCTATATTACGAAATCTACAACAAGTAGCAAAGACAGTGGGAGCGTAAAACTTCCATGATGAAGGGTTGTCTAGGTGTGGTTCTTTACGAAGAAAACAACTAATTGGTAAAACAATGAAATTGTATTCTTAGTGAAGGTTCCAGGGTTTCGCCTAGAATAACCAGGCTACAAGTGATCATATGATAATTGAGGTTATGCATGAAAAGATGTATATCTTTTTGCATAAGAAACACAAAGTTCACATAGTCACCATTTGGGACTAAACAGACAAATGTCAACCACAGAAGGTGAGCATGAGAAACACCGAACATATGTCTAGATGTTGAAGTTATGCAAGCTAAACATTGCCAGTTGTGCAAGTGGGAGACTGTTGGATATATGCCCAAAAGGCAATGTATTTATACATGTGACAATGTATTTATACATATGTATATCTGATTCATACATTATTGATTCGTATTCTCTATGCTATAACTGCAGTGATTTCTAAATGCGTGATTTAGGGAAAAGCTCACCTGCACGTGTAGAGAATATGAATACGTAAAAAGTACCCTAGTTCTTTTACGGACTAATTCTTGAATGCTAGATGACGCGGCTTTTCCTAGTCATGGACATAGAGTTTATGTCAGCATCAAGGATGGCATATTATTGGACTATAATATGGCTGGGTCACCCAAGTGTTGGTATGCTAAGAGATTCCGTTAAATAGTCTTTTTGTCCTTAGCTTTATCACGAAAGGTTGTTGTATAACATGTCCTTGTAACCATGAGGTTATTGGGGTCATGCATACTGGAGGAGTTGCTTTGGTGCTGTCAACCGTCACGGCCGTAACAGGGTGACCATAAAGGCAGTTGCTGGGTGGCTTCAAAGGTGTGTGATTCCTAATGTTCTGAGATGGGAAATTACTCCTGACATGGATATACCCTTCGGGTACCCCGGCGTGAAGGTACCTGGTACAGGCGAAGCCCAGTAGAGGCCCAGAGTTAAAGAAGCCCGTGAAGAAAGAAGCCAGACGAAGAGAAGTTTCCTAAAATTAGATAAATCATAGTCGGTTAGAACTTTCCATATGTAAACCTAGTCGGTTACGTATCCAGGACCTGGCCTCCTATATAAAGGCCAGGAGGGTAACTGATTAGGTAAAGCAATTCATAGCCACTACAATCCCGACGAGACAAACAGCTCACCGGACCCCTGTAACCGCATATTCACAAGATCAAATCCAGACAAGCAGGAGTAAGGGTTTTACCTCAATCGAGGGCCCCGAACCTGGGTAAACTCTCGCTTGTCAGCCGTCGAGTCTACCAGTACTACGCGTTCTCTACCACATAATCAACCCTAGGTACCTAACCATGGGATTTGCCGAGGACACCCCTCGTCAATTGGCGCCGTCTATGGGAAGAGGTAGTGCTGGATTCACGGCCTCGCCGGTTTCATCATCAGGTGGTCACTCGACAACCTCTCCTTCACACGGTAATTCACCGATCGCCTCACCAAACGGCGGATCGCCGATCATAACTTTAGACGGCAACTCGCCGATCCCATCGACTGGAGCAAACTCAAAAAGCAAACACTCGCCAATTTCTCCAAGGAGGCTCAAACCACATTCAATCGAAGCTCAACAGGCCTTCGAGAGTCTAGAATCAGGTTTGGACGTTACTGTTGGTGACTTAAATTTTTTCGTTGATAAAGATGGTGTGCAGGATCTGTTGGACACAATCGACATGGAGATACTCGACAATCTGTCGACTGCATCTGCAACACCTTCAATCTCGGCAGCAACATCATCACAGATCGCACCGATCCAAACACCAAGTGACTCTGCAACTTCGATGGACGACGAAGAATTTCGCAAAGCAGTGGCCAAAAACTTTGGAGGAAGCGAAGTCGAATCTATGTTCCGTCCAAACAACTCGGCTGAGTCACTCGAAGGCAACTTCGACTGCACAAACCTCCCGCAAAGCAAGGAAAACCTCGATGACAGCATTTACCTAGCCGACTTTAATGGCCCTGAGGTGCAGGCCAACCACGAGATCTTCACGTGCAATACCAGAAGCTTGGACAAGACAATCGACGATAACTCGACTACGACAAAACCAACAGCAAACCGAGTAACTCCGACATGAGTTTGGATGAAGACGCCGAGTCCATGGTACGTGTCAGCAGCGTGGAGATCGCCAACCAAGTAATACCTTACCAGGTGTATACCGCAAGTGCCGCAGAAACATCCGTGGCAGCAGCATGTCGTCGACCCACACAATTTCCATGCACAGTTACCATGCCTGACGGAAGGACCACCCTAACCATCACGGCTGAAACAGCGGAGAAAGTGGATCAAATCATAAAAAATTGTGCGATGATGCCAATCGACGCAACTCCAGAAGAACAGATGACTTACGCATATTTCAACTGGCAAGAAAATATTCGACTGAACAATTACAGAGCTACACTCGAGGAACGCAGAAAACAGGCGAGCATATCAAGCGCTAGGCGAAAGGCACTATCCATGAGTTCTACTGGGAGACATGATCCCGCAAATAGGCCAAGGCTCAACCTGGGTGAAGCGGATCGAGCTGCAATCACTCGAAACCTTGACCCAGCTTTTATGGAAGTGGATAGGGAAGGACTGATCATACCAACTGAGCCAGTTGGAGCACTGATGACATTGGGCAACTATCTCAAAACAATCGAACCTCCAGTGGGAGATCCAAAGAGAGATCATCACCTTCAACTATACAAGCAACTGGCGATTGCGACAAAGGCCATACAGCCAACGCAAACCACACCCGCACGAGAAACATATCGGGATCGTCGCAGTCGAAGCCCTAGGGGAAGAAGCGACAAAAGAAGCTCGTGCCATCGGAGGAGCCGATCTAGAAGGTCATATAGCAGCAGCTCTGACTCAGGAGCAGACATAGGGCCATGCGGAGCATTGTGCTTCACTCGACGAATTCGGGAAGCTCGCATGGCCAAGAAGTTCTCACTCGCAGCAACGCCAAAATTCAATTGCAAACAGGAGCCCTCAGGCTGGTTAGAAGATTACAGATTAGCCGTCGGCTGTCAGCGTGGCACAACAACTACATCAATGCAGTACATACAACTCATGATGGAAGGAGCAGCTCGTGATTGGCTCAAATCGTTACCCGAGTCATATTACGACTCGTGGGAGCAATTCCGCAATGATTTCGTCAGATACTTCGGACCCTTATGTGACAGGCCCAAAACATTTGAAGAACTCAAAACATGTAAGCAAGGCCCGGACGAGTCGTTGCGATCATATATAAGGCGATGGACCACCATCCGCAACTCGATAGGACATATATCAGAAGATAGGGCAATCGAAGCCTTCAAGGAAGGCTTGTGGAGGAAAGATTTCAGGGAGATGCTCGACGAGAAGACCCAAAAACAATGGCAGCCCTCATGGCAATCGCAACGAAGTGGGCAAACGGAGAAGACTCAGTAAGAGGCAATCAACCTACGCCATCACACGACAACCACGATAGAGATAATCGAGATCGTAGAGACAACTATCGGGATGATTGTGAGGACCCCGGATTAATTATCCGAGATACTCGTTATGCTTCCTGCAACAATCCCATGATCAGTGTGTTGTTGCACATAACTAGAGTTGGTATCACAGAACACCCACAAATACCGGATAAATGTACTTACGTGATTGAAGTCATAAGCTTCAACAGGAACTTGCAGCGGAAATCACCAAACAACGTGGAGCCCAAGTCATTTGCCTTAACCCTACAGGCAGCTGACTGGGAAGCGCCCTAGTTCGCAAAGACGCCAGTGAACTCCTCTTCTTCGAACTGCTCCTCCTTAAAATCTGGCTAAGACAATAGCCAGGGACGAAACCAATATGAGTACATTTGATTGTACTCGCAAACTACCCCAACTTGAGCATGCACTAGTTTTGATAATCTTTCATAAAACCTTTATTTTTAGAAAAACATCTCTATACCTTTATTGAAAAAGGGAAGAGTAGATTTTTAATCTTGTTGAAGGTAAAACATTTTGGAAAGTCGTTTTCTCGCTATCTTTGTTGAAAAAGGTAAGAAGTCTTTTTAAACATTTTTCTCGGAAATAAACCTTTGTTTAAAAAGGCAAGAAATCTCTTTTAAAACTTTTCCTCGAAGATCACCATCTTGTCCCTCTCTCCAAAACTTCTCCTTTTCCGAACATAGCCCCTTCAGGGTCACTCATTTTCCAGCAACCTCATACCAACTCATTGGTACAGTGGCATAAAACAATCTCCACCTCATTTTTTTCTTTCAAACTCAAAACTTTGTAAAACTTGCACATGGTCTTGGGACAGCCTCCCAACTGCCCATATCCGAGGACTCGGCTATTCGAATAGTTTTACCCTCTGCAGAGGTAGTACGCTTTTCCCACACCCATCCGGTCACTCATCGTGTCAGCCACGTCCCGCCATACCAGAGGTATGCGAAGTTGAGTTCCCGGCCATAGCCTGTCCTTTGCTCATGCTAGTATAGGACCCTGCCGCTACGACACTTTCCACCGACACTCAAATCCTCAGAAACTAAGTGTGGGGACTCGTAGTTCTGCCCGGCGGACCCAAGGGAGCCCTTCAATCCTCTTCCTCCGACATGTTCATACCGGCTTCCGGTAGACTTCAATGAAGAGGACCCAGGTCAGGGGGTAGGTCCTCAGACCATCCCCTCATGGAACGAGGTCATCCTCGTTATTGAGGTATCCAGTACTAACACGAGCAAATTATATGACTACGCCCTTGCCCATATGTGGGTAAATGTGGTCGCACAGGTTATCGGCTGGTAGTCATGGTACAAAGACACAATGTGCATTTTCCATAAACATCACCACACTTCACTTCTCCACTTCCATACCGACATCCCGGTATACCATAATTCATCCAGGGATTTTCAAAGGAGTTTTGAATAAACAATGTTTTTCCCATCCTATAATTTTATATAAACAACTGATATCTCTACATAGAGTGACAAAATAGTTTTTCATAAACTTTTTGAAAAGGTTTTCACGATCATTTCCAATTTTCTTAGCAAAATACCTTTAACCAAAACTTGGGTGGTTCGTAATCCCACCAAAAAGATCTTTCACAGAAGGTTTTGGAGTAAACAAATTCCTTTCGAAATCATTGTATACCACTGACACCTCTATATCGGGTGTCTTAATAAAATACTTGTAATTTGAAAAAGGGTTTTCAGAATCATAGCTTTCGTGGCAAACACCACATAATTCATTTATGCTACTTATAGTAAAACAGGTAAATCAAACTAGAGGTATATAGATGCAAGCTCAGTGAAGTAGCTTGCCTGGCTTCAGCATAACGTCCTTGGTCTTCTTCTTACTGATTAAAGAAATAAACTCCCATCCTTCTTCAATAGTTCCTCTCCAGAGATCACTCCGGTATCGGTATTATCTAGCGTCGCAAACAGGGAAACATAACACTTAATACACCAAACGAAACCACAAGTGTTGCACAGACAAATAACATCCACAAGCATCAAACTAATTGTTTAAGAAACAGACTAGGGTCTACGCTTACAAGGGTCTCTTACAAACCAATGGTCTAACACCTCTACACAAGCTAGGGCCAAGCAATAGGCCGTAAGGGATGACATGCTACGATATCAGTAGCTAAGAAAAGCTACTGATGTTCAACACAAATTTTGAAATTCATGCACACAAATGATTTTATTTGCAAACAATTTCTGAAAGTTAGGAAATCCTAGGAAATACCCACACTAGGGATATTATTCCCTAATGAAAACCAGTAACACTAACTTCTTCCTAGCATGTGATCAAACTAGTAGCAATATGGCATGCTACTGATGATCTAGCAATGCTAACTAAAATATTGTCACACTAAGGAACTTCTACTAAAACAAGTCCTATTAACTAGGAAAATCTATGAAAATACTACCCTAGTACTATTAGCTCTAGATGACTAAATGCAATACTAAACTTTTTCCAAAGTGCTAAGATACCGAGCTAACACACTCCTAGTAATTAGTATCACACTTATACATGCTAGAAAACACAAAAGAGATACTAGCACACCCTATATAGCTAAATAAAACTATAAACATTCATTGGTAGAGAAGCATACCACCTAGTTATTTACACCTAAAATAAACCATAGCTCTAAAAATCACACCAAGCTAGGATTAGGTACTCCTAATCATACAGAAGCTCACACAAGTGGATTCACACCAAAAATCATCACCAAATAATTTACAAAAAACCCTAAATGGCTCTCTGGTCATTTACCAAAGTGGATGCCATTTTATTTAGGAAGCTCATTTGCATGAGGGGCAAATTTCTACTGCTAGGTATCACTCGGACCTTTCCAAAACAGTTGAGTTTGCATCAATAGCTATCATAGAAAAATAGCTATTGAGTTTTTGGTAAAAAGTAGTAGTTCTGGCTCACATTTAATTTCTCCAAAACTACTCATCCAAAAGTGTTTCTACCACTTGGATCTGGCTGGGAAAATGCTAAGGTACCTCCCTGATTTTTGGTTTGGTCAACAAAGCACTTAAACTATTTTGAAACTATTTAAACTAAAGGTCCAGAAACAGTTCTAGAAGTAAAAGGATAAGCAACCTGAAAAAAAAAAAGAGCGGGCTGGATCTGCTGGATTTGGGCCGTGCCGTGCGGGAAGAAACTCAGCTCGCGGCCCACGAGCTTGAACGAAGCGGTACGGGCCGCTTCCTTCTTCCTCGACACGAGCAGGGCGCGGACGCGGCGCTGTCGGAGCACGGCGATGCTGGCTACGGCGGCTCCGACGACCTGAGAAGAAATGGGGATGTCCATGAGAAGAACACGGCAAGGGGAGCACGTGTGCACGAAAATGGCGGAGAAAGGTGGCCTGTTCCCACCGCGAGCTTGCTCGCACGTCCGCGGCCGGAGGAGAAGAGGATCGGGACGGCGACGGCGATCCCGGGCTTCCCTCTTCGATTCCTCGCGCAGAGAGGGGGAGTAGGGCACGGCGAAGATGCTGGTGGTCAGGGATTTGGAGGGGGAGCTCTCTATCGCCGGCGAGGCGCGTCGGCGACTTCGGCCATGGTTCGGGTTCAATGGAAGAAAAGTGAGAGAGGAAGTGAGGGGAGGAAATGAGTGAGGGGGTGAGGGAGCAGAGGGGTGCGCGGCTTCTTATCATCTCCTCCTCAGCAAGGAGGAACGGGGCCACGGCGTTGACGAAGAGGAGAGCACGGCATCGACGGGTGCGCAACACGGCGTCCGTGCCGTGCCGCGTTGCTGCAGCAGGGGAGAAGTGACAAGGGAGAGCAGAGGAGGCAGCGTGCGATGCTTCAACGTCTCCTCCAGGGCGTGGCGTGCGTTAGGCGAGAGCCACGGGTGAGCACGGCGAGCGGCGACCACGGCATCGCCGGCGTGGGAAGCACGGCGTCGTGCCGGGCACAGAGGTCAACGGAGTTTTTGCAAAACGCCCCCTAAACTCTTTTTTTTCCTCTCACGGATAGGTCCTCGGCTAAATTCCTTTATTTCCTTTTTGAAATCAGTAGGGCTTCCAGAATTTATTTGAGGGGTTTAAACACTTTACAAAAATTAGAGAAAATTCATGTAGCCTCCCCTATATATGAGGAAGCTCCACAAAAATTGGTTTTACAAAATAAAATGTTTTGCTCCATTTTTGTTCATAGGATTTAAATAAACCATTTTTGGAAATTAATAATTTGAGACTCCTTTAATATTTAAAACCAGTGGTAAAATAGTTTGTAGAACCTTTGGAGCTTTCTTGACAAATATGATATCTTCAAATAAGTTTTATTTTCATAGAGAAAACATTTGTTTTGAGGCAATAGAGAAAATGGGAGGGAAAGTATTTATGAAGATCATTTTTAACTCATGACCTTCATTTCCTTTTTGATAAAAGAGTGAAGGGTTTTGTTTTGAATCAACAAGTAGGTTTGCTTGAGGAGAGAGGGATATGAAATGGAGAGAATTATCATTTCATCTCCTTCTCGAGAAATGAAGATAGAATTGTTTTCACAGAATGGAGGAATAGATAGAGAGGGAGTTTTATTGAGATCATCTCCCTAAATTTTAGGAGTTTCACTTGGGTGCATAATTTTAGAGGGTTTGCTCCTCTTCAAGTTGCACTCCAAATTTGGTTGCCAAGGGTGTCCTAATTTAGTAATAACACCACTGAGGAATTATCCTCACCAGGAAAATCACACACCACAGCAATAACACAACAATAGTATCAGCACAACAATATCAACAACACAACAATATCCACATCTCAAACAAGACCACACACTTCAAACCACAAGAATAAATCACACACCTTTTTCCATAACTAACAATGCTACTTTGTAAAAATGGTCACACTCAATTATGACAAGATGTTGTTTAAGGGATAAACCACTCATAACTTAATAGTTTTCAAAATGGTTTGATCAGGAGAAATATGTGAGGTAATATATTCCCCACTAGTATTTCTTTTAAAACTGAGTTGAAACATAGGAGTTTTAAAAATAGGAATTTGGAATTGTCAAGGTGGAAGAAAGGATAGGAGATCACAGATAGCTCTCCATACTTTATAAGCATGAAATTTTTGGGAAATACTTTTACTGTCTCAATTTAAAGGATATTTTATTTGTTGCTAAAACCAAATCATTGTGGAAATAAACTTTTGGCCAACATAAGAATGGAAAAGATATATGGAATATATTCTTGTCATAACATGGTCACCAGTGTTGTAAATATATTTTTACTTAGGTTGATTTCTTGAGTTGACATTTACTAGTCAACCAATCACAACCAACAAGTTACACAAGGTCAACAGAACAAGATAAGGGAAAACACAATCATTTGTGAAGCAATTCAAAAAGTTTTTGTTGGTTCTGAATTTTGGGTCGTGTTTACCCGTGTTATAAATTTGGGATGTTACAAATCCTTCCCCCCTTAAAAATAAATCTCGTCCTCGAGATTTGCCCAGGGGTACAGGGGAGATACGAGGGCAAAATTTTTATTTTAGAAATGCTGTATATTCACTTTCGTGTATACACAGGTTTTGAAAAACAATAGGGTTTTTCTTTAAAATACCCAGAGCTGTGCCACCAATAATTGGCTCTTGGACACAGTGGGTTTGGTTTTGTCCGAGGAAATTATTTTTGCAGGTGTTTTTACAGGAAAAGCGAGGGATAAAGGATAGAGGGACACGGGGGGTTAACTGCTGATTCACTGACATGTGGGGCCGGGGCCCACCTGGCGGTCTCTCCTCCTTTTCTTCCCTTCTTCTTCCTCGCTCGACCTGGTTCTGTACTCGCTCCGTTTTCAGTGCGCAGAGCACTCATCCGCGGTACTGCTGCGCGTGCTGTCCGTCGGTGCAGCGGCAGACACGGCTTTGGGGACACGATGACTAGGTGGTTTCGCGCCATTAAGGCGGGTACGGCTCGCGATTCCTCCACTTTCCCGCGCAGTGCGGTGTCGAGGAGCGGCGTCCGAGCTCGGTTTATAAACTAGCAGCCTCCGAAACATTTCTCCTACCGCGTCGTCACCATGGGCTTCACTACTGATTTCTTCAGAGCCTACGTTGATGCGATGGAGGATGCGGGCTTCATCGAGGGCTTCTTCATCTTCGTGCTCTTCGTGTTCTTGGTTTTGATGGTGTACAGCATGCTGTTCGTGGCAGTGGTCCTCCTAGCCGTGGCCTTGTGCAATTGGTGGTCTGGCGCTGGGGCGGGTGCTGCGACAGTGGCGCCAGCTGCGCCGGAGGAGCCAGATGCGGCGGCGGTGGAGCCGGCTGTGGTGGAGGAACCCGCTGCAGTGCCGGTGGGTGAGGTGGCAGAGCTTCTTGATGGAGGTGAGCAGGCTGCCCGAGCCATTCGTCGCCGTCGGGCGGCGCGCGACTCGGCTCTGAGTGAGCCAGGCTCGTCCTCTGGTAGTGCCAGGGAGCTCGAGAGGGAGTAGAGATCTCTGGGGTGCCGTTGCATCCGGGCTGAGTGCTGGCTGTGTTGTGTGTAGGAGTAAAACTTGTAGCCTCGGTTTCTTTCTGAATTTTTCGCTTCTGTAGTGAACTCCGTGATTGTTTCAATCTTGTCTTTGCTGATGACTGAGACAAGATTTGCATTGTCGAAACTTTCTTGGTTGCCACAACTCTGGTCTTGCAGCACAGATAGGATGCAGAGGTACTAGAATAATCTTGTTTTAGTGAGAAAATATATTTTTAGGGAAATAACACTGCATTATATGGTCTCAACCACTGGCAGTGGTAGCATAGCATTTCAACCATATAGGTTGAACACAACAACTAAAAACACCCTACCAGAAGTCCTTCTGTGTTCCAGCGAGCATTTACACTTCGCAAGCATTTTAAGGCTTGCGAGGCTCACATCTCGTGGAGGGCTCGGGCCCCTTTCTTTAACATGCGGAAAGCACAAGGTTCATATTGGGTGAGGAACCTTGTGGGGTTTGCATGTAGGAGACCACACACAAAATAGTTTGCATACTACAAAATAGTCCCATTCAAGGTTTGCATTAATTCACAGGGGTATGCGTCTGGGATCACATACGGTTCCTGGTTTAAGTGATCTGTCGTTTCCTTTAAAACTTTTAACTGAAGAAAGAGCATGACATTCCATCAAGTGTCAACCAAGTGGTTAACGAGATGATAAGTATACCAAGTTTTTATTTCGGCTGACTTGATATCAGCCGGGGAACAGACAACAACTCTGCATTACAAGAACACGAGAAAAACAAACAACCACCAAACAACAGACTAACAACTTTGTTGCTCCACACGCACAACACACAAGCGCTGGTCAGGCTAACTAAACCTGGGTTCTACTCTGCCTGAGAGGTTCTAGGAGTCGGTGAAGCGTGACCGAGACAAAGAGTGGTGTCCACACCTCCATCTTCCACGGGGTGGGGAACTACAGGCACGCCTTCGTGGGTGGCACCTCGCTCCTGGGGTTGCTGCTGAACTCGGGCTAGGGCTTGCGTCACAGATGCACCAATGCTGCGGTCCAGCATGTCATCTAGGATTGACTGTCTTGCCTCCTGAGCTTGCCCACGGTGGGAAGTGGGTTGGTTCCTTGCTCGACCTAGTTCCCGGCGGGCACGAGCAAGGTGGCGCCTTGTGGTCATGAGTTCCTCCATCAGGGAATGGCTGAATCTTGTCATTGCAGCTCCATAGGTGACCAGGGTGATTACGGCAGGGTCAGCTTCCTGCCCCATGGAAGCTTGGAAAGCCTCCGCAACACGCTGAGGTATGGCTGGGAGAAAGTGGAAGGCTCGACTCAGCGCCATCGCCGGTTCTGAGTACCGGAGACGGACGAGTCCTTCCCAGGCTGCTACCTGGAGGGCTAGATCTAGGGTAGGCATGCTCTTACCCTGGATCAAGTAAGTCGGACTTATGCCCAATGGGCACGAGCCGATATGCACTTCGACTTGGAATTCACTCCCGGCAAGCGGGAGAGAGTTCTCGGACACCACATATCGAGGACGGGCAGGCCGACCAAGAACGTGGCAGACGGCCTTCCAAAGCATCAGTGGAAACCCACTATGCTCCTCGGCAGTGGTTTCCATGATAACTCTGGGGTTTGCCATTGGGTTCTTTTGGATCTGGATGAAGAATAAGAACACGGGATTCTTGCCTCAGGAGATTTGGGTCGCTAAGGGTGGTGAGTGAGGGTGGGAATAGATGGCAGATAGACCGGGGTTTTTATAAGCTAGGGTGGTGTCGGCTCCTTTCCACGGAAGAACCCGGGGAGCGTCTCTCAGGTAGTGGGGACAAACCCTACTGTACGCTACTGTGAACCGACGCCTGGCCATGCCGGTTAGGCAGGGATAGGTCAAACCCGTCGGGCTCACTGTAGGGGAACACCTCAAACAAGCAATAAACACACAAGGTACGTTTAGTACCAATGGACGCCTAACACTCGTAGTAGCCGGGTAGTATGACTAAAGTTCCTATCATAAGTTGTCCCCATGGGTCTTGGTTAGACAGGGATGCTGAAATCTTCATTTCGTCGCCTTAGTCTTCAACTGGAGACACTGAGATTGTCGAAGTAGCCACTTGAGTAGAATTGCTGAGGTTGAGCTGAGGTCTTCAGAGATCTCTTGATTTGGTTGATGTCGATGATCTTGACATTTGTAGACCAATGAACTTGATGTTGAATGTTGAGTATTTGAGATGGTTGCTTCTTCCTTGTAGGTGCTAGCTAATTAGGTCTCTTTTGGGTTCATCGTCAAGTAAGTTTTGAACAGGTAAGAAGGAGTAGAGAAAACCTTGGAAAAATTTAAAATAGAAAGGTAAGACTCAGAAATAATTTGAGAAGACGAGAAGAGCGGGAGTCATTTTTGGACTTCCCTAGATAAGGATATATTTTTGGTGTTGACATAATTTTAACAAAATATTCTCTCCCTAACTAACGTCCATGCTAACTAAGGTCTGTTACAGTCAGGATGGCTCTGATACCAAGTCTGTGAGGACCCCGGATTAATTATCCGAGATACTCGTTATGCTTCCTGCAACAATCCCATGATCAGTGTGTTGTTGCACATAACTAGAGTTGGTATCACAGAACACCCACAAATACCGGATAAATGTACTTACGTGATTGAAGTCATAAGCTTCAACAGGAACTTGCAGCGGAAATCACCAAACAACGTGGAGCCCAAGTCATTTGCCTTAACCCTACAGGCAGCTGACTGGGAAGCGCCCTAGTTCGCAAAGACGCCAGTGAACTCCTCTTCTTCGAACTGCTCCTCCTTAAAATCTGGCTAAGACAATAGCCAGGGACGAAACCAATATGAGTACATTTGATTGTACTCGCAAACTACCCCAACTTGAGCATGCACTAGTTTTGATAATCTTTCATAAAACCTTTATTTTTAGAAAAACATCTCTATACCTTTATTGAAAAAGGGAAGAGTAGATTTTTAATCTTGTTGAAGGTAAAACATTTTGGAAAGTCGTTTTCTCGCTATCTTTGTTGAAAAAGGTAAGAAGTCTTTTTAAACATTTTTCTCGGAAATAAACCTTTGTTTAAAAAGGCAAGAAATCTCTTTTAAAACTTTTCCTCGAAGATCACCATCTTGTCCCTCTCTCCAAAACTTCTCCTTTTCCGAACATAGCCCCTTCAGGGTCACTCATTTTCCAGCAACCTCATACCAACTCATTGGTACAGTGGCATAAAACAATCTCCACCTCATTTTTTTCTTTCAAACTCAAAACTTTGTAAAACTTGCACATGGTCTTGGGACAGCCTCCCAACTGCCCATATCCGAGGACTCGGCTATTCGAATAGTTTTACCCTCTGCAGAGGTAGTACGCTTTTCCCACACCCATCCGGTCACTCATCGTGTCAGCCACGTCCCGCCATACCAGAGGTATGCGAAGTTGAGTTCCCGGCCATAGCCTGTCCTTTGCTCATGCTAGTATAGGACCCTGCCGCTACGACACTTTCCACCGACACTCAAATCCTCAGAAACTAAGTGTGGGGACTCGTAGTTCTGCCCGGCGGACCCAAGGGAGCCCTTCAATCCTCTTCCTCCGACATGTTCATACCGGCTTCCGGTAGACTTCAATGAAGAGGACCCAGGTCAGGGGGTAGGTCCTCAGACCATCCCCTCATGGAACGAGGTCATCCTCGTTATTGAGGTATCCAGTACTAACACGAGCAAATTATATGACTACGCCCTTGCCCATATGTGGGTAAATGTGGTCGCACAGGTTATCGGCTGGTAGTCATGGTACAAAGACACAATGTGCATTTTCCATAAACATCACCACACTTCACTTCTCCACTTCCATACCGACATCCCGGTATACCATAATTCATCCAGGGATTTTCAAAGGAGTTTTGAATAAACAATGTTTTTCCCATCCTATAATTTTATATAAACAACTGATATCTCTACATAGAGTGACAAAATAGTTTTTCATAAACTTTTTGAAAAGGTTTTCACGATCATTTCCAATTTTCTTAGCAAAATACCTTTAACCAAAACTTGGGTGGTTCGTAATCCCACCAAAAAGATCTTTCACAGAAGGTTTTGGAGTAAACAAATTCCTTTCGAAATCATTGTATACCACTGACACCTCTATATCGGGTGTCTTAATAAAATACTTGTAATTTGAAAAAGGGTTTTCAGAATCATAGCTTTCGTGGCAAACACCACATAATTCATTTATGCTACTTATAGTAAAACAGGTAAATCAAACTAGAGGTATATAGATGCAAGCTCAGTGAAGTAGCTTGCCTGGCTTCAGCATAACGTCCTTGGTCTTCTTCTTACTGATTAAAGAAATAAACTCCCATCCTTCTTCAATAGTTCCTCTCCAGAGATCACTCCGGTATCGGTATTATCTAGCGTCGCAAACAGGGAAACATAACACTTAATACACCAAACGAAACCACAAGTGTTGCACAGACAAATAACATCCACAAGCATCAAACTAATTGTTTAAGAAACAGACTAGGGTCTACGCTTACAAGGGTCTCTTACAAACCAATGGTCTAACACCTCTACACAAGCTAGGGCCAAGCAATAGGCCGTAAGGGATGACATGCTACGATATCAGTAGCTAAGAAAAGCTACTGATGTTCAACACAAATTTTGAAATTCATGCACACAAATGATTTTATTTGCAAACAATTTCTGAAAGTTAGGAAATCCTAGGAAATACCCACACTAGGGATATTATTCCCTAATGAAAACCAGTAACACTAACTTCTTCCTAGCATGTGATCAAACTAGTAGCAATATGGCATGCTACTGATGATCTAGCAATGCTAACTAAAATATTGTCACACTAAGGAACTTCTACTAAAACAAGTCCTATTAACTAGGAAAATCTATGAAAATACTACCCTAGTACTATTAGCTCTAGATGACTAAATGCAATACTAAACTTTTTCCAAAGTGCTAAGATACCGAGCTAACACACTCCTAGTAATTAGTATCACACTTATACATGCTAGAAAACACAAAAGAGATACTAGCACACCCTATATAGCTAAATAAAACTATAAACATTCATTGGTAGAGAAGCATACCACCTAGTTATTTACACCTAAAATAAACCATAGCTCTAAAAATCACACCAAGCTAGGATTAGGTACTCCTAATCATACAGAAGCTCACACAAGTGGATTCACACCAAAAATCATCACCAAATAATTTACAAAAAACCCTAAATGGCTCTCTGGTCATTTACCAAAGTGGATGCCATTTTATTTAGGAAGCTCATTTGCATGAGGGGCAAATTTCTACTGCTAGGTATCACTCGGACCTTTCCAAAACAGTTGAGTTTGCATCAATAGCTATCATAGAAAAATAGCTATTGAGTTTTTGGTAAAAAGTAGTAGTTCTGGCTCACATTTAATTTCTCCAAAACTACTCATCCAAAAGTGTTTCTACCACTTGGATCTGGCTGGGAAAATGCTAAGGTACCTCCCTGATTTTTGGTTTGGTCAACAAAGCACTTAAACTATTTTGAAACTATTTAAACTAAAGGTCCAGAAACAGTTCTAGAAGTAAAAGGATAAGCAACCTGAAAAAAAAAAAAGCGGGCTGGATCTGCTGGATTTGGGCCGTGCCGTGCGGGAAGAAACTCAGCTCGCGGCCCACGAGCTTGAACGAAGCGGTACGGGCCGCTTCCTTCTTCCTCGACACGAGCAGGGCGCGGACGCGGCGCTGTCGGAGCACGGCGATGCTGGCTACGGCGGCTCCGACGACCTGAGAAGAAATGGGGATGTCCATGAGAAGAACACGGCAAGGGGAGCACGTGTGCACGAAAATGGCGGAGAAAGGTGGCCTGTTCCCACCGCGAGCTTGCTCGCACGTCCGCGGCCGGAGGAGAAGAGGATCGGGACGGCGACGGCGATCCCGGGCTTCCCTCTTCGATTCCTCGCGCAGAGAGGGGGAGTAGGGCACGGCGAAGATGCTGGTGGTCAGGGATTTGGAGGGGGAGCTCTCTATCGCCGGCGAGGCGCGTCGGCGACTTCGGCCATGGTTCGGGTTCAATGGAAGAAAAGTGAGAGAGGAAGTGAGGGGAGGAAATGAGTGAGGGGGTGAGGGAGCAGAGGGGTGCGCGGCTTCTTATCATCTCCTCCTCAGCAAGGAGGAACGGGGCCACGGCGTTGACGAAGAGGAGAGCACGGCATCGACGGGTGCGCAACACGGCGTCCGTGCCGTGCCGCGTTGCTGCAGCAGGGGAGAAGTGACAAGGGAGAGCAGAGGAGGCAGCGTGCGATGCTTCAACGTCTCCTCCAGGGCGTGGCGTGCGTTAGGCGAGAGCCACGGGTGAGCACGGCGAGCGGCGACCACGGCATCGCCGGCGTGGGAAGCACGGCGTCGTGCCGGGCACAGAGGTCAACGGAGTTTTTGCAAAACGCCCCCTAAACTCTTTTTTTTCCTCTCACGGATAGGTCCTCGGCTAAATTCCTTTATTTCCTTTTTGAAATCAGTAGGGCTTCCAGAATTTATTTGAGGGGTTTAAACACTTTACAAAAATTAGAGAAAATTCATGTAGCCTCCCCTATATATGAGGAAGCTCCACAAAAATTGGTTTTACAAAATAAAATGTTTTGCTCCATTTTTGTTCATAGGATTTAAATAAACCATTTTTGGAAATTAATAATTTGAGACTCCTTTAATATTTAAAACCAGTGGTAAAATAGTTTGTAGAACCTTTGGAGCTTTCTTGACAAATATGATATCTTCAAATAAGTTTTATTTTCATAGAGAAAACATTTGTTTTGAGGCAATAGAGAAAATGGGAGGGAAAGTATTTATGAAGATCATTTTTAACTCATGACCTTCATTTCCTTTTTGATAAAAGAGTGAAGGGTTTTGTTTTGAATCAACAAGTAGGTTTGCTTGAGGAGAGAGGGATATGAAATGGAGAGAATTATCATTTCATCTCCTTCTCGAGAAATGAAGATAGAATTGTTTTCACAGAATGGAGGAATAGATAGAGAGGGAGTTTTATTGAGATCATCTCCCTAAATTTTAGGAGTTTCACTTGGGTGCATAATTTTAGAGGGTTTGCTCCTCTTCAAGTTGCACTCCAAATTTGGTTGCCAAGGGTGTCCTAATTTAGTAATAACACCACTGAGGAATTATCCTCACCAGGAAAATCACACACCACAGCAATAACACAACAATAGTATCAGCACAACAATATCAACAACACAACAATATCCACATCTCAAACAAGACCACACACTTCAAACCACAAGAATAAATCACACACCTTTTTCCATAACTAACAATGCTACTTTGTAAAAATGGTCACACTCAATTATGACAAGATGTTGTTTAAGGGATAAACCACTCATAACTTAATAGTTTTCAAAATGGTTTGATCAGGAGAAATATGTGAGGTAATATATTCCCCACTAGTATTTCTTTTAAAACTGAGTTGAAACATAGGAGTTTTAAAAATAGGAATTTGGAATTGTCAAGGTGGAAGAAAGGATAGGAGATCACAGATAGCTCTCCATACTTTATAAGCATGAAATTTTTGGGAAATACTTTTACTGTCTCAATTTAAAGGATATTTTATTTGTTGCTAAAACCAAATCATTGTGGAAATAAACTTTTGGCCAACATAAGAATGGAAAAGATATATGGAATATATTCTTGTCATAACATGGTCACCAGTGTTGTAAATATATTTTTACTTAGGTTGATTTCTTGAGTTGACATTTACTAGTCAACCAATCACAACCAACAAGTTACACAAGGTCAACAGAACAAGATAAGGGAAAACACAATCATTTGTGAAGCAATTCAAAAAGTTTTTGTTGGTTCTGAATTTTGGGTCGTGTTTACCCGTGTTATAAATTTGGGATGTTACAATGATAGAAGGCGCAAGCGCAAATATCGCCACTATGATGATGACAAGCCAAGTTTCGTAGGAGCAGGGTTCGCCCAACCGCGAGATAGTCGAGACCAAACTGTCAAACATCCTGAAGATAACCAAGACAATCGAGACCATCGTACAGACGACCGAAGAGACAGTCGAGATCGCCGCTCAGATGATCGCCGTGGCAATTATCGCGGATGCGACAACCGAGACAGTTACAGAAGGCCTGAATGGCGCAGACGAACAGACAAAGAGCCAGAGCGATCACTCGAAGAGCGGATGGACGATTACTACATATTTCACCTATACAAGGGAGACGACGGTAGGTTACGTTCTAATCATTCACTAAAGAACTACAGGGAATTCGACCAGTTGGCAATCGAGTACGTACTACGCCTGCAAAAGGAAGGACGCGCTCCACCGCAACTGACGCAAGCACAACCAATCGCAGCAACCCACACGCAAGCGGTACCAGCTCAAGTGTACTCTACGCCGCAACATGTGCAACAAGCTCAGGTGTATTCTGCGCCACAGCAAGTACAGCATACTCAAGCATACTCTGTTCCACAGCAAGCACAGCCTGCTCAGGCATATCCAGCACAGCAGCAAATACAACCAGCGCCAGTGTACATGGTGCCCGTACAACATAACGGAGGAACACAAGTGGCAGCAGCCATACATCAAATACCCCAGGGAGAGGAACATCAATACCCTCCCACTCGAGGCCAAGTGAACATGATCCAAAAAGGGCGACCGTCCAATCGAGAACAGAAATTGCACACACGACACGTCAACATGGCGGTCATGGCACCCCTAGCTATTCCAGAATTTTTGAAATGATCCGAAGTTCCAATTACCTTCAACCGAGAGGATCACCCGCCAGCAGTGTACCGACCAGGGCACGCAGCCCTTGTACTCGATGCGCAAATTGGCAATTACGCCATGACCAAGGTCTTCATGGATGGAGGCAGTGGCCTCAACATAATCTTCACGGATACCCTGCGAAGGATGAACAAGGCAGTCGATAATCTACCAGAATCGACAAACACCTTCCATGGCATCGTCCTAGGCAGAGCAGTACACCCGAAAGGTACAGTCCAGCTCGATGTTACATTCGGGACCCCTGAACACTTTAGAACCGAGTCGATTGAGTTCGAAGTCGTCGACTGGAAGTCACAATATCACGCTATACTTGGGCGTCCGACGTTCGCAAGGCTCATGGCTGTTCCAGACTACGCCTATCTAAAGCTCAAAATGCCAGGACCAAAGGGAGTAATAACAGTCAATGGCAACTTCCAGAGATCCGATGCATGCGATTGAGACTTTAGTAAAATCTCAGAAGCGTTTCGAACAGAGCAATTTCTTGTGGAACAATCACCTGACAGAAATTCCGTAATGGAACCAGAGCTCAAAAAACAGGCAGTCGAAACTGTCATACATGAAGTACATGCCATATGGACAATCGAACCATTGGAGGAGGAAGACGACCAGCAGATTGACGATCTTGATAGACCCGATATTTGGGTATTATATTTCGAAGGATCGAAAGGGAGAAAAGGCATAGGCGCAGGTACGACACTCATATCACCAGGCGGTGAAAGATTTAATTATGTCTTACAGATAGATTTCCCCTTCCCGTCAAAAGTTGAAGCAGACTATGAAGGCCTATTCCAAGGAATGCGATTGGCAAAAGCTTCAGGAGCAGACGAAATTATCATCCGCGGAAACTCCAGCATAATTGCACAAAACGCAATAGGAGCAGGAAGGGGCAAGGTGGCTAGCCTAGCTGCATATAAAGACCACTATGACACATTGCAAAAAAGGTTTCGCAGTTGCCAACTGCAACATGTGACCCGCACTCGCAACAAACAAGCAAGTAAATTGGCCAATATTGGGTCAGCAAAGGCGCAAATACCGCCAGACGTTTTCTCCAGGCGAGTCAGGCACAGATCAGTCAAAAAGTGGCATCCTCAGCCCAATCCGGCAGTCGTAATCACAAAAAAGAAGCCGGACAAGGATGATCCCACACTCGGGGCGGCGGTAAAAGTGGCTCACCCCAACGCATCAACCACAAGTTTGGCCATGACCATAAAAGGCGGCATCATCATCTCAAACTTCGAAACCCTAAATGGTATCATCATAGACGCTGCAACACAATCTAAGGAACACACTCAAAAGACAGACAAAGCTCAAGCAATACTGCCACTCGAAGGGTGTGCAGAAAGGCACATCATATGGGAACGGACAAGATCCGCCCAAGAAAAAGAGCAGATACCTCAGCAAAGACACAAGAAAGGTTTCGAGGTTGTCTTCACACATGAAAGATCAAGCTACGATGCCGGCGCAAACAAGTCATCAATGCAAGAGTTACCAAACAGCTCAGACGATCCCTGGTGTTGTTCCAATAGGGAGTAGTCATACCAATGTAACAAAACATATATGGGCCAGCAGGTTTCAGATGCACTCTTTTCCCTTACCAGGGTACCTAAGGGGACTGGAAGGTTTTTAATGAGGCGGCTTGCTGGTCGAATACGTATTCGGAATAAAGATATATGTTCCTTCATATTTTTCATAAATACTTTTCATATTATTTACCCCACTCGACATGCTCGGGGGCTGGGTCAAAACACATAAAACCCAAACCCCACTCGACGTGCTCGGGGGCTGGGTCAAACATATAAAACTCAAATCCCACTCGATATCTTTGGAGGATGGGTCGAATACAAAAGCCAACAAACCCCAATCGGCACAATCGAGGGCCCTCATAAGTATGAACATGCAAAAATCCTTTCATATATGAAACATTACATATTTACACTCGAGGGCTGTCGCAATTACAAACCCAAGACTATAAGCTAAGAGCTTGGTTCATCCTTGATATCTTGCACATGACCAAAAAGTTGTTCTTTACAACGATCGATGAAGTCTTCAGCAGCATCACGGGTCTCGATCAACTGCGATTGAGGAACAAGAGTACCAACCGCAGGAGGACGAAGTGCAAAATTTGGTCTTCGACTATGGATATAAGCCATAGTGGCGTTGGACCCAAGAATTGCAAGCTGCATCAAAGACTCCTTGACCGAGCTCGCCACTCGAAAGATATCTATCAAAGGAAACAGTCCTTGTGGTTGAGGACCCGACGGGAAGAGCGCGCAATTCAGCTGAGTGAAGATACGCCTACACATTTCGAGTACTTGGGCGTTTCGCCATACTCGATCCTTCAAAGTAAGGAGAGTGCGGGCATGCACTTTATCTAACATAAAATGCTGCTTGCCAGTCGTTGGTATCTCAACAGCATTATCAAGAAGTCGGTTGACCCGCTTATCTTCCTGCTTGAAGTCGGGTACAAAACCTACAAAAGCTACAGCCGATTGGTCCAGGGCATAGCACAAATAAATGCAAAAACATCAAGAAAAGGAAGGGAAGTCATATACTCACACTCGAGTTGCCTATTTATGTTGTCCATCTCGCCAAGAACATATTCTTCGCGTTGGGTAGCAAAACTTGGCCGGGAACGAAGTAGCACCAACTCAGCCTGAGTGCTTCTGAGTTCCTGCTCTAATTCCTTCACTCGATTCGTTGCAAACGCAAGTACCCTCGCATCATTCCTTGCCTATCCAGGTGTTTGAGTATGAGGTATTGAAGATCCACCGGGCATGTGTTCTTGTGGCTGATTCATAAAGCAAAATGTTCAGGTACACAGACGCATAAAGATGTAAATTTCAGGTGGTTCAGCATATTTCATTCAACTACAAAGCATTCAAAAGCATACTAAGCATAAATAGCAAAGGCATACAGGCCAGGTTCGAGTAACCTAATTACATCACAAATGTTTCCTAAACCTGTGACACAGACTCCACCCTATTTTTACGCGACCGAGCTGCAACAGCTTCAGCACGGCGCTCCATGGTTTGGATGCAAAGCTCGCTCATTCAAGTAACAGGATCGGTGACACCCTTGAGTGATAGTGGCTTTCCATCTTGCTTTTTCGGGTAATCCGACAGTGCAGTGGTGAAGTCAGCCTCTACACCATTGCTTAGTAAAAGCTTGAGGGTGTACTCCGAGCCGCGTACCGTGAGTTCGCGTGCAAAGTCTGCCACGATTGAAGATCCCTCTCCAAACGCCGCAACAAGACCTTGAGCAGTCGACGGGGTTGTGCCTGTAGGACACATCCCTGCATGCAAACGGCCAAGGGTACCCGTCACGGCAGCCAGATCCCCTTGGGTCTTGGACAGCAACGCTTCAAGCTCCGCAATAGCACTATCAAGTGATACCGTATCACTCGATGTCCCAGCAGAAGTCGACATACCTTCAAGACCTTCAAATTCAGAAAACAGAAGTCATAAGTAAAAACTCTCGAAAGACAAAAAGCATCTGTAATCGCAAAATCAAAACTCTCACCTTTGGCAGCATGCGCCAAGCCTGAAAGACGTGCAGCCAGATCCTTATCGTGGCGAGTGATGGCATTCTGGGCATCATCGAGTGCTTTCTTCGATTCAGCTTGTTGGGAAGAAAGCTGGGTCTGCATATTTTTTACCTGCTCCTACAGTAGAGGAAAAAGATTTCAGCACAAAATTACTCACTCGCAAGCTCCGACGAGGTCGACTGCAGGGAGTCCCTCTCGATCTCCAACCGAGCAAAAGATTGGATCCAAGGAGCCATAGCAGCAAACATCGGCTAAACGCAGAAAGCATTCACAGTGTTAATATGAGCAAAAGAATACATGGGCAAAGACAAGCACAAACACACTCACGTGGTCAGTCCAAGGAGTGGAAGAAGACGCCGCAACATCTGCAGTTGAAGTATTCTTCTCTTTGCTCACGTTGGCAGTCACCACCAAAGTCGAAGCTTTAGTAGCAACAGGAGCGGTACCCTGTGTTGCTTCTGGAAGGATGGTTGGCTGTGCCACAATCGACGAATTTACGACTCGAGGAGGAGATGGCGACCTATCGCTAAAATATCATCAAGCAAAAGCATGGTCAATCGAAAAAGAAGCAATCACAAAAAGAAGCCAAAGAAAAGAACATATCATAAAGCAAACCTGAGTTCGTCCTCTTCATCGGAATCAGGATCGTTGCCAAGAGCAAAGACACCCAGGCGAGAAACGCCACTCGAAGCAGCAGGAGGACGAGGCGCGAGTGGAGAGGAGCTCAAAGGATGACTCTTAACGAGGGATTTAGTACTCGAATTGCCAGTGTCCCCTTCCTCATCTTCCTTCAACTCCGAACTCGAAGACTTCGGTAGCTCCAGGCGACGGCGTTTGGGCTTATCCACGACGGGCTCATCATCAGACTCGACTGCGGCCTGCTCCACCTCCTCGCCTTTTTCTTCTGCAATAGTCTCTTGGGGAGTCGAGTGAGCAGAGGCGGGTTCAACCAAGGATGTCTTGGGAATATCCAGCGCCGCAGTCTCAGGAGTAGGCCCAACTTCAGGCAGAGGAGGGAGAGAAGTAGTAGTCGAGTGATCCTACACATATTCAAACAAACATAGTCAAAACAGTCGCAAAAAGCACGTGGTCGAAGAGTAGAAATCGGCAGAGAAAAGTTCTTACCTCGGGTAAAGCTTTGTCTGGCCCATACGGGACATATGCGAAGTTGAAGTTGATTTTTTCAGAAACTTTGATCTTCGTCACTTTCTTCACATGAGCATCCAGCTCCTTTTCTGACAGCTCCACAGTGCTCATTCTGCTGGTGTCGAGTGGACCCTCATACTGCCACATCGGGTGGGTGCGAAGACGCATGGGCCACACTCGCATCTTCATATAGGTGCTGATCAACTGAGTGCCAGACAAAGTCTTCAGCAGCTTGCTAATCTCATTCAGCAAAGGGGTGGCTTCCTTCGCTTCAGCAGCAGAGATAGGGTGATCCCAGGCCACCGTCTTCTTGGGAGAACTCTCAGTCGAAAACTCCGGAAGCACAACCTGATCGACTGGTACGTAGAACCACTTCGTCCTCCAGCCTTGAGCGGAGTCGATTGCCTTCAAGCTGAAGTAGTGCGAGTCGTTCCGCACTTGAACAGCAAACCCTCCGACGGGGCACGGGCGCTTGCCGCGGCAATTGTGACGCACTATGAAGATATGTTTTCACAGTGCCCAGCACGGAGACACCCCCAAGAAGCACTCGCACAGCACCATAAAACAGGTGATGTGCATAATGCTGTTGGGGGTAAGGTCATGAAGCTGTATGCCATAGGCATACAATAGCCCCCGCACAAAGTCATGGAGGGGAAGAGCAAAACCACGAGGGAGGAATTCAGCAAAACAGACGCGCTCGCCGGCGCGTGGGTCAGGGCGTACCTCCAAGCCTGGAGCACGTACAGCAAGTTGAGCGGCCGGTGGTAGCCACCCTTTCTGACGATACTCAGAAAGGGTATCCTCGGTGACACAGGACCTCGCCCAATCACCGGGGACCTTCAGGAGAGCGTCAGAAGGCTCGGCCGTCTGTTTCCCTTTCTCCATGGCGTCAGGAGTGGGTGCGGCCGCAGCATGTTTGCTTCTCTTGGGCGCCATCGCGCAGAGCAAGAAACTTGGGCAGAGGAACAGAGATGGGCGGTGAGCGAGGAAGAAGATGAGCAAGGAGGGCAAATGACAAGAACTCATAAAAATCCGAGGAGATCGCTACTTAACGCACAGGGCGCAGGCCTCATCGTAACCGTCCATCAAAGATGTGCAAAATCTGGTTGTACACGTGGCGAGCCCGGAACGCAACCGTCGCGCCCCACACCGCCCACTACGCACAAAACCCAAGGAAGTTATGATGGCACAGTGAAAAATGTGTCACGTCCGGTCAAATCAGGACTGAAACGGCGTCCTCAGCGGTCAAAACTCTGAGAAAAAGGCCCACATTGACATGTCTTGTCAAAACAGCGAGCGCGCACCTAAGATGTCACGGATGATGTCAGAAGAAGAAACAACATCCATGGTCGAGTAACGGATTCAAAAGTACAATCGACGCATAATACATATTGCAATCGACAGAGGATTCGACTGCTACATATACTCCCATGGGAGCATACATCAAAAATTCTTCGATTGAAGACATGCAGAACATAATTTAAGATTGTCCTCTATTGCAAACAATAAACCACAATCTCGGGGGCTACTCCCATGGGAGCGCTGTCGCGCTCCCATAAAGCTTCTAAAAAGGTAAAAATTACTCACTCGAGAAAGTTGACTCGACTGATTCATTTCGGCAAAGTCCTTTAATTTCATAAACATAATTCATAAAATTCCCGGACTATGTCAATCGAAAAAGTCTCGGATGCTGCATACGCAAATGCAAAGATAAGACCTGCCGATATTAATCGAGCTGGGCTAAGGGACACTCCGGCAGTGCTTTCCCTTAAGTTTTTCCGTGTCAACAGACATGATGAAAATCCTGACGGACGCGTCGGGTAGCAAATATGATCTGCAGAACGAATCAGTAAGACCCCAAGCGGCCTGAGTCGAATCTGTCCAGTGTGTTCCAGGTTCGGGTCCGGAGACTCGAATCTGATTGAAGGCTAGTATGGTGTTGCCCTAATGAGCAGTTAACTGACATCGTTGATTCGAGTAAGTTCAGGCCTACTAAGTCAAGATCCCTAGGCAAATACATCAAAAATGTCCCAGATTCGAGTCCGGGGACTCGAGTTTGATTGAAAGCTGGTATGGTTTTACCCGAATGCGTAGTTAACTGAACTCAACTTTCTTCGAGTGAGTCAGGCCTGCCAAGCTATAATCCCCAGGCAAAAGTTGTTTCGAGTATGTTCCAGATTCGAGTCCGGGGACTCGGGTTTGATTGAAAGCTAGTAAGGTTTTACCCGAATGTGTAGTTAACCAGTTTTGAGTATTCTGGGCCTACTATGCTAAAATCCCCAAGATTGCATAAAAACATATATACTGTTCAGAAAAATAACACATGTGGAGTGCATCCATGATTCTCCGTAATCAAGCAAGCACTCGGGGCTACTGACATGGATATACCCTTCGGGTACCCCGACGTGAAGGTACCTGGTACAGGCGAAGCCCAGTAGAGGCCCAAAGTTAAAGAAGCCCGTGAAGAAAGAAGCCAGACGAAGAGAAGTTTCCTAAAATTAGATAAATCATAGTCGGTTAGAACTTTCCATATGTAAACCTAGTCGGTTACGTATCCAGGACCTGGCCTCCTATATAAAGGCCAGGAGGGTAACCGATTAGGTCAAGTAATTCATAGCCACCACAATCCCGACGAGACAAACAGCTCGCCGGACCCCTGTAACCGCATATTCACAAGATCAAATCCAGACAAGCAGGAGTAAGGGTTTTACCTCAATCGAGGGCCCCGAACCTGGGTAAACTCTCGCTTGTCAGCCGTCGAGTCTACCAGTACTACGTGTTCTCTACCACATAATCAACCCTAGGTACCTAACCATGGGATTTGCCGAGGACACCCCTCGTCAACTCCTCTAGGTTAACAGAGATACTTCCAGGGCCCACTCGGTATTACATATATATCCACTACGTTCTGCAGACAATGCACGGTGAAGTTACACTGTGTGGGATATCATAATACGGCAACGAGTAAATGGAACTTACTGGTAACGAGATAGACAAAGATGATGTGAATCAATCATTGATTGATTCATGGTATCATGCACGGATCTATATCTCGGGTGAAGTTCAGTATCGTGAGTAATGGGATTGATATATGATAATCAATAGTTCAACAGTAGAGTTATTCGCATAACGATAGCAGCCACACAGGACGTCCTTGGAACTGTCACTGGCCGGTGATTGGTTGATACCCAGCATATTATAGCTACCCGTTATCGGACCTGTAGGGTGGACACACTTAAGATATGATTGGTTAGTTGTGTTATATGGTTGGTCTGGAACATGGAGACAATATCATCGGCATGGTGCTTGCGTGATATGACATACCTTGTCAAGAGAGAAAGTTTGTGATACAAGTTACTATCACGGTCGGCGGACACTAGGTGTCCCGGATCATATGAAAGGTGTTTCATATGATAGGTAATTAATTCGGTGAATGTTCTGTAAAAGGAAATATTCAAATAAGAATTAATATGACAAAGTATTATTTAATTATGTGTTAATTAAATATTCATTTATTTAATTGATAAATAATTACGGGAAAAATATTAAAGCCACACCACCAAGTGATGGTGGGCCGAAGTGCCAACGGGGGAAACCCCGGCCGAACCCTAGTGGGCCGAAGGCCCACGGTGGGGTAAGGTGGCGACGACGGCGGCCAAGTGGCGGCTGGCCAGGCGGGCCCCACCCGCCAGGTCGGTGCGGCCCAAGGTGGGCCCCACCCGCCAGCCGAGCTAGGAAGGGAGATGGGAGGGGAGGAGTTGGAGTTCCACTCCAACTCCCTTCCCATGCCGAATTGGGCAAGGGGAAACTTTCCCCTTGTCCAAGTTGAGTTTGACAAGGAAAGGTTTTCCCCCTTGCCCAAGTCTCCCTACCCTTTGGCCTCCTTTATAAACCCCACCCCTCTAGTTGAAGAAAGACACAAGATTCACACAAGTTTCTCAACTAGACGAGACGCAAGTAGCTCTCAAGTTTATAGATCTCTTCTAGTTGGATTAGAGGGACCTCTAATTAGAGGCGACCTATCCAGTTAGACTAGATCTAATATCTCTCTCTCCTTCTCATGTGTTGAGATCTCCACCTTCCTATACACCAGTAGATTTCAAGCTTGGACGGCGAAGCCCTGCTGAACCTTTCCAGTGTACGTGTGCAAGCTCTCAGAGGGGTTCCTCGTCATAGACAGTGCACCCTTCAGCTGTTGAATCAAGGTGGTGAAGCGAAGGAGAAGAAGGCGTCGGAATCTCTCTACCAGGCTTGGTTGAGAAGAGACCGCGTACGGCTACATCGACTACTTCATCAACACGTTCTTCCGCAATCTACGGTGTTGGTAACATATACTAAACTAGATCTTTGGATCTTCGTATTCGCATGTATCTTGATAGTAGATCCTGGCAAGGGTTGCGTAGCAACACGTGAAAATTTTAATTTATCATACGCGCAACCCAACAATTTGGTGATAAGTTGAAATTATACGCCTTTTTTGTACTATTGAAATATAATCGATCGTAAAGTATATTTTACATATGATTCCAATCTGATATGCTCATTTGCAAAGCACTTGGTAGAATAGTTCATGCAACAAATCATATATATTTTTCAAATAAAGGTCAGACACAAAATCAAACATGGAAATCCCGTTAACACAGATCTGAGTTTAAACATTCACATGAGAGAGACTAACAACCAAAAAAATGCATGTCGGATTGGTGTATTTGTTCGTGTTAGAGCATCTACATCGGCGCGCCCAATACAGCGTCCGGCAAAGTTGCCGGACAGGCGTTGATGGGTGCGCCGGTAGCAGTTGCCGCCTATTGGGAGCGGCACGCCCCACCGGTCGCTCCCAATAGACGCTACCAATAGACCGACGCCACAAATTCAAATTCGAATAGACTTGGTTTGCACACCCAGAAAACGTCGCCAGGTTTCGGCGATCACATACAAAAGCATTGCCAGGCCCAGCGAAAATATTACAGAACGTCGATCAAGAGAATCAGTCGATCGTCAACATCGGCTCGAGGTGACTCCTCCTGTGTCTCAGTGTCTTGCCAGCCAGGCAGTTGCGGCGGCGCTGCGGCTACGTCGGAGGAAGTCCTGGTCGTCGTAGGCTCCACCCGTGGCGTCCATTGGCGCGGTGGTCGTAGGCTCCTCTATCATGCCCATCCGCGTTGGCTCCGCCGGAAGGACCCCCATCTCACGCAAGATGCGCTGCTGGCTGATCTGAAACCAAGCTCTCACCTCCGACGTGTAGGTGGTGAGCTCGGCGGTCATGTTCTTTGAGTCCTCCTTCATCTTTCGAGTGATGGATTGCGACGCCTCGGACATGGGCTGCATCCTCGCTGTGTCGGCTTGCATGACCGCCGCTTGGGCCTTGTCCCTCTTGACCTCGAGCCGCTCCTTCTCGAGCTTGATCTTCTCCTTCTCGAGGGCGACCTTCTCGTTGTGCTTGCTCCTCCGGCGCGTCCGGCGTCGCAGTTTCTTTTGCTGGGCGACATCGGCGATGAACGTAGAATGGTGGGAGAGGCGGGAACCAGGAGCGCAAGGGGAGACAAATGGCGGGAGAATGAAAATGGTGGGAGGGAGGGGAAAGTGATAGCGAGCGAAAGCGTCCGTGCCGCTGACGCGACGGGCCTGTCCGTCAGGTTTTTACGAGGCGCGCGTTGCCGCGGTTGTCGGCGCGCCCGGTTGCGTCCCTAGAAGCTGGGCGCGAAGCGGGGTTGCCGGACGTTCTATTGGGACGTGCCGGCAACTTTTTTGTATTGGGCGCGCCGGTGGAGGGTTTTTTCGTGCCGGCGCGCCCAAAACGTCTATTGGGAGTGGAGTTGGGCGCGCTGCTGGAGATGCTCTTATATACATGATATTAGAACATTAGTCGAGTTGGTAATGCAAACTATTTTTTAAATATTCAATATTTTTTGAAATAATGGGTCAAAATAGTACAATGGTTAATTCTTTTGATGGACCCATTTTCTCTAGGGCCCAGGGCGGTCACCCTCTTTGCCCGGGCTATGTGCCGACCCTGCATGCCACAAATCCAGCGAAAACTTAATATTTTCACACGTCGAAACATAACACACCGTCTTGTCGTCATTCTGGCATGATTAACGGGACGGAATCATTCATACTTTCTAAGACACACGAAAACCTAGAGCTGCATATGTCGTACATAGGCAGGAAACACATATGCTCACACATGCTTGCTCGAATGAACGCTACCCGCTTCACTAGCTAGGTTCGTCGGAGCATTACGACAGAGGCGCCATGCATGACTAGGTAGAGGTAGCTTCATCTTGACAGATCAACTCATTCCTCCTAGCCAACACAACATTCTCTCTTGATTTTTCGCATTTCTGCCAGGGGGTCTATACTTTAGAACCAGTCCACCTTGTCAAGCCAACATTCTGTCTTGAGCAACAGGGTTCAGGCCCGTGACTGCATTGGTTGCAGTTAACAAACCGCTCTATTTGTGTGGACTAGCTTAGCTTGTCTTGGATTACTATTTGCTGACTCATGAGAGTCCATGAGTTGGTTTACATTGGTTAATTAGCTGGATGCAGATTTAGGTTCATAGCATTATATTGGAGGTACATACACAATGCATGAACAACATAACTTCAATAGATGGGTTCGAATTATGCGAGAATAACACTACAAATAAAATATTTGGTATAAATATCATTATTATTTCAACAAATAGTACTAAAACAGCATTGAAACTATTAGAAAACCAACGCTATGTATGTATATGGTGTAAACTATTATACCGTATCTAGGGATTGGCAACCATCACCACCCCTAGATCCGCCTCTTTCTAGTTTTTTCTACCACTATAGTTGTCTGCCAAGAATAATATAATGCATTTTTTATAACTGAGAGCATGCGTGACTGTTTATATTTTTTCTGGAGGATTTCTAGCTCCCAATCGATGATTTCTTGTCAAGTCACTAGTGGAAACATGGGCTTTGGTGGAGAGGGGTGTTGGGCTCTAGTCCCGGGCGTGGTTCGATCCCGGACTAGAGGAGGGAACTAGTACCGGGCCGGCTGCTCCGACGCTGCGCAGGTCGGGTCCCGGGTTGTAGAGCACCTCTAGTTTCGGGCCGTGATACCACCCGGGACCGAGGCAGTCAGCGGCAGGGTGGAGACAGGAGGGTGGACCTTTCGTCTCGGGCCGTGGTACAGCCCGGGAGTAGAGGTCCCGCTATATCATCTCCCACCCCGGGCCAGCCACCATTTTTGAACTCTCATATCATCTCCATTGTTTCCTCTCTCAAGTTTAAGTGTAGCCCCATTTTTTTTCAAGATTTGTCAAGATAGACGGCACCCATCTCTCCAAGGGTTAGCAACACTTGATCCTTTCACCCGGCGGCTGAATTTTAGCCATTTCCATACAAGTTTAGCTCATTTCATTTTTATAGTGCTACCTAGGTGTTTGATGAAATGCCTAAGCTAGGTAGTTTATTTTTTTATGTATTTTGAGCTCAAATTAATTTATTATTTGTGGATTTTAGTGTCGTCTCGGTCCTCACCGCCGTCGATAGCCCCCGCCATCCCGTGACCGGCACTACCTCGGTGAGCCTCTTCTTTTATCTGTTATTTTACAAAATTACTTGTATGATTTGAATGCATAATTATTTTCTTGTATAATTTTCTTATGTTTTTTATGTATAGTGTCATGGTTTTGATATCCGTCCCCGTCGGCCCTCGTTCGGTCTATGATTCGGATGTGGTATATTTTTATCACTATTTATTTTGTTTCGTGTTTATAACAATCATACCGACCAAATTGACATAGATATATTTTTATTTAGGATGTAGTTGAACTGCAAATTCCAGCCGACCCTATTGTAGAGTTTTAAAAAAAAGAAAACAACGATTTGAAATAAAAATTGAAGATAAATGAAGATCTTCGTCTCCAATGCCTAGAAGAGAAGATGGTATTGGACTTGAAGATTGCCGACATCGTTGATGCTCACGGGGTCGAGCTTACCGATGTCGTCGCTGTTCACGAGATGAAGATGGATGCAATGCGCTTGAAGCTTAGAAAGATTAGAAAATATGTCATTAGTCAAGAGGCTTGGTATCATTATGCTGTTGGTTCAATAGTTACCTTAGTTGCGATTCTGATCGTATTTGTTGTTGGATTTAAATTCTTTAGATAGTTGTATTCTAGTTTCAATTAATTTATGTTTTATGAGAACTATGTATTACATTTGGTCACTACTATACTTTGGTTTTAATGTGATGAACTTGTATTAATGAATATGATATGTTTCCTATTATGTTGGTTTATCGTAATGGGTTTTAGCGGTGATTTGCAGATGAGTCATCCGTGGATGTACGCTGACCGACGCTCTAAAGAGTACATGGATGGCGTGCAATCTTTTCTCAATATGGCTAAGGATAACAAGGGCCCAATGGTTTTATGTGTTGTCCATGCAAGAAATGTCAGAATGAGAAGGATTACCCTAACACAGACATAATTCACCTCCACCTGATAACTTCTGGTTTCATGCCCGGCTATAATTGTTGGACCAAGCACGGAGAAAAAGGGGTTATGATGGAAGATAACGAAGAAGAAGAGAACGATGACAACTACATGTACCCTGAATATGTTGGTAACCCAACAGGGGAAGCTGATGATGAAGAGGTATCAGATGATCCCATCATACATGATGATTTACGTGGGGTCATCGTTGATGCACATACCCTAGCAGAAACTACACTTGAGAAGTTGAAGTTGGAGCGCATGTTAGAGGATCACAAAACAAAGTTGTACCCAACTTGCGAAGATGGCAACACAAAGCTCGGTACCACACTGGAATTATTGCAATGGAAGGCAGCGAATGGTTTATCTGACAAGGGATTTAGGAGTTTACTGAAAATAGTGAAGGACAAGCTGCCGGCTGGTAACGAATTACCCGAGAGTGCGTATGAAGCAAATAAGATATCTGCCCTCTAGGATTAGATGTGCAGAAGATACATGCATGCATTAATGACTGCATCCTCTACCGCGGTGAGAAGTATGAGAATTTGAATGAATGTCCGGTATGCGGTGCATTGCGGTATAAGAGCAGAGCAGATGACCCTGTCGATGTTGAGGGCCTGCCCGCCAGGAAGAAGGTTCCTGCCAAGGTTATGTGGTACGCTCCTATAATACCACGGTTGAAACGTTTGTTCAGAAACAAAGAGCATGCCAAGTTGTTGCGATGGCACAAAGAAGACCGCAAGAGCGACGAGATGTTGAGACACCCGGCTGATGGGTCGCAGTGGAGAAAAATCGATACAGAGTACAAGGAATTTGCACGTGACCCAATGAACTTAAGGTTTGGTCTTAGCACGGATGGCTTTAATCCTTTTGGGGAGCAGAGCAGCAGTCATAGCACCTGGCCTGTGACTCTATGTATCTATAACCTTCCTCCTTGGTTGTGCATGAAGCGGAAGTTCATTATGATGCCAGTGCTCATCCAAGGCTCGAAGCAACCCGGTAACAACATTGATGTCTACCTGAGGCCATTAGTTGATGAACTTTTACAGTTGTGGAGTGGTGAAGGGGTACCTGTGTGGGATGAGTACAAACAAGCGGAATTTAACCTACGAGGGTTGTTGTTTGTAACCATCAATGATTGGCCTGCTCTTAGTAACATTTCAGGACAGTCGAACAAGGGATACAATGCATGCACACACTGTTTAGATAGCACTGAAAGTATATATGTAGGTAACAAGAATGTGTACCCGGGTCATTGTCGATTTCTTATAACTCAGCATCCCCTAAGAAAGAAAAGCAAGCAGCAGCATTTCAAAGGTGAGGAAGATCGCCGGCCGAAGCCACCCCTCCAAAGTGGTGAAGATATATATGATGCGGTCAAGGATTTAGATGTAATCTTTGGAAAGGGTCCTGGCGGACAGTCTGTTCCGAATGACGCTAACAACCACGTTCCCCTGTGGAAGAAGAAGTCTATATTTTGGGAACTACCCTATTGGAAAATCCTAAAGGTCCGCTCTGCAATCGACGTGATGCACGTGATGAAGAATGTTTGCGTGAACCTGATAGGCTTCTTGGACGTGTATGGGAAGGCAAAAGATACTCCGGAAGCACGAGAGGACCAGCAACTTTTGAAAGACCCAAAGAACCTGCATCCAATGAGGACGGATAAAGGACGTCTACGTCCTGCTAGCTACGTTCTTACCAAAGAAGAGAAGGAGATATTTTTTGAAGTCTTGAGCAGTATGAAGGTCTCGTCTGGCTTCTCGTCGAATATAAAGGGAATAATAAATATGGCAGGGAAAAAGTTCTAGAACCTAAAGTCTCATGACTGCCATGTGCTGATGACTCAACTGCTTCCGGTTGCATTGCGGGGGCTTCTACCGGAAAATGTTCGAGTATCCATTGTTCAGCTATGTGCGTTCCTCAATGCAATTTCGCAGAAGTCAATCAGCCCAACCACTCTATTAAGGTTACAGAAGGATGTGGCTCAATGTCTCGTTAGTTTTGAGTTGGTGTTCCCACCATCCTTCTTCACTATTATGACACATCTCCTAGTACACCTGGTCGACGAGATTCACATTCTGGGTCATGTATTTCTACACAATATGTTCCCCTTTGAGAGGTTCATGGGAGTGTTGAAGAAGTATGTTCATAACCGTGCTAGGCCAGAAGGAAGCATCTCCAAAGGGCATGTCTACCAAGCCAAAAAAAAAAGAAAAGATAAGGAAGTGAATACATCAGCCGATGAGCCAAAGCGCCACATTGTTCTTTCAGGGAAAAGAACCATCGTGGGAGTGGATGACAAGACAGACATGTCAGAAGATTACGACAAGTTTCATGAAATTCCGCCCTTCAAAGTGACCACTGACCCAAGTCTCAAGTTATATGCAGACCCTTGTCCATGGTTACGGAGCGATCAGAAGAAAGGGTCTCACAAAAAGAAAAAGCGAAGACTAAATAGGGATGTTGTTCATGATGTGTAATAATTTATTAAACTTTTATATAATTTATAGTATGGAGGACAAGACAGACATGTCAATGATATCAAGCGTATGGCGGTGGCGGAATGTAGTACTTGATTTATAAATTTTTGAATTGATTTTAAATTAAGCGTATGTAGTACTTAATTTAAAACCAAGCGCATGTGATACTTTATTTTAAACCAAAACAGAAAACAAGAAAATGAAAGCAGTTTTTACTTAATTTAGACAAGTAAATCAAAAGATATAAAAAAGTAAGAAACCAGAAAATTAAAAAAAAATAACATCTAGTACATTATTACACATGATCTAATGTCTCACAAGCGCTTGAAAGAAACACACCCCTGATCCAACATCACTAACATTATTCTACATAAACGGACTTGCTGGCTCGAAGGCCGTAGGATTAGGGGGAACGGCGGGAGGAACCAGCCCCGTGGGCGGCCGCCCGGTTCTCGCGCGCACGTTTGCGGCGGAGGGCAAGATCCATGGAGGATGAGTCTTTCAGCGCCCAATCCAGCTCGGAAGCCTCCTTCGCCTTGAGCTGGTAGGAAGTCTTGGCTCGCTGGACAGGGTAGTCGCGGACAGACTGGAAGGAGGCTTACATGGCCTCCTGTATCTGCAACCCACAACCCTCTTCCCCGTCGTCGCTCCAGTCGAAGTCGTCGTCCTCCTCCGCGGGAGGAGCGGCGGTGCCTGGTGGAGGTGCAGCGGCGCCAGGTGGAGGTGCGGCGGCACCTGGTGGAGCAGGAGGCCGATAGCTGGGCATTCCTCTCCACGTCGGGCTCGTGGGCATACGGCGGGATAGGCTCCCGCGGTTGCGCCCAAGCGCGCTCTGCCGAGCACGCTCGACCTCATCCAGAAGGCGCTGCGGCGGGCGTGGCGGATCCATCTCGTGGAGACGATGCGTTCGTGGCTAGGAATGTTGGATTAGGGTTTACCCCGTCGGCGACAATATATAAAGACCTCCAGGGCAGCGCTGGGGGAGGACACGTGCCCAGGGCAGCGCTGGGGGAGGACACGTGTTGTGACCGCAAAGCCCGTCCTTTAGTCCCGGTTGGTGCCAACCGGGACTAAAGAAGCACACGGATCGTGTGTTTCTTTCAAGCGCTTGTGAGACATTGGATCAGGGTGTGTTTCTTTTGAGGGATTGTGAGCTGTTGGATCAGCAGTATCACGACCACTTCGTGAGCCACATGACCCGGTTGCTGTTACCAACCGGGACTAAAGAAGCACACGTACCCTATATATAGCCCCCTCCTCAGACAGGTTACTCACTCACACAAAACATTCCAGCGTCACTCGGAGAGGCATCTTTGGGCAACCAGCGGCAAGACGTCTCTGATGACCTGCGACCGTTCCAAACGGTTGCAGATCATCAAAGATGTCTTGCCGGACGGTTGTAGATCATCAGAGACATCTTACCGCTGCTTGGATCGAAGTGGTGCTCAAACACAAAACATTCGGGTTCCCTAGCTATAACCCATTTCTTCAAGATGAAAACTCCCATTTCGTGTATTAACCCATTTCTTCTAGTGGAAACTCCCATTTCATGAAATTCCGCCCTTCAAAGTGACCACTGACCCAAGTCTCAAGTTATATGCAGACCCTTGTCCATGGTTACGGAGCGATCAGAAGAAAGGGTCTCACAAAAAGAAAAAGCGAAGACTAAATAGGGATGTTGTTCATGATGTGTAATAATTTATTAAACTTTTATATAATTTATAGTATGGAGGACAAGACAGACATGTCAATGAAATCAAGCGTATGGCGGTGGCAGAATGTAGTACTTAATTTATAAATTTTTGATGTAGCATCAAACTTTGTGATGTGAAATGATCCACTGCACATGTAGTACTTGATTTATAAATTTTTGAATTGATTTTAAATTAAGCGTATGTAGTACTTAATTTAAAACCAAGCGCATGTGATACTTCATTTTAAATTAAGCGCAATTTTTACTTAATTTAGACAAGTAAATCAAAAGATATAAAAAAAGTAAGAAACCAGAAAATTAAAAAAATTAACCTCTAGTCCCGGGCCGTGCGACCACCCGGTACTACAGGTTCCTTGGGCTTGGCGCACAAATTTTCGTGGCCCTGAGGGACCTCTAGTACCGGGTGGTAACACGGCCCGGTACTAGAGGGTCTCTAGTACCGGGTGGAGCCACGGCCCGGTACTAGATGCCTTTTTGGCGCTACTTCTACTGGCTCGGCCCGAAAATTTGCCCAAGTCCAGCAAATCGACGCTCCGCCTCCGGGCTCCAGACGACGCCGCCCCCTGCGCTGCCAGCCTGCCGGATTTCGTCCCCGCGCCACTGCCGCCCTCACCGTGGTCGCCGTCCTGCTCCTGCTCCGGGCGCGGCCGTCCCCGCTCTTCCCCCGAGCAAGATCGTCATCCCCCGAGCAAGCAAAGCTCGCCCCCGACCCACGGTACTATGCTCGTCCCCTGACCAACTACTCTCTCCCTCTCTCGAATCTAGCGCGCGGCGGCGGCGGCGGACCCTAACCACGGGGCCGGCGCCGGAGTTGGCAAACAAGAACAGATTTTTAGGGCCTAAGGGCCGATTTCATTATAATTAAGCCACAAACGGCCGATTACATTGGGGGAGGCCATTAATAAGGCCATTACATTGGAGGGGGAGGGGGGTCGTCGCTGGTGCCGGTACCGCCTAGTCGTCGAGGACGATGAAGGGCGGCGGGGTCCAGAGGTGCTCCGGTGGCGCCTGCTGCTACGGTGGCGCCTCCTGCTGCTCCGGCGGCGCCTCCTGCTCCTGCTCCTGAGCCGCCGACCAGCTCCCGCCCGTAAAGACCCAGGACTGGCCAACAAGGCCGGGAGGCAGGAGGCGGCGGAAGGTCCTGCTGCTGCTCGCGTTCCATGGCGTAGTGCCACGGCTCGACCTCGTCGGGGTCGTAGTACTGCGGTGGCGGCGACATCAGGGCCGCGGCCGCATCAGCCTGGACCTAGGCCATCACCTTCTCCACGCTTGATCTCATCCTCGACGAGGGTGCGGTTGGAGGCCTCGTAGGCGGCCTGCATGTCCAGGTCGTTGTCGTCCTCGGGGACCTCCTCCTCGAACCACAGCGCGTCAGGCAGCGCTGGGTAGGCGGATTGGAAGGTGCGGGCGCCGGGGCGAAGTAGGAGTGGCGGCGGTCCTCGTGCTCGTCCTTGAGCCACTGCTCCCAGTGAGGGGAGTCCGCCGCGTAGGCGGGGTCGTTGCGGAGCGCCGGAGGGAGGAGGCGGCGCCGGCGCGGGATCGCCGGCACCGAAATCCTCTGCGGGTTCAGGTGCCAGCCCTCGGGGAGGTGGACGTCGTTCCACTCCAGCGTGGCGGCGTTGTCCTAGTGCCACTGGCACTCCGACTCCGGCACGTAGCGTCGGCGCCGGATCCTCCTCCCTCCGGCGGTGGTGGTGGTTCGCGACGGCGCGTCGGGTGCGTGGGCGACCTGCACCGGTGGCGTGGTCCTCCGCACGCCCCGCGGAACGACGCCCAAGGCCGCCGGCGGTGGAGGCGGTGGAGAAGCGTGGCGACGGCTGGAGGACTCGCCGGCCTCGTTCTTCGGGGACTTCCCGAACCAGCGTGACATGGCGGCGAGGGCACTGGACGGGCGGAGGGGAACCGTCGGGCGGAGGGAAACCGTGGGAGCGGAGTGGAGTGTCCACATCCGCATGGGCGCGTCCCTTTTTAAAGACCTGGACCGTCGGGAGGGGAACCGGCACTGGCAAGTGGGCCAGGAGCATTGACTCCGGGGTGGGCGGGGGCTGTTGGGCTCCGCATTGACCACGGGGGTGCAGGCGAGGCGGCCGGGTGGGAACACGAGGCGGGGAGGTGAAGACGAGGTGGGGCGAGAAACGAGGCAGGGCGGCGGGTCAGAACTGGGTCGCTGGCAGGTGGGCCAGCATTGACCACGCGTGGCCAGTGGGCGGTCACACGAGGCGGTGGGGCGGGTAGGCGCTGGCAGGTGGGCCAGCGATGACCAGGTTCTGGCCCAAATTTGGGCTGGGCTGGGATTGGGACAGCCTATGTTTTTTTGAAAGATTTTTTTCTTTAGATGCAATATTAAATTGTTTTTGTTGCATATTTGTATAGTTCCCTCTTTTGAATTATTGTACTAATGCTATTATTGTTTTTATCTTTTTTTTGTATTAGTTAAACAATGGATGTCGATGCTCCCTTCGTAACGAGAGAAGGGGAAGAAGAGATACTTTCCTACATTTTGGAACCCGGTGAATTTCGGCATCCCAGGGAAGGAGCTGAAGATGAGGACTCGGAAATTGGTGGACCCACGCCGTCTGGCGAGGTATATTAAGCCTATGTTGAGCAGATGCAATAACTGATTTTTGCATATATATGTATTCACACATGTTTCATATTTTCAGACCTCCGCATCAAACCAATCCACTAAACGAGGCCATGCCCAAGGGATGGGCAAAGATGAGCATCTCACAATTGACGAGGTGAATGCAACTACTGGCCAACCACTGGCACCCGTGCCGAACGCAATTAAGTTTGTATATCAATGCGGAGTCACTGTCAGGGACAACGTTTATATCAGCACTCAGGAATGGATTAAGCCAAAGTTAGAGGGAGTTAGTTACATCGACAAGAGAACCAAAGATGTGCTTTGGAACAAGCTCATTGCACATTTCACCCTGCCGGTCTTGGAAGATGAGGTGAAGACAAAAAAAAATGACGGACAAAGTCAAGCATTTCGCTCTTAAGAAGATGGCTCAACAATTCAATAACTACAAGAACAAATTATTCCGTGAGTGGGCAGAAGATGGGAAACTTCCGGATTTCACCAGCACACGAGAGAGGCAGCGGCCTCACTGGCCTGCATTTCTGGAGTACAAGAAATCAGAACGATCTAAGAAAAGGTCGCAAACGAATAAGAATAATGCAGCGAAAAAGAAGTATCACCATAAGATGGGGCCAGGTGGCTACCGAGTTGCCGAGCCTAAGTGGGAAAAAATTGAGTCCGAGTTGCGTGCAAAAGGGCTGACCCCGGTCACAGAGGAATGGGACAGAAGGATAAGGAATTGGCTACTTGTGCATGGAGGGGAGTATGACATGGAAACAGGAGAGTTAATAATTGATGAAAGCAAAGTAGTCAACGGAGCCCAAAAAAAATTTATTGACTTAATTGCCAAGTCTAAAGAGGGAAAGTTTATTTCCGACAGAGAGAAGGACGAGCTGTTAGAGGCCCTCGGGACCAAAGAAAAAGGAGGATCAACACGAGGCTTAGGAGAAGTGCCATGGATTGAAGGGTTTCCCGAGGACCGTGCCTCTTATAGAAGCCGATTGAGAGCAAAGAGGAGGAAGGAGCAGCAGGAATCAGACCGGTTGATGATCTTAGAAAGAAATCATGATCAGATGGTTTCTCTCTATAAGGAGTAGCAGAAGCAAATAGATCAAATGCGTGAGCAAGGGGCCCAACTCTTCAGCTGAACAAGCGAGTCAAGGCGGCCCATCGCATCGCAGAAGCAGCGTGGCTTCCTCGTTTGGTCGGTGATGATGAGACAAGTTACCCCGTGGATTATATCACGAGAAAACAACTTGTGAGCTGCATGTCCCAGTATTTAACCTATCCATGAAGGCGGCGGACGGCTATGCATTCTCCATTGACTCTACAGCATCGTGGCTTGGCAATGCCATTCCAGATGGATTTGCTCGTGTCGGCGTGGATCAAGTTGTACAAGGATATGAATCACTGAACCTTGAGTTCCCAAGAGCTGATGATGAGTCGGTGCTAGGGGACGTCGTGGGTGGTCTAATTCTATGGCGGAAGAAATACATCAAGTTTGAAGGTTGGGCGCCAAGGCCACCATCGTCTCCGCCAATTCACGATCACCACCTGATGATGATCAAGGGGACGACAACCATCAGTCGCCTCTGCATCAGTCTCGCTCCGCCGCTGCGTGAGCCGGCTCCACCGCCGCGTCAGCCCACTCCGCCGTTGCATGAGCCGACTCCACCGCCGCATGAGCCGACTCCTGAGCCCCGACATAGGAAGGGCGCCACTTCGTCGTCCATGGGATTCGGGCGAGACCCCCGACGTTCGCCCCTCCCAAAAGTACCCAAAAGCCTTGACGACCTCAGAGCTTGTGACATGACTAAAGAGTAATTGGATGCGTGGGTGGATGCAGACACAAAAAGACAGCTTGCACAAAAAAAGCCCGAGGAAAGCAAACATTTACTGCAAAGGAAAACAAGTGGGCTATTGGATTCATCACGGAACCATCGCAATATGAGAAAAATAGCCAGATAACTATTTACGAGCTCTGAGTAAAAGTAGTAGTTCTCCCAAGACGAGAAGTAGTAGTGCCAGAGGGAAAAGAGACGTTGCCCAGCTCGAACAACAGGCAAACCAGTCGATAGCCCCGCTCGTAGTTATACCCAGTGGTCATGGCTCCGTGACGGACCTAATTCCTACTTTATCCTTGAAGAAGGACTTTGCTGCAGATGCTGGTATTACTCTTGCTCAACTGGACAACGAAAATCTCTTTCCGTCTGATGTAGATGATTCATGGAAATGGAAATGTGGGAGGTCCCTGCTGCGAGGTGATCAGATAAAGTGTTTACCGACATGTATGCGACAACTCCATAGTTGGTACATAAAAATCACAAAGGAATTTGATGACTTTTTGATCTGTGTGAAAGTTACAAAAAATCATTTCGGGTGAAGACATGTTCATAATTCAGCTCGAAGAACTCGGGTACTTATACAACCTTGACTCCCTCGACTTGGCTCTCGTCGGTGCCTACTGTCTGTAAGTGATTCAATTCATTTATTTCCAAAAAAGATAAAGTCTTTAGCTCTCAGCTCGTTCATTGCCATCGCTAATTATGCTCACTACGGTATTATGCAGAATGAAGAGTGATGAATGTGGTAGAAAGGGCATCTATGGCTTTGGGTTCGTTAACCCAGTACGAGTTAATGCAAGGACACAAAAAAACCACGTGAAGGACACGGAGAAGAACTTGCTAAATGCCCTAATGAAGCAACATTTCAACACGGAGATAATGTTTCCTTACTTTTTCAGGTAAGAGAGTGTTACTCGTTTGTACAAATTACGTGTAACTGATGAGTTACTGACGTGTATATAATCATGCGCAGCGATCATTACATTCTGCTAGTCATTGAAGTTGATAGATCAAGAGTTCAAGTCTACGACTCATTGGACTGGCCTGAGGAGAGGTACCAAAGCATTCTAGATACGCTCCAAAGGTAATTTCAAACATTATCGCACTATATCAGTCTCTCTTATTGATTTCAGAGATAACAAGCAACTAATAACTCATTTATTGTTTTTTTGCTGGCAGGGTTTGGAAACAATTCAAAGCGAGGACAAAGGGTTCAGGTTCATTTGAAGAACAACTGACTTTCGTTCACCCACAGGTAGGTAGTACGGTCTAGCTATGTTCGCGCATCTCTTTATTTATTGTTTTCAATACCACTATATGTTGACTATGATTTGATTGAATTCTATTCTCGTAAAGTGGATCGAGAGGCAACCACAAGGGACCAATTTCTGTGGATATTTCGTTTGCGATGGATTCGTCATTCGGTCACTGAGCGGGACCCAATGAAATTTTTAGACGTACGTGAACAATCATATTCATCAATTGATCTCCAGTGTCATTCATAATTTTTGATAGTCATGATTAATATTCGTATTGATCTCCTTCTTTTATAGGCAGAGCCATTGCGCGAGAGTATGCCACTAAAGAAGCGCTTTCAAGCACTAGCAGAGGAACTTGCAGGGTTTCTGCTCAGCGAAGTCATACCTACAAAAGGAAAATGGAGAATAGCGGTGAAGTCCCGGTTATGATCTTTCCGTGTAACCGAATAGACGGGCTCTAGTCCCGGTTATGATCTCCACACACGTGTAATCGAATAGACGGGCTCTAGTCCCGGTTATGAGCACCTCCATGTAACCATAGACGTGAACATATTTTATTTATGAACATTTTGATATGTTATATGTAGTTTCTGTTTTTAATTAATTAAACGCATATTTTTTTTGCACCATTTCAATATTAAATTGGAGGAAAAACAAAAATTACAGGCTGCCACGCGGAGGTCCTTGGTCCCGGGTCGTATGACCCATCGGGACTAGAGGTCCTCCACCACGCCCGCGCCTCGGCGGCCACGTGGGAGCATGTTGTTCCGGGTCGTAACGGACCCGGTACTAGAGGGGCCTCTAGTGTAGCCTTGCTAGTCCCGGGTGGACACCCGGTACTAGAGGCCCTTACGACCCGGGACCAGTGGCCCTGTTTCCACTAGTGAGTCTTGGTTGATGGAGTCGAATGTCAACACGCGCTTCACGCGCTGGCGTTATATAAAGCCTTAACAAGAAACTAGTCGATTGAGACCCAAAAATACACCTTTTCTCGAGGGATACTTTTATTCATGGTTGTTCCTAACTAAACAATGATTTCTATATGTAGTAGAACATTCATTTTGTATTAAAAATTAATTTGTCTCAAGCATTTGAGTTCGGCTGTCAATGCAGAAAAAATGAGTAGAACTTTAACATCCACCAACACTAGTTTTCTGTATTCCATGGTCTATGGGTACACTTTGGTTTTGAGCATGATAGGACCGACGACGCATGGCAGATTCATTGTGAATGGGTGGTTCCCTCATGGGTTTGGTAAAGCTCGACCTGATGCAATGCAACTTGTCGGGGGTTACCCCCGGTTAGGCTAAAGATGAGGTAAAGACATGTAAGGTTAAGGCTGTAAGCCATCCGAGGTAGCAATTAAGCAAAGACGCAGGAGGCGTCATCCGACATAAGGTGAACGTCGGAGGAATCATCGAGGTATAGCCTCCGAGGTATGAACCTTGGGCAGTCAACTAGTTACCACAAGGACAAGGTGTTATCTACCGAGGTATAGGATCCGGAGTATCCCGAGCCAAGATGAAGCGTGGCCCGACGTATAAGTGACCGGCCAGCCGAGGTTAGCAGCAAGTATCGAGGCATGTCAGAGGAGTCACGGGCGCCGCAGAGTCCGTAGCCCCAAACGTCAGAGGACGGCGAGGTCCGTCCACGGGTTTCCCGGAAGCTCGGGGGCCTAGGAGCTGACTCGGCTATTTCGGGAAAGGTCTACAGGCTAGACCTCGGCAGGCTACTGAAGTATGACCGGAAGAGGAAAGCTAGGCCTGGCTGGCCTGACAGTTCGGCCGTTGAGCTGGCAGGAGGCAGAGGCTTGTCTTCTACCTTTTGGCCATGCCATTGTCAGTTGTAGGCAGGGGTAAAAATGTACTTCGGCCTGTGTATATATGCGGCATCTCTACCTCCAGGGAGGAGGACGGCGAAACCCTAGCTCATTTCCCCCTTCATAGTTTCATCTTCCATCTAGAGCTCTCACTTGGAGCACATACAGCTCGAGGAGCACCTTGTACCTAGAACTACACTGATATATTGAGAGAGGAAAGGCAGGAGTAGGGGTTTTACTTCCTCACGAAGGCCCCGAACCTGGGTACATCGTGGTGTCTTTGTGTTCTTGGCTTTCTTGGTTCTTGTTCATGTTCTTGTGGTTTCTTGCATGTTCTTGCTTGTGCACATCTTGAGTGCATAAACCCTCCCCGGATTCCCCCAACGACCATTCGGCCCCAACTAAGCCATACCCATGGCATCTGCCGTGATCCCACCACGACAGTTGGCGCCCACCGTGGGGCAGATTGAGGCGTTGGGTGGAGTTTCCATCCGGACGGGCTCCTCTGAGTGTGTTCTTTCTGGCCTTGTTGCCAACATCGGCGAGTTTGCCTTTGTGAGTGACAATGCGGGTTGCTTCGCCGGCAAGCCTTTCCCCACCAATGGTTTCCTCATGATGCTCGGCAGTTTTCCTACATACGTTGCTGTCGAGGTGGTTCGCGAGTACCCGGAGCAGGTGCTCGTGGACGACGAAACTCCACTCCTGGCGGCTTTGGGCCAACGTGTTACTCGCCCTCCGAGGTGTGTGGAGGTGATGGTGGCTGGTACCCAGCCTGCAGCTAGCAAGGCGGATGCTGGCAAAGTCGCGCTAGCCGAGGTGGACGACGCCAACCGCTGCCTGAGAAATCAGGTCGGGCGGGAAGTTTCCGTACGAGAAACTAGTCAGAATGAGCAGTTGGGCATGCCAAGGGAAGAGTTTCCCTTAGAATCTATCGTTGATAGGTTAGCTCGGCCACTCGCAGTAGAGGCAAGTGTGGAGCATACGGTGGCCGGGTTAGAGGCAGAGCGCCAGAGAGTGATGAGAGAAGCTCGGTTGCTGGCCGAGGCTAGGCAGCAGTTCGATATGGAGCAGAAGGAGTACAATGCTGCACATGGTATAGAGGATGGTTTCACTCCGGTTGTGCGGCGTAAGAAAGCTGCTCTGTCAACCGAGGCAAGGACCTCTATGAGGAGATGGTAGGGCTGCAGTCTCGAGCTCGATAAGGCAACAAGTAGCAGGTCGGCTACTGGTAGGCCGGTGTATAGTTCACCAGCCAAGAACCTTAGAGCAGCCGAAGCAGTAAGGGCCGGGCTATCGGAGTTGACCGGAGATGCATGGCGTGAGCAGCAGAAGCGGCTCAATGAGTTAGTGCATGTGGCCAGCAAGCAAAATGAAGCCCTCCGCAAGGCCGGGCTTGGCGGTTCGCAGGCGGTCCATTCGATTAGGCCAGTTAGCCAGGGTCCAAGGGGCAAGCCTCGTCTCCACACGTCGGAGGAGCCGATCGTGCCCGGAGTGTCACTTCAGGTCGGAACAAGGAGATGCAGCTGCAAGTGTACGATCCGGTGTTAGCTGGGAAGCAAAAGGTCGGTGACGCTAGCCGAGCCAATGGAGACCCCGGCCCAGGTGATGCAAGCCGAGCTAAAGGCCGTTCAGCTCAGGGAAATCAGAACGGTGGGCAAGCAGCGTCGGCTGGCCGAGGTAAACCACCTCAGCCCCCGAGGCATCAGCAGCAACCCCGGCCGCAGGAGCAGTATCAGCAAGAGCCGGAGTATGTTCCGCAGCCGAAGAACGTCGGTCGAGGTGGCGACCGATATGATGATGGAAATTCAGCCATGGAGCGGGCTGGATTCTATAGAGTGGATGGTGCATTGGGAGAGCGTATCGGAGCTCGGACGTTGCCTACAGGTGACGCGCTACAAGCTAGATCGGATTTACATGTCCGAGAGTTGGAGAGGAAGGCCCTCCTGGTCCGGCGTGTTTTGGACCTCGGATCATGAAGGAACCACCTCCACCAGTGTCTCAGTTTCAGTTGGGTCGGAGTACCAGGCCGTACAATGGGAGCACCAAGCCGCAAGATTGGCTAGCTGATTATGTTTCAGCAGTATACATTGCGGGGGCAATCGCCGATGGGCGGTCCGGTATCTCCCGCACATGTTGGAAGGTCCTGCTCGGATCTGGCTGAACAATCTGCCGGAGAATAGCATCGATTGCTGGCTGGATTTAGAGGAGGCATTCAATAGCAACTTCGCCAGCACTTACAGAGGCCAAACCGACCTCAGCTTTTGCAGGCGTGCAAGCAGGAGGACAATGAGACTGACCGAGAATTCTTGACTCGGTGGAGCAATGTTCGGAACTCCTGTGAGGAGTTATCGAAGCACAGGCTATAGCGTGGTTTGCTGATGGATGTCGGTATGGTAGCATGTTGTGGCAGAGGCTCCAGAGAGATATGCCAAAGACTCTGGCCGAGACGATTCGGATAGCTGATTCCTATGCCCTTGGCGATCCGATGCAGCCTCTGCTGGATGGGAATGCCCGGAACAGGAGGAATCCGATGAACAACGCAACAACGGACCGAGGTTTGATAACCGTCAAGAGTTCGGGCAGAAGAGGAGAGAACCAGATTTCCAAGTCAATGCTGTAAACCCAAGTCAGTCCGGACCTGGAGGCGCCCAGAAACCGAAGACTGAGGGTCAGGCGTGGACTCCGAACCAGAACCAGAATCAGGGAGGTGGTGCGAAGCAGTGGCAGGAGGCCGGACCACCTGTGACTTACGAGTCATTGGTGAATGGACCATGTATCTATCATGGCAGGAATGGCAAACACCCAACCATACCACTCTGCAGTGTAGTTTTCATCACCGAACCGCTGCAGAAGGGGCGAAAGCTGGGAAACCGGAGTGGGCCACCGAACCAATGGCGTAGACCTCAATATCCGAACACGCAGCAGCAGCATAAGCCGACCATAGCGGCGCAGAATCAGAGCTTAACCGGAGCAAATTCAACCCCGGTGCATGCGGCCCAAAACCAGAAGAGGTGCAGGCGAAACCGGTGAATGCAGTGAGTGCCCAGGGCAACAACAACAACGGTGGTGCCGGCCAAAGCCAAACGTGGTCCTTTGAGAATCAGAGGTATGAGAACCCCGGTAATGATTATAGGGAAGTACATCAGAGCTACGTGGTGTTTGTGACTGAGTCAACTGATAAGAAGAGTATGCTGAGGCGTGCCAAGGAGGTGAATGCAGTAACTCCGGCTGGTGAAATACATGAACTGGTCCGAGCAAGAGATCACTTGGAGCAGGCAAGATACACCTCGGATCATGCCGAGCCCTGGAAACTATGCACTGGTGGTGGATCCGACGTTTGTGGGCCGACCAACAATGTGAGATTCACCCGAGTCTTGGTGGACAATGGGAGTGCCATAAATATCATGTACCGAGACACAATGGTCAAGCTGGGATACTCACCGAACCAGTTGCAGCCTAGCAGCTGTACATTTCACGGTATTGTGCCCGGGGTCTCTTGTGCACCTATGGGAAAGATTTGGGTCGACGTGGGTTTTGGTACCCGAGATAACAGCCGAGTTGAAAGTCTTGAGTTCGAGGTTGTGGACTTGCAGAGCCCTTACCATGCCTTGCTGGGAAGGCCAGCCTTGGCCAAGTTCATGATCTCCACTCATGTGGCTACCTAAAGATGAAAATGCCGGGGCCCAAGGGAATAATAACCATTTCTGGTGACTACAAGAAGGCTATGCAATGTGCCTCGGCGGGATCTAGTTTAGCCGAGTCCTTGGTGATCGCGGCGGAGAAGAAGCAACTTCAGAAGGTGGTGGCAATGGCGCAGTCTACTCAGCTCGGCATGTCCGGACTAATTACTCCGGACATGAGCGCTTCATTCGAGGTGCCCAAGGAGACCAAGAAAATCCCGCTGGACTCGGAGAACCCGGAGCGTTTCGCCATCATTGGTACTGGCATGGACGAGAAATAGGAAAGCGCGCTCTGTCACTTCCTCCGTGAGAATCGGGACATTTTTGCATGGTCGGCTAAAGACCTGCCAGGTGTTCCGAGGGAGTTGGCAGAGCACTCTTTGTTTGTTCGGCCAGAGGTGAAACCAGTGCGTCAACCGACGCGGCGGCTCTCAGATGACCGAAGAAAGGTGGTACTCGAAGAACTGGCGAAGTTACTGGCTGCAGGCTTCATCATGGAAGTGCTGCATCCGGACTGGATATCTAATCCAGTCCTCGTGGAGAAAAAGAAGGACGAACCGGCGGTAGTCAAGGTGTGGCGCATGTGCATTGACTTCACCAACCTGAACAAGGCGTGCCCGAAGGATCCCTTTCCTTTACCTCGGATTGATCAAGTGATCGATTCTACGGCTGGATGTGAGCTGTTGTCTTTTATTGATGCATATTCTGGTTTTCACCAGATCCCTGAACACTGATGATCAAATAAAGACTGCCTTTATTACCCCGTACGGGGCGTATTGCTATCGTGTCATGTGTTTCGGTTTGAGAAATGCCGGGGCAACTTATCAAAGGTGTATGCAGAAGTGCTTACATCTCAAATGGGCAAGAATGTGCAAGTGTATGTCGATGACATTGTTATCAAAACTAAAAAGAAGCATACTCTCATCGAAGACCTCGAAGAGACATTTGCAAATTTAAGAAAGTATCGGTTGAAACTTAACCCGGACAAGTGCACCTTTGGTGTCCCGGCTGGAAAATTGCTCGGTTTCCTCGTATCGAGCCGAGGTATAGAAGTTAACCCGGCTAAGATCCGAGCTATCGAAAGAATGAAGTTGCCGAACTGTTTAAAAGATGTGCAGAAGTTCACGGGATGCCTTGCATCTTTAAGTCGGTTTGTAAGTCGGCTAGGAGAAAAAGCCTTACCATTGTATCAACTTATGAAGAAAAGTACCAGTTTCACTTGGACCCCGCAGGCGGACGCGGCGTTCAATGAGCTGAAGAAGATGTTGTCCACTGCTCCGGTGTTGGCATCCCCTTTGCAGAATGAACCGATGTTGATATACATTGCGGCTACAAACCGGGTCGTAAGTGTTGCAGTGGTGGTGGAGCGAGACGAAGGAGGCAAATCGGTGCAGAGACCAATCTACTACCTGAGCGAGGTGATATCCACGTCGAAGCAAAACTACCCCCACTACCAGAAGATGACGTACGGAGTATACCTGGCGGTTAAGAAACTGAAGCATTACTTCCAAGAGCATCCCATGACGGTGGTATGTGATGCTCCAATCTCGGAGATCATCGGATGCAAGGACGCAACTGGGCGAGTTGCCAAATGGGCGATCGAGGTATCTCCATACACTCCGCATTATGAAAGGCGAGATGCAATCAAGTCGCAGGCGCTGCCGGACTTTTTATGCGATTGGGCCGAGATGCAATATGAGCCGCCCTTGCCGGACTATAATTATTGGAAGATGCACTTTGATGGGTCCAAGACCAAGGTCGGATTAGGTGCCGGCATAGTCCTAACCTCGCCGAAGCAAGACCAGTTGAAGTATGTGCTGCAAATCCATTTCTCGGCGTCGAACAACGTGGCGGAGTATGAGGCCCTGATCCATGGGCTCAAGGTGGCAAAGGAGATAGGTGTCCGGCGTATAGAATGCTTCGGCGATTCAGCTTTGGTGGTGCATCAATCCACCGGCACTTGGGATGCATTGGATGCGAACATGGAGTTGTATCGGTTTCATGTGCAAAAGGTGTCTGGGTTCTTCGAAGGATGTGAGTACAAGCACATACCTCGGGGGAGAATGAAGCCGCCGACGTATTGTCCAAGCTCGGTTCATCCAAAGAACCGGTGCCACCGGGGATAGCTGAACCATTTGAGAACTCCTTCAATCAAGCCCTCGCCTGACTCCGAGTCAATTTTCTTACCGCCAAGTTCGGAGTCTGAGCCTATTCCTATGGAGGTAGACGTCGGATGCGTTTGGCCGGACTCGGGGACTGCTTCGCAGTATCCGAGGACTGATGGAGCTTTTCCTATGGAGATAGATGGTGGGAACTTCGGGTCTGACCCGGGGACTTCGCACCAACACTCGGGGACTGGCCGAGCAATGGTGGAGGAAATCATGAAGGAGATCATGGCGACCGAACCAATGGAGATAGATGAGAGGCTTTTTCCTCTGCATCCAGTGCCGGAATGGGCGGAGCAGATCATGAACTTCATAGCCGATGGAAGTTTGCCAAGTGATACAACCGAGGCAAGGAGAATCCAGAGGAGAGCTAAGGGATACACCATCATCAACAAGGAGCTATACAAGAGAAGTGTGACCGAGGTGTTGCAGAGGTGTGTCGAACCAGCTGAAGGCAAGGAGATGCTTTTAGAAATCCACCAAGGAGAATGTGGACATCATTGCAGCACAAGAGCTCTGGTGGCCAAGGTGTTCCGGCACGGGTTCTATTGGCCCACCGCCAATGCCGATGCAGAAGATATAGTTCGGAAATGTGAAGGGTGCCAAAGGTTCGCCAAGCAGCAGCACATGCCAGCTTCGGCGCTCAAGACCATTCCTATCACGTGGCCCTTTGCAGTTTGGTGTCTGGACATGGTGGGAGAATTCAAGCCAGCCCGAGGCAATATGACTCACATACTGGTGATGGTGGACAAATTCACTAAGTGGATCGAGGTGAAGCCAATCCGAAAAGTGGATGGTCATACGGCGTGACCTTTTTGAAGGAAATAATCCTGAGATATGGATATCCTCATAGTATCATTACAGACAACGGCACGAACTTTGCTGTCGGAGAGTTTGCTCGGTTCTGCATGAGTAAGGGAATTCGACTTGATGTAGCCTCGGTGGCTCACCCACAGGCTAATGGGCAAGTAGAAAGGTCAAATGCATTGGTATTGGCCGGAATCAAAGCTCGGCTATAGAACCACTGTTGAAAACACCGGGGTGTTGGATCGATGAGATACCAGCAGTTCTGTGGGGTCTAAGGACCACACCGAACAGATCAACTGGCTATACGCCATTTTTCATGGTCTAA